>LPNX010962296.1:132571-198054 GCA_001517045.1 Pseudotsuga menziesii
TGGGAACTTTTGAAAAGTGACCTCGGGGTGCCGATCTCTGTCACACCCTAATGGGTACGTTATGAACAATAGCCCCAGAGAATCCATTTTAGCCCACATATTCCTTATGGGTAGCCGTGAAGGTTTAGTTTTGGACATACTCCAAGTACTCCAGAGTATATCTGGAGTCCCCCCTTTGCCTAATTTTAATCAACTCACACTTCAATTTTAACTTAAAACATACCAAGAGGCAATCACAAAACACTCACTCCAAGCACACGCAAGTACATTGTTTCTATTTTTTGACTCCATTCTAAGGCACTGGTTATTTTCTTGCTTTATATATATATATATTGTGTCTTAGCATTGTGCTTTCGTGTGTTCATCTTTTGTATCTTTCCATCTTTGATCATCTATAGTTAAATTTCAAACTCCTAAGTAACTCAATTAGTTTAACATCACAACACTAAGTAATTATCCTTAGTAACTTAATAGGGTCTACCCCCCTTGGCTCCGTTAGGAGTTGAGCCTAAACGAAGGAGTCAAGAACAAGGTGACAGCCTTGACTTGAGACTTTCCCCCAAGGACACATCGAGTGGTTTGAATATTTCTGCCACGTGACCCAGGTGTGTGAAAGGCAGCAACAGGTTACTTGGATCCACATGGTGATGGTGGTGGTATTTTAAAGGAGTGGCTTTCATGACCTATAGTGGAGAATTCTAGAGAATCGAGAATTGAGCTTAGTTAATTATTTGAATCTTATAAAGAACTAGCTTGGCCCTTTGATCTACTAGTTGTCCAAGAAACTACAACACATGTACCTTGCTATGCTCCACATGTCATGTATTATACCTTGCACAAGAAGAATGTTTTCAACTAGGGTGAAATAATTTATAATGAGTTTTCTCATCAATTGTAAAGTTTTATAAGAACAAGATATTTTTCTATGGATTTCAGGGAAAGCAGGAGCGGGGGGAGTATATTTCAATTAGAAAGGCATTAAGTTGAAAGAGTATGCATGTGGAATTGACAAAAAGACTAATAATGGGGTTGAATGGTTAGCTTTAATCAAAGGACTGGAGCTGGAAAGGAAATAAGGCATAGAGGAATTTGCTGTCTTTGGAGATTCATGTATGGTTATTGGAGAGGCAAGGAATCTAGTAAGGAATAGAAAGAGTCCAATAACAAAAACACATCAGCTTTTAAAATGCACGGCAAGTGAATTTAAATCCATCAATTTCCTTCACATTTTGAGAGAAAATAACTCACATGCTGATAAGTTGGCCAACCAGGGAGTGGATCTAGAGTGTGGAAGCCTGTTATGTGATCAACAGGATCAGGAAAGGAATTGGATTCCTTTATAGTGAACCATTTCATTTGTATGCTCTATTTTTATATCCTTTTGCTTGGGCAGTTTATTAGGAGTTTCAGCTCTCATAGAGTAGGAATTGGAGACGATAAAGAGAGATTGGAAAAAGAAGCACAAGGTGGAGTGGATCTGTTCCTCCTTTGGGAGAAGATGGTATCTAGAATGTTGTAATTATTGATTTTCCTTTTTTATTATACAAAGATCCTGAACCGTTTTTGTTAAAAAAAAGATATTTTCTATGCATTCATAACTAGAATATTCTTTGGGTTTTTGTAATGCTTTTGAGATCTTGGAGTAAAGGGAGGGCATCAATTTTGAGATAGACCTAGTGTGAAGCTAATATACATATCATTTGAGGCACAAAGCCCCATTATATTTATACATGATTCAAGATTCCTTTCTAGAAAGATTCAATCATATACCTACTAGGAAGAAAGCTATGTGGCTTACCATGGAAGCCTGAAACTTCCTCACAAGAAGGGTGAATGTTTTTATGATGAGAACACTAGTATTGGGTTATATGGTTTTGAAATAAATCCATACTTCCTTCCAAAATTTGCATCTACCCATTTATTTCTTATTGAAGTTTGCAAATAATATTTGAAATGGTCCATGTTTTTTTACTAGAAGAAGAAGAAACGACTCTTTTCCACTCCTTTTAAATTTGTGGAAAACATTGTTAGAAACATAAGGCATTTGGTTGAGATGGCCCAAGGTTTTAGCTCTTTTGATTTGAAGGGAGTATATGTAGTTCAATGTTTTGATCCTCATGGAATACTCACAAACCCACATGATATCCATTCATTATAGCGCCAAATTATAAAAAGATGAGAAAGACGTAGAGGGAATTGGGGACAATGAAGACATTGTTAGGATTAATTAATCCTCCTTTGTCCAATATAGTCTATTTCGTCATTTTTCCTAACTTAGGGAGTTATTATCACTGTACTAGAGTATGGGGGACACACCTATGGGTCATCTGCCACTTACTACACCTGATTGCATAAGTTTAGGAGCCCTGGGGACCAATCCCTACATTATAGGAGCCCACTCTGAGTGCCACCAATAGTCACCTTCAGTTGGATGTGGTAGGTAAGAAGTTATGCTAATTTAACCTTCAGCAACTTTCAGTTAGCCTAGCACCATTTTTGCAAGCATCCAGGGAAAGTGTCGCCTTTTTTCCACCTACCTCATCAGTTAACTAATTGTAGACTGATTTAGACATCTAGAGTTAGACTAGTGAGCTCTAGTTGTGATTTGTCCACACTGAGTTAGCTAAACAACCAATTAGAGTTGGTAGATTCGAATCCTATACACAATATTCAATTTCTATTTATTGTACCATCATTGTATTACTGATTAAGAATGAAGATTAATGTTGTGATTATCTCAGCAATTATTGTCCGATTATTTTGAAATTCGTGTCATAAATTCTTTACTCAGTGTCCATTGATCTTAATTATTCCACTGCATAATTCCTTTAAAAAAACTCTCATATTGGCCTATAGATATATGGTTCTCAAATTTAACATGGTATCAGATCCTTTTTCAGGCTAGCTGCAAACCTCAAAAACATCCATTATGCACAAGAAGTAGCTAAGTTTCCACATAATTTTGAGAACGATAACATTTCTCCCTCTGGATTTTGTCCAGATAACACTATCTAGGTGTGACGGACTTTGAAAAAGTGCACGGTCGAGGTGGAAGGTTTTGAATTGACATATGATTGTGAATTGGTTTGTTTTGCAGTTATTTTTTGCAGGTACCTATGTAGTTTTTTGAAATATTTGACTAATAAACATACAATGAAATGGAGAATTCTTCTACTCATACACCCAGAATCCTTACACCCTTCAATTACATTGATTGGAGGGAATATATGTAGATGGAATTGTGCAACAAGGGACTTTTTAGGATGACAATGGGAAGAGAAGCTGAGCCCCATCAGTATGTTGAGAAATACAAGTTTATGAACCAGTTAGATAAAGCCTTCGGCTTCATGTGCATCCACATCTCCAGGGATATTTTGTTTCACCTTGAGGGACTCAGAAATCCTAAAGAAGCATGGGGCAAGCTTGAATCTTTGTTTGGAAAACAAGATGAGCTTAGAGGCCATATTTTGGAGAATGAACTCATTGCACTGCAATCCAACAGTTTCGAGACTATTCAACAATTCTTTTCAAAATACAAAGCTCTAGTACTCCAATGCAAACAATGTGGGATAGAAAGGAAGGATTAGTAGCTTGTGCTATCAATTATGAGCAAGCTTGGCTCAGAGTTTTCAGTCTTTGTCTCTACTTTCCATTCCAAATTGGAAAATGTTTTCTCTAGATGCTTTTGCAGAGTCTTTGATCCAGGAACAAGACAAATTTATTCAAATGGGGGTGCTTCAAACCTCCAAGAATCAACCACTCTTAGCTGGAGACTCTAGTAATGCGTAAGTAAGAGGGGAGAAAAAAGGGAAGGAGACCAAAATTACTGATTCAAAACCAAAAGAGAATCAAAAATATTTCGTTGGAGCCTCAGGTTCAAAGAAGAAGAAGAAATTTGAGAAAGCTCTATGTTCCTACTATATGAAAGGATTTCAGCCAGAAAGTTAGTGTATAAAGAATACCATTGATCAAATGGTAAAAATAATTGACCAACACAATATTTACCTCCCTGAAGGCACAAGGAAGATTGAATTTGGAGAAAGGTTTGAAGATCATGATGAGAGATGCCATGCACTTAAGGCTAGCTGTTCAAAAACACATGCCTTCCTCATTTATTCAGGAGCCTCCAATCATATGGTTGCATCTATAGAATCATTATCTTCATTACAAACAACTTGAGGACCTAGAATTCACATGGGTGATCACACCCAAATTCGAGCTGAGGGAAAGGGTTTTATCATGTTAAAACATGGAGTGTTCAGAAATGTACTCTATGTGCCATTTTTAGCTGCAAATTTGTTATCTGTATATCATATTACTCATACTGGCCCACCAATGCGAGTAGTATTTTATCCTAACTCAGTGGAGATCACATATATATCAACGGGGAAGATTATAGTGAAGGGTGTTGCAAACCATGCCTAAAAGGCATATGAATTCTCACACTTTCTGCCATATTCAGATCCAATACAACCTCAGCTCCCATTTGAAAGGGAGGTAAAAACATTCTATCTACACCTTTTGGTAATGATGTATTGTCAAACGTTTCAAATTCAGAAGATGAAGAACAATATCAACATGATCTTGATATTGAGATTGAGCTTGAAGATGATCTAGATCCAGATCCAACTCCTATTCCAAATCAGAAGCCTAAATGGGCCCAAAGCTCATTGAAGCAGCTGTGAATGTTGCTGGGGATCCAAATGACAGAAGAAGAATGAGGTCCTAGTATCAGAATGAACATGTTGCACTCTCCCACATAGTTTTTCTACCTTCATAGTGGTGTAACAAACTACCTGAAAGATGCTACTTGATGGTAAGGACTGATCCACAATTCAACCCACTGAAGAACAAATTGGATCATAACTATTCTTCTAGAAAGAAGAGACAAAGGCAACACTCCTTCTCCTATCCATCATCATATTAGAATAATATGGAAATGTTCACATGCACAGTCCCAGGATGTTGATGCATAGAAGAACCAACATTCTGCATTACTGCTCCACAGAGTTGCAGATTGCAACAATTGTTTCACAAGTTTTAGCTTAAAGAGAAAAATGTTCTCTTAAGTATGGAAGCTTGTTTCCTGATTCCTGCTTATTTTGAGGGGGGGTTTTCCCCGTTTTCTTATTTTATTAAGAAATATTTTTTTTCATTTAGATTGTATGGGTGACTTTTGGCCTAGTTTCCAGGGCCCAAGTTGTCCAAAGTTAGTATTATGGGGGGGGGGGGTGTTAGGATTAATTAATTCTCCTTTGTCTGATATAGTTTATTTGGTCATTTTTCCTAACTTAGGGAGTTATTATCACTGTACTAAAGTATGGGGGACACACATATGGGTCATATGCTGCTTACTGCACCTGATTGCATAAGTTTAGGAGCCCCTAGGACCAATACCTACATTATAGGAGCCCACTGTGAGTGCCGCCAGCAGTCACCTTCAGTTGGATGTGGTAGGTAAGCCGTTATGTTGAGTTAACCTCCAGTTATTTTCAATTAGATCATTATCAGTTATCCTAGCACCAATTTTGCATGCATGCAAGGAAAGTGGCACCTTTTTTCCACCTAGCTCATCAATTAACTGATTGTAGACCGATTTAGACATACAAAGTTAGAATAGTGAGCTCCAGTTGTGATTTTTCCACACTGAGTTAGCTATACAGTCGGTTAGAGTTGGTAGATTCTAATCCTATCCACAGTATTTGAATTCTATTTATTGTACCATCATTGTATTATTGATTAATGAATGAAGAATAACGTTGTGATTATCTGAGCAATTCTTCTCTGATTAATCTAAATTTTGTGTCATGAATTCTTTGCTTAGTGCACATTGATCTTAATTATTCCACTGCATAATTCCTTTCCAATAGCTCTCATATTGGCATGTAGATCTATTGTTCTCCAATTTAACAGACATCAATATCGAAGATAATGAAATTGATAAAACATCCACTCTTGACCCTATTTATGGAAGTAATATACCTTGGTTAGCTCCAATACATGATAAAATAAGAAAATCATGTAACGAAAAAAAAGAATGAAGATATTAGTGAAATAAGAATTGAAGAAAGGAAAAGGGGTAGATTTGGAGTTAGTGGAAGAGAATAATCTGTTGAATGCTCAGTTAGAAACACTTCGGTACTTGTCATGAATGTCATCTCAATGTCATTTGGAGCAAGATGCAAGAAAAATATAAATGAAGATGGTGATGATAGAGATGGAGGAGAGGACCCCAACATGTATAAGGAGATTGAGCATGCCATTTCCATGATCGCAAAGGGAAAGAGGTTTAATGATGATATAAGGGAGTGACTTATAGGGCTTATGGAGTGAATACATGACATGGAAGTTGGCAATTACATTGATAGGTTTCCTACTTGGACAATCACACAACTAGAGAGTACTAAATTGATAGTGAAGGGAGTCATGCGATAAGAACTTCCTATATTTTATGGTAACTCTTATCACTTCACAAAATGCAAGTAATGTCAAGCAAACTAAGAAACTTCAAATATCTAAAGCTAATATTAAAGGAAAAACACTCTTAAAAAATCAAAATGTTTTTTTTAATACTTTTAGGATCCAGTAGAGTCGTGAAGATGAATGAGGCCATTAGGAAATTACTAAAACATTCTACGGGTGAGCAATAAGAAGAAAACAATATGTTAAAAAGGAATATTGTCGAAATGGATGTTACAGATAAAGTTCTTATGGCTTGGGGTGTGTTGCCACCTTTCACACACCTGGGTTACATGGCAAAAATCTTCAAGCCACTCGATGCGTCCTTGGGGGCAAGTCTTGAGTCAAGGCTGTCATGTTGTTCTTGACTCCTCTATTTAGGCTCAACTCCTAACGAAGTCAAGGGGGGTAGACCCTATTAAGTTACTAAGGCAAAATTATTTAGAATGATGATGGTAGTAAAGAGTAAGTTTTTTAGGAGTTTTGATTTAACAATTGTAAACAACAAATAACATGATGAGATAATCACAAGTAAGCATGAAAATGACACCCAATCACATATAGATTGAAAGAAACAAACAATTGACCAATGCCTTGAAAATGGAGTCGAAAAACAATTGAGAGTGCTTGCAAGTGCTGGAATGAATGTTGTGCAATTGTATCTTGGTTAATTTTAAATTAATGTAAGAAGATGAGTTATTTAACTTAGGCGAGGGGACTCCAGATATACCCAGGGGGTACTTGAAGTATGTCCAAAACTAAATCGTCACGGCTACCCGCAAGGAATATGTGGGCTGAATGGAGTCTCTGAGGCTAATGTTCATAATGCACCCGAAGGTGTAACAGAGATCAGCGCCCCGAGGTCACTTTTCAGGAGTTCCCGCTTCCTTTGGGTATTTTGCCACCGTAATGGTTTGATCGAGGCGTCGGATTTTCACCTGATGGTTTGTTAATTTGGGGAGAGTGAATCCTAATTATTCTAGTCACTCAAATGCTTTTGATGTAGCTTGACTGATCGGACGAACCGCAGCCAAGTACAGAGCATACACACTGGAGTCTTCGTTATTTTTAGTAAATTTTAAAATAGGTGTTCTTGTTAAAAAGAAGACCCTCTAGGAACCTCTTTCAATCCAAGTGGATCTCAATTGGGGAATCAAGGAGGAGTTAATTTTATTATGACTAATGAAACAATTGATGAAAAAGGAATCAAAGATACATAACACCCATTTTCTAATTAGTCCTACCACGCATCTCTTTCCCCTTGCGGGTCAATCGGGAAGTTGTGGGGTAAGTAGTATGGTTACTTTTGAAGTTAAAATATGGAATAATGCAAAATTATATCAAAGTATACAATCATGCATGTCAGTACTAAACTAGAGTAGAAAAAAGGGAAAAATGCAAAAAAGTGAAACAGACGCAGATCCCCCCTTTGGGGATGGGGAGCGGGCTCGAAAGAGCCTACTCAAAAAAGATTTTCTTTTATTATTATTGGTTACAATATCAGCAAACCAAAATATCAGAAATGGCTTGGTCCTTCTACGGGATGAAACCAAGATCTTACAACTCTCCAAAATTTTTAAGTTTTAGTGAAAGGGGAGACCCCTAGGGGGATTTGAACGCTCCCGAGGCCACTTTCGAACAGCAGCTTCCTTTATTTTCTGTTACACCTGCTAAAAACCAGCAAGCATGTTAGAATAACATATGCCCAAAAGCACTTTAAGAGTACCTTTGGATCAACCTACCTTAACTCAAAAAAGACTAAGTTAAAACTAGCTAAACAGGTGAAAAAGGAACCAAGGAAAGCAAGCTTTCCTTGGGATCTTGACTTGCTGTTTTTGCAGCCAATGAAATATGCACTGATTACTGGATTTAAACATTTTAAAATAGAAAAGGAAATCTAGAGCATGCAACCTACTGATTTTCTTTAACTTACCATGCAAAAACGGATGATTTCCTTATGCTAGATCTAGAATGCTTAATGATACTTTTCAGAATTGAGATCTAGACTATGAGATTTGAAATAGAAGATCTATGTAAATTTTACTTTGATATAATAGATCCAAATGATAACAAATCTTTCGAACACAGTAACAAGGTAAGAAAATTGATTTTTTGAAGGAGAAAGAGAGAAAAAGAGTGGTGGAAGCCTGGGAATGTTGGGCTTTGGAGTCTGCTTTGGTGGAACACCGAGGGACTATGTCATTAAGAAGATCTTGAAGATGAGGAATATACAAACCAACTCAACCTATTCTACAAGCGAGTTCACCTGCAACTTAGAAATCCTTGCACAAACAGATGGTTAAAACATAGGTGCTGCTGGAAGAGATAATTGGAAAGCATGCAATTAAAATTAAAATACATACAACTCCAATAGATCTGAAGCAAGCAGCAGTAAGAGCATAAATCAAACTAGACTAAAATCTTACCCTAACAGGAGGGAGCTCTCTCCTTCAAGGCCAACAATTAACTAGCAAAAGCAATGACAAATAACACAGATTATACCTCATAAGCATTTGATAATCACCATCCACACATGAAGAGCATTACACCATAGATCTTGCCTCCAAAGATTCTTTATTCCAGAATAATAAACAATAACACAGTACAAGAGCAACAATACCTCAATCCTAGTTCTAACTAGCTTAGAAGAGGTGATCTGAGTTTTCTTTATACAAAAAATAGGAGATCTAGCCCAGGAGGGGTGCAAATCCCAAGGAGACAGACCACTGCAGCTGAAGGAGAGTCAATCAATGCTGATCTGAAGATGAACTGATCCTACTTGTTAATCGAGGGGCGGATTGAGCTAACTCATCAACCCACAGACTGACACATCAATCTACAGAGCTTCCAAGAGAGCCCACACGTGTGGAGGAGAGAGAGAGGGTGCAATTCCCCATAAAGGATGCCGAAGATCAATTCTGGATCTGTCCAGATCACCTCCTTCAGTCAAGGATTTGTCAGTTCCAGTTAATCTGGTTAAGATATGACTGATTTCAATCAAATCGACTGAGAATGCACTGATCTAGGATTTAGGATTTGTGTCATTATTCATCAATTTATTAATTAAAATAATCAATAATTGATTTTTGGGGTTTTCTAACCTGAGTGATGGAAAATCACTCAAAACCTAAAAAAAGTGGGTCCATGGGTTTACAAGGTGCTCTTAGCTTGAAAATGAGCACCTACATGACTCAAACTGATTATTTGGCCCACTTTTATTACAAAACCAATTTTTTCAATTAAACTATTAAAAAATAGCCTAAGTTTTGGAAAAATTAAATTTTAATAAAAAACACTGAAAAAATAAAAAATTTAAAAAAGTTGAAAAAACCTAGGGGGACTTAGACATGTTCATATGACTTGACCATGATGCATAGCATGTTTATACATTGACACATAGACTCTAATAACCTTAATAGGCCTAAATGCCAAGCTGACCCCCCCAACTTTGGAGGTATGGAGTGAAAAACTCAGAAATTATCAGTCGTTTATTCAACAACCAATAATAACCAAGTGAAAAAACACCTTGGGCTGATCGGATTGACAAATAAATTCTGAGAGACCGATTCTTTTACAGACACTATCATGCTAGAACATTTATTACAATTCCCCCATGGGGTATGAACATGTGATATAGTACAACAAGGCTTCCCAGAAGCAAGACTGAAGGTCTTTTGAAGTCCAAACAAGTTATCCTTGTCCGGTTCACCAGGATCACTTGATAAAAAACCACTAAGTACAACTTAGGTTGTAACAGGGTGGACCACAACAGACAGGATGACACTAGAAATCAATCCATTTCAAAGCACACACACTATATATAAATGAAACTAACACTAAAGGATGAGAATCGTACCTTATTCCGGACGTTTGAAGAAGATCCATGTCGAGCTTTCAATGAAACTTATCCCTACACATTATCCTCAACAACAACAAGATATATAAAAGTGTTAGAGTCTAATCTAGCATATTCAATTCCAACATTTAAACAAAGTAATTACATCCATGGATACAAATATTCATAATTACACATGTAATGGATGAGAAATGTATATTTCTATTAATATAAACATAATATAAATGATAAACTATGTCAGCACCTCATCGAAATCGAGAAACCTAGTCCCTTCACCTGGGCCTCCACCACTTCAATCCTCCATACAAAGGCAGGGCCACAAAGATAAAGGCAAGCTTGGGAAAGAGCATCGATGGCTGCTTCAAGGACAAAGGGATGCAGACTCAAACATATAAGATTGGGGCACAATTTAATTATAATCTCTTTGCTCTCCAAAGTTCTCCTCCTTTAATGCTTCATAGTATCTCAATATATAACCCCTCAATGGCAAGTGAAGGACCGAATCAGAGCATTTCCCGGCATATGGAAGGCCAAGGATCAAGTCATTTGTTACTGGATGGGGAAAACTCCAAATATTTTTTTATTTTTTGAGCATAAATCCCAATGTACGTGGGTACCAGTGGTGCAAGCTGGGTATACGCAGGTTGTAGACTTGTGACTCGTGTATATATATTCAAAAATGTTTTTCTAGGGGTTCCACTAGAGCTTCAGGGTAATGGTAAGCAAATGGGATAAAATAATTCTGCATAGGGACAGGGATAGGCCATCAAAACATGATGTATAAGGTGTGGCAAATCACATTATAATATATTCCCCCTAATGTGTGAGGTTAGATGGGGCACACGATGCCCAAAATACATTATAACAATCCCAAGAGTGGAGTAATGAAGACCCAAGTGGAAAAATCAACCACTCATCAGTATAATAGAATGATAGATCTCTACATATGACTGAAGATATGAAGTATAATAGCAATTCCAGATACATAACATTACAATGGCCATGAATAGGCATAATAGACATATGTCATGAGTGGTCATCACCACGTACAATATACAGTGAGATAAGGTCTCCATACTAAATGAAGACATCAGAGAGTACACTGGAGTTTGGACATGAGAGATGAAATCTCATAGATACTGGCATGATCAAGGAGGTAACATATATGGAATGCCACCAAACTTGGAGGTATTCTACACAAATTGCCGCTAGTACATGTCCCATCACACAAATAAAGTTGTTGAAGTCGAACATGATGGACCATCATCTGATTACCAATCATTAATGTATACTGTTAGCAAATGCGAGATATCCCACTGTTAATGATAATGGGAATCAAGGTACATAGTGCAATCAAATAAGTGTTAATAGATGTGTTGAGGTTGAACACTTGAGAGAATCCATCGATCAAGGGACATTGATGTGTTCCCAAATCTGTTGATGGCGAGAGAACTTGCCATTGATGATTACAAGTCTCAAGGAACTCAATAGACTCTATATCCCTATTCTAGAATAATGATATGAAGTCGATGGAATGGAATCCACTGGATCACACCACATTCTCTATGCATTCAATGTATTGATTTTTATTTCCAGTGGTGAATTTTCAAGTGTGGAGCTACTAAATATGGGAATCTCAACCTACGCAGGTCACAGATCATTGAGTTGCGTATAGGGATGGATATACGTGGGAAAAGCAAATCCTTCCTACATATATATGCACCTGTCACAAGAAACAATCACGTATAGGGTTGCAAATGTCCAAATTGATGGGAAAACTCACAATTTGTTGGTTTTTCTTGGCAGGATGGTTCTAGAATGGAGAGAACGTGAACATGAAGATGTTGATAGGGCAGTTATTGGTGACATAAATGCTCAACAAGATTTAAGGAGGTGTGGTATGTACAAATTTTTGAACCTTATGGGTTTGAGGTCCCAACCAAGACTCTTACAAATGTTTGTAGATTACTGGGATCTAGACATAAAGGACTTCATGTTGGATGGGATGTAGTTGAGAGTAGAGGTAGAGGGCATCTACTTCATCACATGACTATCCTGCCGAGGCGAGGTAGTGAACCTACGGGGGCTCATGGAGTAGGTGGAGGAATCACTATTGAGGAGTACATAGCTGTATATTGTATTCCTGACATGGAAAAGATTGGAATTCAAGTTTTGATGAATGTTATCTAGAGCCCCAGTCTCAAAGTGATAGTTCTAGTATTGGCTAGAATATAGGGGTTGGAATCGCTTCATCAAGAATCACGACCTCTCATGTTTTACTTGGTAGAGTGCATGAGACCTATGGTATATGACTGGATCACATCACTATTGACCACCATGAAACAACAGTTAATTGACTGCAAGCTGGGCCGAATAATTTTTTTGGCTATGCCGGCATTCTAAGCACTTTCTTTTGTCAGAAGGTATCGAGTCTCAACCTTAGAGTTGAGTTCCTTCCTCACAGTCTACGGGATCCATCCCATACATGCTGGGTGGAGGTGATGTGGAAGTTAGGGAGAGGTAAGGCACCCACTCCTTTCCCACCCGACTTCTTCAATTGGTGGTGGTGACAGATCATCGCCATAGATGACTATCCCTATGAAGGGATCGACTTCCGTGGAGAACCAAACATGCCACTATTAACAGGGTTCACTTACAGAGATATAGGTAAGATCCCATTTGTGTTTTTTGAGTTATTTGATTTTTTTTGTATTTTTGATATATTTAGAAATCAAAAACATGTTTTTGGTGGTATAAAGTACTGGCATTAAGTTTATGTGTGCGAAAGTAGGTCCACGATGACCAGATGGTTTCCCTCGACATCGACAGAGGGGACGAGGGGATGAGATGATCGACGCTCATGCTGAGCAGACACTGTAGAATATAATGGCAACATTTCCTGATTGACACACAGGATACCCATGGTGTAAGTCAAGGACTTGCCCGAGGCAATGCAGAGGCATGTTGTAGGGATACCCCGTCTATGGGTTAGGCTATTCAAGCGGTTGGCCAATGTAGTAGTGTGTTATCATGATCATCACCTAGGACTACAGGCATAGAAGCCTAGATAGATATTTTGGCGGCTTTAAAGCCCATTTTTGTAGTATGACACCATTTTTGAACTCTATTCGAAAATAAAAGACTTATAGTGATTGGTTTGATGTATTTACACATGTATTTGAATGTGACTGATTTTAATGTACATACTTCTTCATTGATGTGACAAATGGAAATCTAAAACATAATTTTCATATGAGTCGGCAACAATGTAGTCAAATTGTCACTCCAACAATCTTACCCTTGAGAACCTTCGCAACAATGTAGGATCCCTAACATGGTACAAGCCATTTAACTTAGACACGAGTAACTGCAAGTCAAGGTGAACTTTAAGAGATTGAATGCCATTGGAAATGACATCACATAATAGTTCAATCATGACACTATACTCAACACATTGTTTGACGATGGCCAGAGACACACACCTCCCGAAGACACCAAATGACCCTCAGGTGCATAGATAACCCAGGAAGCCAAAGCTAGGTTCTGGGTGTGGTTATTGTTGATGTATTTGTAACTTCAGAAGATATTATGATGTATAAATTGGGAGGCACTCTCCCTCATTTATACACACCTCACACTCTCAAGTTCACATGAGAGAGAGAGATGGATTCAGAATACTTCTTATTACTGGGTTTGATGATCTTATGACATAGTCTTTGTCATGGTACTATTTTGAGGAAGTTTGCAAGGTTTTCTCCTTATGGTTTCCCTGGTGAAAATCTTTGTGTCTTGTGTATCTGTTATATCTTATGCATCTTGTTGTACTTGTTATTCTTTCATACACAGATCCTAACTAATATAATAATATCTAAGAAAAAATAGCATGGTATCAGAGCCTCTCTTAAAGAAGGCACTGTATGGTAGAGGAAACTAGGGCTTCCTAGTTCAAGGTGCTCTCTACATATATCATCAAGAAAAGAGGACTAGGATAAATTGCCTCAGTAGGGCGCATTGTTTTGTGGAAGCAGTTCCAACTTTGACGAAGTTTCATTTTTGACCATGTCACTTGTGCCAGGAGAAACTAGGGCATCAAGTTTCAAAGGCTTCCTACCCCAGTTTTCAGAAAGTGACCTTGCTAAGCAACTTGCCTCAAGGAGATGCATCGTTCTATCCAAACAGAATTCCCAAACTTCAAGTTTGGAAAATTAGGGTTTCTTTGACAAACCCTAGGTCATCCAACTCCAAAACCAAGTCAAACACCTCAAATCGGTAAGATCTAAATATTTGCTATTTACATTTGAGGTTCTCATTTGAAAATATGACTCACCATACTTAGATTGAGGACAAGCTTGGAGGAGCTCATAACTTCCGAACATGGAAGTACAGAATCTCCTAGATCCTTGAAGAAAATGATTTGGATTAGTACATCACTGGAGAAGGTCCAAAACCAGAGGGAGATGAGGCTAAGGCTGTTGGTAAGAGAAGCATGGCTAAGGCTAAGATAATCATTGCAAATTATATTAAGGATCACCTCATGCCCCATATGTCTTCATTCAAGGCATCGAAGGAAGTATAGGATGCTTTGACAAAGATGCTCAAAGTGAAGAACATCAACTGCAAGATGACTTTGAGGAACTAGTTGAAGAACATGAAGATACAGAACTTCGAGACTAAATAGTCTTACTTCACAAGGGTTGCTCAAATCAAAGAACAACTTGAAGCAGTTGAAGAGAATTTTGAAGAAGGAGAAATTGTGAGGAGAAATTGTGATGACTACCTTGAATGGTCTCCCTAGATCATGGGACTTATTCATTCAAGGAATTTGTGCAATAAGGAGGATGATCTCTTTCGACAGACTTCGAGAAGAATGTGCATAAGAAGAAGCTTGACTTGTGACAAGAGAAGAGAATATGGGAGAAACTGAAGATCAAACTCTCACCGTTCACACCAGGAAGAACTTCAAGAAGAAGGAGAACTTTCATCACAAGAAGAAGAAGGACAAGAAACAAAAGAAGACCAAGAGAGATCCTTCCAATGTTCGATGCTATACTTGTGATGAAAAGGGACACTTTGCAATAGATTGTCCCATCAGGGAAAAGGGACACCATGCTCATATTGCCGAAGACGATGAACCAACAAACAAAAGATTCAGACGAGATAAGGTCGATTTAGATGAAAAGTATGTGCTAATCTCAAAACTTACTAGCACTATCTGACGCAAAAGTAATGATTGGCTTGTGGATAGTGGAGCTTCTAAGCACATGAAGGGATACAGGGAATCATTTGTTAATATGTCTGAACATGAGTCACCACACAAGGTAAAACTTGGGGATGATTATTAATACCCCATAAAAGTGAGTGAAGAAGCTTCATACAAGATTGACTCCGGGAAATCTTTAAAGATGAAGGATGCGCTATATGTTGCAGGATTGAAGAAGAATCTTCTCTCGATATTTGCACTAGATGAAAAGGGAATTAGGGTTGCATTTGTCGATGGCCAAGTTCTGATGTGGCATAGAGGAAAGACAATAGAGGATGCAACAGTGATTGGAGAAGAAGACAAAGGCTTGTACAAGCTAAAGGGAAAACTTGAACAAGCATTGGTTCATGAATCAATTGAACCAGGTGAACTATGACACATGAGGCTTGCACATGTGCACTACATAGCACTACCGATGGCAAGCAAAGTAGTTTCTGGACTGATAGAGATCCACGCATAGCATGAAGGAATTTGCAAAGGATGTGCACAAGGAAAGAATGCGAAGAATACATTTCCCAACAGTGAGAGCAAAGCCGTAGGAATATTGAATATAGTACACTCAGATGTATGTGGACCCATGTCTTCTAGCTCATTAAGCAGGTATGTGTACTATGTTTCCTTTATAGATGATTTCTCATGTAAGACTTGGATATATTTATTAAAAGAGAAAAGTGAAGTTTTTAGTATGTTCAAAGAATACAAATCCTTGGTTGAGAACCAAACTGATAGGAATATCAAGACTCTACGATCAAATAATTCACCTCAGAATAATTCAAGGAAGTCTGGGATTAAGAGGGAGTTGAGAACTCCATACAATTCTCAATAGAATGGGGTTGCATAACGAAAGAACCGAAGCATCATGGAAGCAACAAAGGAAATGCTACATGACCATGATCTTCCTATGCACCTTTGGGCAGAGGCAACAAGAACAACTGTGTATGTACATAACCGTACTCCTCATCAAGTACTTGACAACAAGACTCCTGAAGAGGCTTTCTTAGGAGAGAAACCTGAAGTTAGTCATTTGAGAATATTTCGTTGCCCGGTGTACATACATATCCCAAAGGAGAAAAGGACCAAGCTCAATCCTTCTAGGAGGAAGGGTATATTCGTAGGATACAATGATACATCAAAGGCCTACCGAATATACTTCCCAGGATTCAAGAAGATCGAAATTAGTAGAGATGTAACCTTTAATTAAGACTCGACAAACTTCAGATCTAGGAGGACATTTATTCAAGAGGTCAAGGAACTTGAAGAGACGAGAGTTCGAGATATGGAAATTGGAGAAGCAATTCTAGAATACCATGAAGATCACAACATGACAGAACCACAAGAACAGGTAGAGACAATCCTCAAGAAGGACTCCCACAAGAGGAAACCAACATGGGCATGGGAGATCATACAAGCAGCTGAAAGGTATGGTGCTCCAGAAGGAACACATAGAGAGATAAAAAGGGAAAATCCCTATAATAACTATGTGGCCTTGTTGTGTGACATCATTGATAGAGAACCTTCCATGTATGAAGAGGCTAGATAAAAGAAATAATGCAAGGATGCTATGATCGTGGAATATCAATCGATCATGGAGAATGATGTCTGGGAGATAGTTCCACGACTGGAAAAGAAGTATGTCATGACTTCAAACTGGATCTACAATATCAAGCATGCTGCAACTTGAAGCATCGAGAAATACCAGGCAAGGTTCGTAGCATGAGGTTTCTCACATAAAGAAGGCATAAACTTCAAAGATACATTTGCACCCATGGCGAGGTACACTTCCATTAGGACCATACTTGTTGGCAGTAATATGAGATGGACAATACAACATATGGATGTCAAGACAACTTTCTTGAATGGTGTATTCGAGGAAGAAGTGTACGTGGAACAACCACTGGTATTTGAGACACATGATAGGAAGAACCATGTGTGAAAATTGAAGAATGCCTTGTATAGTTTGAAATAAGCACCAAGGACATGGTACAACAGGATGGATAACTTTCTGATGAGCTTAGGATTTACCAAGAATAAAGTGGATTCCAGCCTTTACTTCAAGATTGAAAACAGAAGACCAGTGATGCTCTTGCTATATGTCGATGACTTGTTTTAGAGAGGTGAAAAGGAACTCATTAAAGATGCAAGGAGGAGACTTGCTATAGAGTTTGCTATGGAATACCTAGGTATGATGCACTACTTCTTATACATGGAGGTGTGGCACAGTGCAGATGGGATCTTCCTTGGCTAAGGAAAGTATGCAGTGGAGATTATTAAGAGATTCAGAACGTTGTATTGCAAGGCAATAGACACACCTATGGAATCTAACCTGAAGCTTCTAAGTGATGCTTCGTCTCAGTTGGTTGATGCCATTATGTATCATCAGATGATTGGCTCATTGATGTACCTGACGATAATGAGACCAGACATATGCTTTGCGATGAACACTTTGAGCCAGTTCCTAATAGATCTGAGACATGTTCACCTAATAGCTGCAAAGCATGTATTGAGGTACCTAAAAGGTACAGTGGATTATGGGCTCAAGTATGATGTGAATAAGAATATTAACCTACATGGTTATGTTGATTCGTATTTGGCAGGTAGCTCCACTGACAGGAATAACACTTCAGCTTGCTGCTTCAGTTTGGTATCTGGCATGATCTCCTGGTTCATCAGGAAGCAATCATGTGTGGCATTGAGTACAACCAAGGCTGAGTATGTTGCGAGGAAGTGTGTTTGTGAAATCTACTATTTGACTTATTTGATCTCTCGTTGGATGTGACTTGTATCTTCGATGGCAATCACAGTTGCGTGAAGCTATCAGAAAACTTTGTGTTCCATGACAAGTCGAAGCACATCAAGATCAAGTTCCACTATATAAGGATTATGGTGTAGAGAGGAAATGAAGCTCTAGTACATGGAAATGGACAAGAAAATAGCCTATGTGTTGACCAAGCCTCTAGCCAGAGTGAAGTTTGAGTACTTCAGAGAAAGGCTTGGTAAGATCCATATCGAGACCCCTCGAAAGAGGGTGTGATGTGTTCTAGCATAGCTAGAGAGATAGGTTGTTTGAGCGTATCATCCTTGCGAAGATCATAGGTTGCTCAGATGTAATCAGTCATGTAGGTTATCCTTTGATGTAATAAGTCCTGATGAAGCTCGCAGGTTATCCTTGTGTAATAACTTAAAAATTCGTAAAAATTTAAAAATTTTCATGTGACATAAAATGTCAAATGTCATCGCTATGTACCACTAATTGTTAACAGATAATAAAATAGTTTGTAAGAGAAACAAAGATTTACTTCTTTATAAGGTTTTGTATAATCTATAGGCTTATCTTTAAAAGTTGTGTTAGTGTTGTTTTCAACTTAGCAATTGTAATTTTGTTCCAAAAAGTAGAAAGAAACTTGTATTCTACTAATGCTAAGTATGTTGTTGATTTCTTTTGTCAAGTAGGGAAAATCTCTTATGTGTGATCGGGGCTTACTTAGCTTTAAGCTAACACAGTGGGACTGATGGTTCTTTACAGGGTTTTACAGGTAAGCGTAAGTTCCAGTAAAATAATAATATTTATATTCAAATTGAGAAGATACTTCTCTAGCATGTTTATGATGCTAGACTTAGAATGTTTAAATGCAACTTGTGTCCATAAGAGGTAATTTTGATCTTAAATTTGTTGCCGAAACTCCGCAATGACATTAAAACAAAACACATATGCATGGGTTAAATTGCATGATCAAATACTGTCAAAAGATATCAAATCCCCTAGATGATTATGATTAAAATTCTAATGAATGCTTGTATTCCAGCTTACAGTAATTGTAATTTAGAGTTTAGATAGAAAGAAATACAGTTCACATCTTGATGCTTAGATCATTCAATACCATTTGGTGTCTATCAAAATTATCTTCATTATAGGGTTCTATAAACAACATTCTCTCAATAATAACCAAATTACTTTTACTTTTATCTATTTACTCATTACTAGGTTGCTAGAATTTCACTGAAATTTCGTATGTAGTCTAAGGACTGTATTTACTAGCATTCCCAAAAACTCAATGCATTAAAGAAATGGGTAAATATTTTAATCCTAGTTTGAAAGTATGTCTTTTATCTAAGTTTTATAAAACATAGTCAACAAAGAGCCTTCCCTATCATGACCCACAACAAACTCTTTAAAGGAATAACCTTTTTATAAAACTAAGATTGATAGATTAGGTTCCAGAGTAATTATAGTTCAATGCATTATTAGAAAGCATAATATTTGCGTTGTTTTAAAGATTACGGGTTTAAATTTTAATAATCTTATTGCAGATTGAACCCGCCCTCCACTATTGACTTGCACCCATGAATTGCAAAATTATTTGGGAGGACACATGGAGATGGTCTTATCCATGAGATAGATTGAATTAAAAACTAAACCCTACCCTTTTCATTTCGCAGAGTGAGGGTTTCTTTGTCTGGTGCAACCAAGCTGTGAGCTCGTGGCCGCCGTTACTCCTTGTTGCCCTCCAGGTTTTCCATTTCCACTGGGATATAGGCCTTGTGAGAAGTAAAGACTGGTTTTTAAGTGCTTTATGACTACTGAATAAAAACTGTATGAGTGAAAAATCGTTCCCTTCATCGATTCGAAGATTGAGTTGGTAATCCAGACAGAAAAACGGTGATAGAGTTGAGTAAAAGTGCTCTTCGTTCTAGTGGGAGTGTTGCTGGTTTACCTTTGGATACGCAACTTAGGGTTTCAGTGGTAACCAACACTATAAATTTATCAGAGGGTATACCTCTTCCAGGTGCAATCGAGCTTCTCCAGCTGTTTGTGTCCACGAGTTCTCCAATGCTTTTCTTATCAGGAAAACTATCGGTCAAGTTCTTTAATGCATGAAGGTTAGAAATTTCAAAAACATTTAAATGCTGTAACTAAAACTTATTCTTCTGTGCAGGTTCCTCTTACAACGAATGGGGTTAGCTAGAAGCACAACTCTCCCATTCACGGCTACACAAACCTTGGTAAGCCCTGGTTGCACTAATGGTTTCCTCCTGCATTCATGTGGTGGTCTGAATGATAAGAATCTCCGCTGTTGGTTGTGGACTCGGCTTGGGTTTTACTGTTAGATTACTTCTTGTTATTTTGTTTTTATATTAAAAACCCTAAAGGGTATCGAGTGCAAGAATGTTGAAGGCTATTGTAGCTGTGACATTAAGGTTTTAGTGACGGTGCCCTTACGGCCTGGACGATGTAAAAAATTTTGATTACATCTTAGAACTCGGCTCTAAGCCATGACAATTTCGTTCAGCCTCTGCCTGGTTAACTAAGTTTTTAAGTGGTTTTTAAATGGTGAAGAAAAGACTGTTCGTTCAGTCGAAACTTGTAAACAGACAAAAGGTTATAAATAGTTAAAATTTTGGGTTTATTGTTTTCTATTTAAAAAAAAGAATTCGTAAAATTTGATTTTATGCAGCCTTTAAGCCTCGACTGATAATTATAAAATGCCACAGGCCAATACCCTTTATTTTTATTTCGTTTTATCAAAATGTGTATAGAGTTATTAATTTTTAAAATAAAATTCATTTAGTATAAATGATTTATAGGTATTTTTACTATTGAAATTTTTATAGTGTTGTCAGGTGAAAAAGGTACTCTGTTCCTCTTAGAAAGGTTATTATTTGTAGATGAACTATAGTTCGAAAATGAGATAGATTTTATAGAATGTTTTTAGTTCTGTTTTCTATTTTACTTTCAGTAAATTTATAGCTGTGTTGCAGCTGCAACTGTTTTCCCCAAATTTCTTAAATTTTGGTCCCCTCCTCATGATTTAGAGTTGTTTTAATCGTTTGGATCCGTGAACTGTTTTGATCATACTTTAATTTTGAATGATTATTTAAGGCTAACACTCGTCCTGGTTTTCGGAAGTTACGTGTGTTTCAAAGTTGTTTTTGGATCGCAGATTTTAAGTTTGGGTTGGCTTGTTGAAGGGCCGCCGTTTCAGAGGAGAAATAGTTTAACAGTTTGCTGGATTTCAGAGTCTTAAGCACTTAGCGTTTTATTTTGATCGGAGCATTTTATTTTGATTGGAGGATGTAGCCTTCTTTAGCTTCCGCCGTTGCGGTTCCCAAACCAGTTAGCTGCCCGAAGTACAAAGTGCTCCGACTGCCGACGCTTATCAGTATTTTAGTCGCGCGTGTCTTTAACCTTTCTTTTTTCGCCATTGCGGCGGGGAAAGTCTTTCAGCTTCCGATGTAAATATCTTTCAACGTCTGATTGAGATTTTTTTCCACCCTCCGGTCGCATATTTGTAACCTTTTCGCTTCCACCGTTGCGGCTCCCAAATCGGCTAAGTGCCCGAAGTCGAAAACGCTCCGCCAGTCGATGCATCAGTCTTTTAGTCCCTTGCTCATAACTTTTTCTTCTCCCACCGTTGCGGCTCCCAAAGTAGTTAAGCTTCTGAAGTGTAAAACCTTCTGACTTCCAATGGAGAGTCTTCCCGCCCGTGGGTCGCGTATCCTTAACCTTTCCTTTTCCGCCGTTGCGGCTGGGAAAGTCATTTAGCTTCTGATGTAAAACCTTCCGACTTCCAATTTGTTTTTTTTCTTTTCCCGCCCACAGCTCAGGTCTTAACCTTTTCGTCTCCCGACGTTTATGTTTTCTCCCGAGCCCGTAGGTGGCTGAGACAGTGGCACACCAGGCCATCTCTTGTGGATTAGTCGTTAGTTGGTTTTAATCTGACGTTTGTTTAGAATGCAATCCCAGTCAATGAGGCACATCGTTTGATTGCAGGTGGTTTCCGAAGAACGGTCAAACTACTGTGGCGCGAAGGGAGATGGGTAATTTGGTAAAAGCAGAGTTGAAACCTTAGGATCGCAAGTAGGACAAACGAAGGAAAAGACAAAGTGAATGGCGACAAAGGCACAGACCTGAAAAGATTTGTCAGTTACTCATCAGATCATGAAGGCGCACAGAAAATAAAATGGGAAGATGAAGCATTTTGAAGGACCGGAAGGTCATACGTTTGAAGGGGGGGGGCAGCCCAAGCTTTCGGCGGTGGTAGTTTAAATATTTGAAAGTAGAACTTAGAAAGGACTTTTTTCCCCAGAAAAAATTGTAAACCATTTTGCTTGTAAGAGGAACTATTTCGTTTTACAATCAGAAACTGCAACTTTTGCCTGTTGGAGAAAGCACAATTTGGAATGTATCAATGTGATTAAATGAGAAATGTTGAATATGAACTATTTCATTTTCAGCTGTGCCTCATTACCTGTAAGAGTGTTCTAATTTCTTGAACCTATGTTCTTGTTTGAATGTTCTTCAGTACCTTTATGATGTCTTTTCCACTATGAGTAATGAAAATTTTAACTGTTGATGAGCTATCTTATCATATATACTTTTATTCATGTTTATATGTTTGGTTATAAGAACAGCTATCTGTGATTTTCCATAACACATGAATAGGGGTGCATTACTCATGAATGAATACCCAGCTCTCTAGAGATAGTTTAGTTAGTATTTATTTTCTTGCATGATTTGGATGCTTGTGAGTTCTAAGATGAGAGGTAAGAACCTGCGCATCACATTGTGACTACTCTTTGCATCTTTATCACCATGTATTGTTAATTAGGCATTTGCATATCATACTTAAGACAAAAATACACGGTGGACCGGGCCTCAACCGGTAAAACCTTTGTTTTTGTCTCTTCGACCTACGGTAGCCGGATTGCAAACCGGATGGATTCCCCATACCAAACAGTCACGGGCTAGTTGGGAACATTGACTGGGGAGAATCCCTTGCTGTTGTTGCCTGCAATTTTCAAGGCCTCAATAGTTCTAGCGCTAGAAGGAGGGCCGCCAGTGCATGGCTGGCTGAGGAAACCCGTTTTCCCGAGATTATTCCACCGGTAACAGTTCTGAAAGCAGTGGACTTCATAATCCAATTCCGGAAGAAAGGAATAGAGAACATCTATATTCTGTTGGCAACGAAGTTGTTAATGACCTGAGAAGACACACCAGGGAATATGTAAAGAATATTGGAGGATTGCCAATTATCCTTGAATTGCCCAGAAGAGAATATAAAAAGAAAGATCGTCCTGTAGTAGAAGACTCAGTGCTGGTTGGAGACTGGGAAGAACTTGTAGAAACAGCCTTACAGGAAGTTGTACTACCTTTGAATCAAGAAGGCCCAGATACCCCTCATAGTTCTCCTGCTCACACTCCTATTGGCTCACCTCCTCACTCTCCACCCAGACTCATGGTAGGAGTAAATGCTAATCCACCACCCAACCAACCTAATCCACCACCTGCCTAGAGAGCTAGATCAACTTTAAATCTAACGCCTCAGCTACATGATTTACCTCAATCCTTTGAAAATATGCTGCCCAAATTCGACCCAAATGAGAAGATACTAGTAGATGATCACCTGCAAAGTTTTTACTTGGCGATAGAAGGGTTGAGGGCTGGGGAGCATGAGGATGTAGTTTGCAGACTATTTCCGCATACCTTGAAAGGAGCTGCAGCATCATGGTATTTTGGGTTGCCTGCTAACTCTATCCCGGATTGGGATACCTTCGAGAGAATTTTCAGAAGTAAGTATGTGATTCAAAAGACTCATGCAGCCCTCATGAAAGGACTATGCGCCTTGAAGAAAGAGAGAAAGGAAAAGGTGCACAGTTTCACACAAAGGTTTGCAGCATATCTCAAAATTTTTTCTGAAGCTGATAAACCTTCGGACAAGGTACTGATTGAGTATTATACTTCAGTTTTAGGCCCTGATTTGGCCATGTTTTCCAAAGGTAGGGCCAAACCTACTTTGACGAAAACCTATGAAGAGGCACAAGTAGTGGAGGCTGAAAGAGAAAGTATTGAAGATTATCCAGAACAGTCAGGAGAGAAAGGTGCGGGAAGGAAAGCCTTATTGTTTACTAAGCCTAAGGAAGGGAAATCACCAGATTATGAAAGTATGGACAAAATGATGCAGAGCTTTCTAATAAAATCATAGACTTGGAGAAAGAAAATGAAGCACAAAAGTTCTATAAGCCCTATTATAAGAAAAGAGAGGATAACAATCAGTCTCAACCTCCTCCACACAATTCTGTATCTATGAATTTAACAGAGGTAGGCATGGACAATTTTTGCACTTTTCACCAATAACCACACTCTGATAAGAATTGTCCTCAATGGATAAATTCAGTGACGTTGGTCATGAATCAGCTGTTGGATTCTTGATTAAGAGAATATGGAGAAGAAGAAAGAAAAGAGAATACCACTCCAACGAAGGAACAAAAAGAGGAAACCATGCTGCTATGGAATTCTGTTTTGTTATTTGATGCTGAAGAGGAAAAGAATCAGGGGTACAAGGACGTCATGGAAACCAACGTAGCAACAAGAAGCTAAGGGCCAATCAAAGAAAACAGTCTCATTCTCCCAAAGATTAAGAGGCTTCAGCGAAATGTTAAGAAATTTCAAAATAAATCCTTAGCTGATAAAATTCCAGAATTCACTATTACCAGCCAAGATCCTAAGCAGAATAATACGTTGGCTAAGCCAAATGAAGAAAATATGAATGCTGATAAACCTCATCCCATTGAACAGTAGATGGAGTATGACATCGTGGAGGATTTGAAGAAGGTAAAATCGAATGTTTCACTATTCGAAATGTGTAAAGTGCCACAACAAAAAGAAAGACTATTGAAAGCACTGGAAGCATCGGACGAAAAGCTGCCCATTGACAATCGACCTCAAGAAGAAGAAGAAATCGGAGAAACCAGCATCAGAGGTAAGTCTAAAAGCAAACATCCACCTTTCCTCCTCACATTTGAAATTTTCAATCACAACGTGCATAATTTCTTGGTAGACTCAGAGGCGTCGGTTAATGTCATGCCAATATCAGTCTGTAAAAAGATCAATGGGCAGCCTAAGCCATCCACGTGGAGGGTTGTTCAGTTGGATAGGACATATGTAAAGGTAATTGGTGAGATGGAAGACGTCCTAGTCCGTCTGGCATCCAATGATAAAGTGTGCCAAGTCATTAATATCGTGGTGGCTGATATACCAGATGCTTACGGTCTTGTCCTGAGCAGATATTGGTCGGCCAAACTAAATGGATATTTTCCCTCGGATTGGTCGCATCTGTGGCTGCCATACAAAGGAATTCCGAACCAGATTAAGATTTTAAGAGAGCCTCACATGAAATACAATGTTACTCAACTAGAGGAGAAGAATGAACCAGTGGACTCTGTATTGGGAAATTATTTTATCGAATTGGAACCAAGAAATTACCAAGCAGAAGAAGCCAACAACACATCAGACACTCAGCCTGATCTCCTTCGATTCTTGCAGGCTGATGAGATTGACTGTAACATAGTAAACTTAGCAGTAGGAGTAGATTTGCATTCAGTGGTTAGTGATTTTTGGACTTTGTTTTTTGATGGCTCTAAGACGTTAGAAGGGTCAGGGGCTGGTTGTGTCCTGATCGACCCCTAGAAGAATAAACATTTTCTCTCATGTAGATTAGAGTTTGAATGTACTAATAATACAACTGAGTATGAAGCGCTGGTGCAGGGCTTGAGGAAAGCGATTGAATTAAAGGTAAGTAATTTAAAAGTTTTTGGAGACTCTGAAATTATTGTGAAACAAATCCAGAATCAAATACATTGTGTTTCCCCTCACTTAAAGGCTTACCAAAATGAGGTATGGGAACTGCTTAAATGTTTTAATGCATTCAATATTGTTTCAATTCCAAGACTTACAAATGCAACAGCTGACTTGTTAGCCACATTAGCCGCTAGGTTGGTACCCACTAATAGTCGATGCTCTGTTGAATTACTTTTCAGGCCCTCAGTACCTGATATGATTACCAACCTATGAGTGTTCGATGATGACCAGCATATTATAGAATGTTTAACAAATGACGAGGTATTTAAAGGAGCAATTATAGACGATGAAGAACATCAAGCTGAGATGAAGTATGATAATTTCATCCCTAAAGGAGTCAGAACGTTAGAAAGAATGTTCGATTTAAATGAAAAGTTCAGAAGACTAGCCAACATGAAGACCCACAACTCATCTCTACAGTTCGAGCTGATAAATTTAGGGACTGAGACGAATCCTGAATTTGTGAATCTTGGCAAATGTTGTTCACCAACAGAAAGAGACAAGTTCGTCAGTCTGTTTAAACAATATAAAGATGTTTTCACATGGACATACGAATATTTGAAAACATACGACACCAGCATCATCAAACATGTTATTCCCATCAAAGCTGGTGTCAAGCCGTATCAACAACCTTTAAGAAAAATGCATCCAAAATTGGAACCGCTGATTCAGAGTGAAGTGAAGAAATTATTGGATGCTAGAATCATTTTTAAGGTCAGACACTCTGAGTGGGTTTCAAATCTGGTAGCAGTGAGGAAAAAATTTGAAGAAATCAGACTCTGCGTGGATTTCAGGAATTTAAACCGTGCTTCCGATAAAGATAACTATCCTGTGCCACCCATGGAGCAATTGCTACAAATGGTCTCAGGTTCTAAACTATTTTCGTTATTAGATGGTTTCTTTGGCTACAATTAAGTATTAGTAGCTGAAGAAGACAGATTGAAGACAATGTTCAGGACCAAATGGGGAACCTTTGCCTACAGAAGGATGCCCTTTGGGATTATAAATGCTGGAGCAACATTTCAGAGGCCTATGGACATAGCCTTCCGTGGATTGATTGGCCGTAGTGCTGTAGTGTACCTTGCTGATATCACGATATTCTCAAAGAAGAGAGAAGAGCACGCATTTCATTTAAGGCAGATTTTTGAACGCTGTCGAAAATATGGCATCTCGCTCAATCCAAAAAAATGTGTGTTCGCTGTCACGGAGGGTAAATTGTTGGGTCATATAGTTTCAAAGAAAGGAATCTCTATAGATCCAGAAAGAATTAAGGCCATTGAACAGATCCAGTTACCCCATAATAAAAAAAAGGATGCAATCATTTATGGGAACTATAAACTTCGTGCGAAGATTTGTGCCTGATTTCACTCAGATTGTCAAGCCGCTGCAGCAGATGGTGAAGCAAAATGCACAATTCAAATGGACTGAGATTGAGAAGAACGCATTCAGCAAAATTAAAACTGTTGTTGCACATGCACCCTCCCTGAAGAGCCCAGATTTTGATAAAGACTTTATTCTATATACTTTTGCATCCGATGATTCGCTAGCAACTGTGCTTACGCAAAAGGAAGATGGGGGGGATGAATTCCCAATATCTTTCATGAGCAATGGTTTGCAAGGGGCCGAATTAAATTACCCAGCCATTGATAAACAAGCTTACGCAGTATTCAAAGCAGTGAAGCAATTCAGGCCTTATATTTAAAAAAATAGAACCAAGGTAATCGTCCCCTACCCAGCTGTAAGGTCCCTTCTTGTACAGAAGGAGTTAGAAGAAAGAAGGGGCAACTGGGTAACAACTCTTCAAGAGTACAACCTTGAATTCAAGCCAGCCTCTATAGTTAAAGGACAAGGGTTGTGCAAACTGATGACTGAAAATGGAAAAAATGAAGAACATGCCTGGGAGGATGAAGCCGAATTACATGTAATGGAGGTATGTCCTTTGTTTACAGCTCCCGAGTCTTGGTATAGAGACCTCGTGCATTACCTGCAGACAGGGTTGTTTCCAGAACATTGGAATTCTAAGCAAAGAAGAGTGTTGCGTCTCAAATCAGCATCCTATCAAATTGTTGAAGGAATATTATTCAGGAAAAACTATGACGGAGTTCTCCTGAGATGCTTAGAGAAAGAAGATGCGAAGAAAGTAATGATAGATTTGCATGATGGGCCTGCTGGGGGACATTATTTAGGAGATACTACAGCTCACAAAATCCTCAGGCTAGGTTACTATTGGCCTACGCTCTTCAAAGATGCACACGCACATGTCAGGAAGTGTGATATCTACCAAAGGTGTAGTGGGAGACAACCTAAAGCATCGGCACCACTAAAGCCTGTGATGATCACAGAGCCATTTGAGCAATGGGGGTTGGATATTATTGGAGAAATAAAACCAAATTCCTCTCTGCAACATAAGTACATTCTGACCGCGATCGATTATTTCACTCGCAGGGTCGAAGCTATCCCACTGCGCAAGATAAATGAAGACGAGGTCATCAGCTTCCTACAAGATCATATCATGACGAGGTTTGGAGTTCCAATTTTTTTAGTCTTTGATAATGCTAAATACTTTTCATCAATTAAATTAACTGCTTTTGCTCATGATAAAGGGATAAAATTGCATTATTCTTCTAATTACTATCCACAAGGAAATGGCGTGGCTGAATCCTCTAACAAAAACCTGATCAGAATTTTAAAGAAGACTGTAATAGAAAACCAGAGGAGTTGGCACTCAACGCCACCAAATTCCCTTTGGGCTGATAGAGTCACCCCCAAGTCTTCGATTGGAGTGTCTCCATATACCCTTGTCTACGGTAAAGAAGCCATTCTTCCTCCCAATATCATGCTACCTTCTTCCATAATAGCTCAAGAATCTAGAGGGTCGGATGATGAAGTTTTGCAAATAAGGATAAATAATCTCCCGAAAGCAGAAGAGGCTAGATTTAAAGCCAGAGAGCACTTTAAGCAACAACAGGAGGTAATAAAGAGATGGTTCGACAAGCATAAGGAAGGAACAAAAGAGTTTGAAGTGGGAGATCTAGTTCTCAAGTGGGATCATCCCCATGATGAGAAAGGAAAGCATACTAAATTCCAGCAGTTGTGGGTAGGCCCTTTTCAGATTGCGGCAAAGCTTGGCCCTTCCACTTATAAGTTGCAGGATCTATAGGGTTGGGAAGAGAACTTACCAGTAAATGGTTTGGTTCTCAAGCATTATTTTTCGTAAGGATTTGTTTGATTTCTTCTGTCTTATATATAAATAATCTGTCTTGGCTGTTTTTTTTGAGTCTTTGAGTCATGAAGTTTAGTTTTGTTTTACTTTGGATTTTCTGTTTGATTTTAAATAAAAGAAGCAAGCTTTGGTAGCATGGAGAGCATTAGAATTCTGGACCAACTAAAATCCTTAATTACAAGACTGTGGATTATGGTTTTATCTGATAGAGTTTCT
This sequence comes from Pseudotsuga menziesii, assembly GCA_001517045.1. Classification (NCBI taxonomy): domain Eukaryota; kingdom Viridiplantae; phylum Streptophyta; class Pinopsida; order Pinales; family Pinaceae; genus Pseudotsuga; species Pseudotsuga menziesii. The sequence goes on from LPNX010962296.1 coordinate 162,222, forward strand.
TCTAGTTTAGCAATTTTCCTAAATGGCTGTGAACGCATTGAAATCCTATTTAATCCCTGTAAAGTAACTCAAGAGTAAAAGGTTTGGAATACTATTTCGAGGCTCCATCCATCTCACACTTAAAAATGTCCTAGGGGGGTGACAGCAAAAGACCCATGGAAAGGAAGCAAGGTAAATAGTATATTATATATAAATGATCCCATGCCAAAAATTGAAAGCCAAAAGGCTAAGAAGAGTAAAAAACTCCTATGAAAGCATCAGACATCAAAGAAAATGCTGAATCATAAGTACTAAATTGTCGAAAGTTCCTCTCCGTCCATGAGCTGAGACATGAAGTACACATCTCACACAAAATGACACTATGGGATAGAGGAGCCTGAATTAAAATTCAGAAAGAAAGGCATGCAGGAGGACTCATATGAAAAAGGACAAAAGTCCGAAAAGCACAAAAAAGTGCAAAATGGCATGGGAATGAGGAACAAATGAATATTCCTGTTTACCAGATGTTATGATCCTGTGGTGTCCAAGCTGGAAGCTACCCAAAGACAGAGGTAAAAATGAGACTCATACTTGTGGCCTTGAAAGAGTTATCTTGACTTTGAAACCTTGGTTTCCATTTTCCTGAACAGGACTACCCTCAATGATTCAAAGTTCATGTATCTGCCATTTGGGAAATCCATATATCTAGAAGAATTCACCATGGTGGTTTTATTATCAAATAGTCAGTTACTCAAGGAAGAAATTGTCTAGAGGTCTAGGTTAACCAGATAGTCGCCAATTGTTGCGGCTGCAACTGTTTTCCCCAAATTTCTTAAATTTTGGTCCCCTCCTCATGATTTAGAGTTGTTTTAATCGTTTGGATCCGTGAACTGTTTTGATCATACTTTAATTTTGAATGATTATTGAAGGCTAACACTCGTCCTGGTTTTCAGAATTTGCGTGTGTTTCGAAGTTGTTTTTGGATCGCAGATTTTAAGTTTGGGTTGGCCTATTGAAGGGCCGCCGTTTAAGAGGAGAAATAGTTTAACAATTTGCCGGATTTCAGAGTCTTAAGCACTTAGCATTTTATTTTGATCGGAGGATGTAGTCTTCTTTAGCTTCCGCCGTTCCAACTCCCAAACCAGTTAGCTGCCCGAAGTACAAAGTGCTCCGACTGCTGACGCTTATCAGTCTTTTAGTCGCACATGTCTTTAACCTTTCCTTTTCTGCCATTGCGGCGGGGAAAGTATTTCAGCTTCCGATGTAAATATCTTCCGACGTCCGATTGAGATTTTTTTTCTGCCCTCCAGTCGTATATCCGTAACCTTTTCACTTCTGCCGTTGCGGCTCCCAAATCGGTTAAGCGCCCAAAGTCGAAAACCCTCTGCCATCCGATGCATCAGTGTTTTAGTCACTTGCCCGTAACTTTTTCTTCTCTCGTCGTTGTGGCTCCCAAAGTAGTTAAGCTTCTGAAGTGTAAAACCTTCCAACTTCCAATGGAGAGTTTTCCCGCCCGCGGGTCGCGTATCCTTAACCTTTCCTTTTCCGCTGTCATGGCTGGGAAAGTCATTCAGCTTCCGATGTAAAACCTTCTGACTTCTGATTTGTTTTTTTTCTTTTCCCGCCCACAGCTCAGGTCTTAACTTTTCTGTCTCCCGGCGTTTATGTTTTCTCCCGAGCCCGTAGGTGGCTGAGACAGTGGCGCACCGGGCCATCTCTTGTGGATTAGCCGTTAGTTGGTTTTAATCTGACGTTTGTTTAGAATGCAATCCCGGTCAATGAGGCACATTGTTTGATTGCAGGTGGTTTCTGGAGAATGGTCAAACTACTGCGGCGCGAAGGGAGATGGGTAATTTGGTAAAAGCAGAGCTGAAACCTCAGGATCGCAAGCAGGACAAATGAAGGAAAAGACAAAGTGAATGGCGACAAAGGCACAAAACCGAAAAGATCTGTCAGTTACTCATCAGATCATGAAGGCGCACATAAAATAAAATAGGAAGATGAAGCATTTTGAAGGACCGGAAGGTCATATGTTTGAAGGGGGGGGGCAGCCCAAGCATTCGACGGTGGTAGTTTAAATATTTGAAAGTAGAACTTAGAAAGGACTTTTTTCCCTGGAAAAACTTGTAAACCATTTTTCTTGTAAGAGGAACTATTTCGTTTTACAATCAGAAACTGCAACTTTTGGCTGTTGGAGAAAGTGCAATATGGAATGTATCAATGTGATTAAATGAGAAATGTTGAATATGAACTATTTCGTTTTTAGCTGTGCCTCATTAGATGTAAGAGTGTTCTAATTTCTTGAACCTATGTTCTTGTCTGAATGTTCTTCAGTACCTTTATGATGTCTTTTCCACTATGAGTAATGAAAATTTTAATTGTTGATGAGCTATCTTATAATATATACTTTTATTCATGTTTATATGTTTGGTTATAAGAACAACTATCTGTGATTTGCCATAACACATGAACAGGGGTGCATTACTCATGAATGAATACCCAGCTCTCTAGAGATAGTTTAGTTAGTATTTATTTTCTTGCATGATTTGGATGCTTGTGAGTTCTAAGACGAGAGGTAAGAACCTGCGCATCACATTGTGACTACTCTTTTCATCTTTATCACCCTGCATTGTTAATTAGGCACTTGCATATCATACTTAAGACAAAAATACAAAAATACATGGTGGATTGGGCCGCAACCGGTAAAACCTTTGTTTTTGTCTCTTCGACCTACGGTAGCCGGACCGCAAACCGGATGGATTCCCCATACCAAACAGTCATGGGCTAGTTGGGAACGTTGAATGGGGAGAATCCCTTGCTGTTGTTGCCTGCGATTTTCAAGGCCTCAACAAGCTGTTAAATTTTGTATTAAAAGTAAGATTATGCAAGTTCATAAGTAAAGATAAAACCTGTCTTTCGATAACCTTAAGTAAATATTTGAAGTTTACAGTAAAAACATCTGTTTTTAATGCAAAATGAAAATATAAACTTAGAATAAGTTATTATAAGAACCTATGGAGTAATATCTAAATTCAAACCCTAAGTACTATTTCGTTTACTGTTCCTATGTTTATTTATTTAACTTTATCTATTATATTTGTGATAACTATTAGTACTAATAATGGTTCTGTGATTAGTATGACTACTAATAATTAATATATATTCTATTCTTTTCCTGTATTAGATAGCACAGATAAAATAGAGCAAATACTACTAATTTCTGTAATGAGTCACATACAAACTATAAAAGTAATCATTTGCATTTTTCATTCATAGTTGATAAATAAATCATCACATCTACTTAATCAACCAACTGTACTAGAGTATTGCCTATACAAGGCGTGGAAAAACATAGTATGGTAATTTATTTCTATTCACTTTTCATTTAGCAATAATACTACTGTTTTAAACGTAATCTACATATCCCTAATTTTATCAATACACAATGCTCTTTTCTGCATAAACCCTAACAAAAAAATAACATGTATATCTTTGAAAAATTAGTAAACATTTGCTGAAAATAGCAAGTAAATTATAAATAACCTGAACAGATAAAAACCTGTCAAATGATGAGGTGAGGATAGCTTAAGGAGGCTGTTCCTCCCAACCAAATCCCGGAGAAAGCTTAGTCCGCACTTCCTCAGGAACCCCGAGCCTGTTTCCTGGTCCTCCTGGTAGAGTATTGGGTGAAGGATGTATCCTTAAGACCTTTTGTCACATGACTGGTCAAATTACAACAATAATCCAAACCTGCTCATAGCAGTAAAAACTTCAGCCTAACAGCTGCATAAGTTCAGTTCTCGGTAGTTAACCCCTCAAACTCACTTCAATAAGTCCCCTCCATCGAATTTCTCATGTGCACTTCATTCACCCTGAATGAATCACAATTCCAGAATGAGCAGCCTTAGTTGTCTTCAATGGGAAGTTTTATAACAAATGCCTAGGTCTTATGGGTCAGTTTTTACTTAATGAGCCACCTGCTTCAATTCCACTTTCTTGGGGAATCATGACCACAAATATAGGGAAGTTGCCACCTGCAACAATTAGAAATAGTTTGAGGATGCTGCCACTTGTCAGTATACTCTCCACCCAGTCTCCTCCATCAAGTGACCAATTAACACTCTTTTAACAGCTTCCCTAAGCTGTTGTCTCATCATTTATTTATTTATTAATAAAATATTCTGAAATACATTAATTATCCTTGACCCCACTTGGCCATCAATTAAAAACTTAGCATAAAATATAACATAATGTTCCTCAATAACATTAAATTGTTTTGCAAATTGGGGCATGTGACATACACACCCCCTTAATTTATAACATCGTCCTCAATGTTATTTATTCCTCATCCTCAGATTTCCCCTGAAATAGAATTGGATATGCATCCCGCATATGACTTCTCAATTCCCAAGCGGCTTCTTCTGGACTAAGGTGCTTCCATTGCACCTTCACCTGACCAATGGTGTGATTCCGAAGCAAGATCTCCCTCCTTTCGAGGATACAATCCTGTTCCACCAGAAGATCTCCTTTGGGTTCCACCTGCACACCATTCCAATTAATAACATGAGTAGCATCATGTACATATTTGTTTAATACAGAAATATGAAAAACATTGTGAACTCTTAGATTTGGTGGTAGAGCTAACTGATACGCTACCTGTCCTATCTTGGACAGTATTTCAAAAGGACCACAATATCGGGGTGCTAGCTTAGCACAACTACCTAACCTCAGAGAACTCTTTTTAGGTTTCACGTTGATAAAAACATGTTCACCTACCTGGAACTCCTTTGGAGTTCGTTTAAGGTCTGCTTGGATTTTTTGTCGATCTTGCGCAATTTTCAAATTACCTTGTACCTGTTTTACAATTAGCTCCATCTCTTTTAATAATTTAGGTCCTAATACTAACTTGTCCACTGGATTACTCCAAGATATGGGAGTATTACATTTCCTTCCATACAGAATTTCAAAAGGACTATACCTAGCTGAAGCTTGATAATGATTATTGTAAGCAAATTCTACCAAGTGTAAATAATCTTCCCATTTACCTGGCTGCTCCTTTACATACATTCTGAGTAGATCCTCCAATACCTGATTTACTCTTTCAGTATGTCCATCAGTTTGAGGATGGAAAGAGGTACTAAAGTTTAACGTAGTATTTAACCCTTTAAACAAAGATTTCCAAAAATTACTTGTAAGCTTAGGGTCTCGGTCTAAAATTATCACTTTCGGTATTCCATGCAACCAAAAAATCTGTTTTAAGAAAATATTAGCAATATTTGCAGCTTTATAAGTAGTTTTTATAGGTATAAAATGGGCTACTTTACTCAACTTATCAACAACTACCATTATTGAGTCATTTAAGTTCTGATTTCTAGGTAGTCCCGTGATAAAATCAAGGCTAATTATCTCCCATTTCTAGCTAGGAATAGGCAATGGCTGAAGTAGCCCAGCTGGATGCTGATGTTTAGTTTTAACTTGCTGACATTCAAAGCACCAAGCAATGTATTCTGCCAATTCATTTTTCATGTTTGGCCAGAAATAATCCTTTCTTAGCATGGTTATCGTTTTCTAATAACCTGGATGCCTTGAATAAGGAGTTTTATGAATTTCGTTTAAAATTAACAGCTTAAACAACTTAGGTACATTAGGTACGTATAATATATCTTTATACAATAATAATCCCTTTTCATTCAAGTTGTACCCTGTACTTAGACTTTCTATTAAATTTTCTCTTACCTTTGCTTGTAATTTTCGATAATTTTCATCTTGTTATATTCCATCTTCTAGTTGTTCTTCCAAGTCTGTCTTATAAGTGCTGATGTCTGCTACAAAATTCAGCTTTGCATTTCTACTTAATGCATCAACAACCTTATTCTCCTTTCCTTTAATATGTTGAATTTCAAAATCATATTCACTCAGAATAGCTAGCCACCTAGCTTGCCTAGCATTCAAGTTAGGTCGATCCAACATATATTTCAATCCTTATTATCTGTCATTAATATAAACTTCCTTTCTATTAAATGATGACGCCACATTTTTAAGGCATGTATGACAGCAGCTAACTCTAAGTCATAGGTCGCATAATTTTTTTCATGAACCTTTAGCTTCCTAGACTCATAAGCAATGACGTGTCCTTCCTGAGTTAATACTCCACCTAAATCGTCATTGGATGCATCTGTACATACTATAAAATCTTTATTAGGGTCAACAATTCTTAGAATTGGTGTGGTGGTTAATAATGTTTTTAACTTTTTAAAACTGTCTTCACACTTCTGATTCCAATCGAATTTCTTCCCTTTTTTCTACAAAGAGGTTATAGGATTTGCAATTCTTGAAAACCCTTCGATGAATCTCTAATAATAACCAGTAATCCCCATGAATGATTGGACGTCAGTTACGTCTTTTGGGACTGGCCAATCCTCGATTTCCTTTATCTTTTCGGGGTCAACATAAATTCCTTCTTTAGTCACCACATGACCCAAATACTGAATTTTATCTTTAAAGAAATCACATTTACTAAATTTTGCATATAGTTGATGTTCTCGTAACTCTTGTAAGACAATTTTTAAGTGTTCTTTATGTTCCTCTTCATACTTTGAGTAAATTAAGATGTCGTCAATAAATATGACCACAAATTTATCTAGATATTTGTGCATTACATTATTCATCAGACACATAAAAACAACTGGGGCATTAGTAAGCCCGAATGGCATAACGAAAAACTCGTAATGTCCATATCGAGTCCTAAAAGCTGTTTTAAAGATGTCTTCATCCTTGATTCGGACCTGGTGGTATCCAAATCGTAAATCAATCTTTGAAAGGTAGGAGATGCAGGTTATTGTCGTGGTAATGTAAATAAGGTCTTGAACTATTCCTACGAGATGGATTGCTCGAGATGTGATGAATATGTGGATGAGGACTAGGCATACACCCATCTTGAAAGAGGGCTGGGTTTGTAGAAAATTTCGATGACAGATAGTACCATTTGATGATGGCAACAACTATAATGATGACTCTATGATGAAGACTTGACCAAATGTGTTGATGACTGTGGAAGAGAGAATACCTTCCTAGTTAAGAGTGAGTGTTGATGTATTTGTAACTTTGGAAGATATTCTGATGTATATGATCATTGTATGTTGTTGTATCCCCATTGGAGATGTGTTTGCCTCCTTGTGGGATGTCTTTATCATGTCTAGACCTTGAGGTACAACCTCCATTGTAAGTCAGGGAAATAGTCCATAGTGTAACATCATGTAATGTGTATTTGGAGTCTCTCTTGGAGAATTCAACCCTATTAGTGGAACAAGTCGGACCTAGTCATGTATTTGGTCAACCACATGAAAGGTATAAATAGGGAGGCGCTCTCCCTCTTTACACACACCTCACACTCTCAAGATCACATGAGAGAGAGATAGAGAAGGGAGGAGAGATAGATAGATGTTGAATACTTCTTATTACTGGGTTTGATCATCTTATGACACAGTTTTTGCGATTGTACTATTCTGAGGAAGTTTGCGGGGTTTTCTCCTTTATGGTTTCCCCGGTGAAAATAATTGTGTCTTGTGTATCCGTTATATCTTATGCATCTTACTGTACTTGTTATTCTTTCAGACAAATATCCTAACTAAGCTAATAAGATGTAATAAAAACTAACAGTAACTAGCACCATCAATGAATCCCAAGTATACTGAAGACTCCGTCGACATTTTCCACAAAATAGGATGCATGTCAACAAACTGATAACACTACAACTAGGGAACCAAAAAAAACCTATGCAAAATGTACAGTAATATACAAGATATCTGCCTCTGCTGAATGTCAAGCATATTATTTCTTAAGATAAAATCCATTTCTAGGCTCCGCCAAGGCATTCCCTTCATAGTCTTCTATATCATAGGGACCTTTATCTAGGACATGTTTCACCATGTAAGGCCCATGCTACATGGGGTTAGACTTACCCTCCCCTAAAGGTTCACTAGCTTGATCATACAAGAGGGCCAAGTCACCTTCACTAAATTAACGGGGATGGACATACTTATCATATTGAACCTTAACATGACACTTATTTTTCTCTAGAGCCACTACGACATCCCGACGCTGCTCATCTAGGTGCTCTAAGTGGACCAAACACTCCTATAACTCATAAGTGTCAGGAAAAAAATCTATGGCTAGCTTCAACGAAGGAATTTCACATTCGACCAGTAAAAACGACTCCACCTCATGTACTATTTGATATGAATAAAAATCAGTGGCAATATTAAATACGGTTTGGTAGGCCCACAAAGCAGGGTAAAGCATAATATGCGAGTTTGTTTTGCTTTGCATGGTGGTTCTCTATAGAATCGCCTTAAGGGACTTATCAACAACTTCAACCTGGCCATTCGCTTGAGGGTAGTAGGAAGAAGAGTGTTCCTTCTTATACCCTAGTTTCAAGGCTAATTTTTCCATCATCTTGTTTTGAAAGTGCCTTCCATGGTGAGTGACAATCTCCTTCGGAATCCCAAATCGAGTGATAATCTGATTGAATACGAAATGAGCGGTCGTCTCACCATTGGATTTAATAGTAGGAATAACCTTTGCCCATTTTATGAAGTAGTCCACGACCACTATAATGTGATGGTTCTCCCTATCTGAAATTGGATTGCAATCCATAAAGTCCATCCCCACTTAGTGAAGGTGCCAATGGTGATAATTGGATGTAATGGGGTGGGATGCGAGTGCATATTATGTGTGGGAAACTGGGAAGGCTGGCATCGCTTGATCACATTAACACAATATTTGAAGATCGACGACCAATAATAAACTGCTATAAGGATTTTTTGGGTTGCAACAAGCCCAGATAAATGGCCACCACACACCCCACTGTGGCAATCATTCAACACAACCTTAGCCTCATCGTGATTTAAACAATGATGCAAAATGGAATCCACCCCACAACGATACAAAGTGTCACCAATAATGAGTTAGTTCTTAGAGTTATGATGTAAGCGTCAACGCTCATCCATCGAGAGGTGAGGGGGAACCTTCAAAGTTTGAAGATAAATAATAATATCACCATACCAAGGGTCCATAGAGAAAATGAGAAATATATGTTCATCCACAAATGAAACCTCATGAATCTCATCTTCATCCAGACTAGGGATATCTGACACGAGCTCAACAAAGATTAATGACTTCTTCGATTTTGCCGAAATAAATTCGAGGTTGAACTCTTGCAAAATAACAATCCATTTATTGTATTCCCCCCTATCATTTGTCTAGTCAAGACAAATTGAAATACATTGATATGGGATATAACCATAGTCTAGCGAAGCAAGATATAATGTCTCAATTGTTGGACTGCATGAACATAAGCTAAGGCAAATTTCTCAATGTGACTATATCGGAGTTCCACATCAATAAGATTTTGGATAAGATAGTAAATAAAGTGGTCCTAGAGCTCATCATCCTCTTGAACCAAAACCATACCAATCGTCTCGTGAGATGCGACCATGTATAACAAGAAATTATGGCTATAGTAAGGTGGACTGAGAACGCGGGCCAATGCCAAGAATTTATTAAGAGCGTCGAAGGACTCATAGGATCACTCATCCCATATGAACGGAGTATCATTCTTCAACAAGTGCATAAATCCCTTTTTCAAATTGACATAATTAAGGACAAATCTACGCAAGAAATTAGCCATCCCTTGGAGACTTTGAACGTGTCTAATTGTGCACGGGGAAGACAATCATAAGATTTCCTTAACCTTTAAAGTATCGACTATAATCCCCTCTTTAGATACAATAAACCCTAATAAACGACCAACCTTCACACAAAATATGCACTTTGGAGGATTTAATCGAATTTGATAACGATGATTTCTTTCAAATACCAAATGCAAATGATTTGGGCAATCCATCCTCAAATGAGAGTGAGCAGCTAAATCATCCAGATAAACCTCAATAATACGTTTAAGGTCGTGGAAATCAATGATCATGGCCCAACGTTTTTAAGGCCAAAAGGCATTTTATGGTTTGCAAAAGTATTCCAGGGACATATAAATGCAGTGTTGTGTTGATCCTCGGGTCTAATATGGATTTGGTTATACCCCAAAAATCCATCCATAAATGAGAAAACCTCACTCCCAGCACACTCATACAAAATGTGATCAATGAACGACGAGGAGAAATTATCCTTCGGACAAGCCCTATTCAGGTCCCTAAAGTCAATGCATACACAAATGGTCCCCTGGTTTTTATCGAAAGGAACAGGATTGGATACCCATTCGGTTAAGGGAACCAGATAGATGAAGCCAACTTTGGGCAAATTCTCTATCTCATCCTTAATGACAGGAGTTTTATGAGGGTTCATCGCATGTAAGTGTTGTCGAACATGTTTAGCATTTGGATACATTTTGATTTCATGTTAAACAATGCGGGGATTAATCCCTGGAATATCATCATACAACCGAGCAAAGACGTCATGAAATTATTTAAAGAGCTCGGTGTATCTCTTTTTTTCATCGGGTGAACAATCAACCCTGATGGAAACATTATCGATTTTACTAGAAATTCGAGAAATGTTGATAAGAATAGTAGGAGATAAATTCACCATGTTCCCTTCGGTATATATGCCATGTGTGCCTAATGGGATCATGGGATGACCAACATTCTTGCTTGAGGTTGTCCTAAAATCATCACGCTTGATTCATTTGAGCTCTGTGAGGAAGTAAGATCGATGATGCATCTCCTCCCAAGGCTATTCCAGACCAGTCATGGCCTCGAGAATCACTTCATCTGAAGGAAAAATATTGTCGAGGAAATCATGCGAGCATGGTGACACAACCTCCCAAGCAGGCAATGCAATAATATTCTCCTCTTTCATCCGCAAAGAGGAAGGACCAAGGTATACAACAAGATCAATAATAGCTTGATAAGTAGTCTCTACTACAGACATCGACATTTCAATCCTAGTAGGTCTAGCATCTTCATCCGAAGTGCTCGAAGAAGGAAGAGTCCAAGGGTTATCCAAATACATAGTGCGGAATGGGACCGAACTCAAAGGTGAAAAATCACTATTAGGAGTGGAACTAATAGCTAGAATTGGTGCCAAAATATTAAAATTTTCCATTAATGATGGATACATTCTGACTCTAACATTCTTAATTGTCAGCTAATAATTATTAATGGTCAGGATAGTAGGTCTCAACGATGCATAGGAACTAGAATTATCGAATGACAATTGATCGATCATCACAATCTGATCCTCAAAAGGGAAACACATGACTCGAAATACAGACGATACGATCACTTTCATAGCGTAAATCTAGTTTCGGTCCAGTAAAAGATTGTAGTCGAGGGGCTCATCAATCACCTCAACTTCGACCGGCACGGTCTTCACCCCAAACTGGACCTGAAGGGGGGGAATAGTTCCATGTGGACTATACGGACGTTCATCAAATGTGGTCATCATAGTCATATATTTGGACAAAACAGGCGAGGGAAGGCCTTTCCATCAAACTAGAGACATCACGGAGCTCATAGTGCCTTCATCAACAACTGTGTGTTTAATAGTGTTATCCAGACACTCCACATGGAAATGGAAAGCCACATGGTAAGGAAAGTGAGGTTGGACCTCATGAGTTTTGAATCTAACCACAGTGGAGGAATTAGGATCAACTAATTTAAGAGTAGACAACAACGCTCTCCTCTACGAAGGAAAAGTTTGAAGAACTTCAAGAGCTGACATCGCACGGAGAGTTTGTCCCAAATCCTAAAAAATGGAATAATGTTGAGCGGATCAGGCATTATTATTGTGCCCCAAATGCTTCAGGACTCCCTTAGGTATGCGAGGTATAACTCCAGGCTTATCAATCTATGAAGGAATTTCCTAGAGGTGAAGGCTCCTTACCCATGTTGGGTTGTGACAGAAATAATCCGGTGAACGAGTCATAGGTTAATAGCTGACATCATGTTGATGCAACCGTGACCATATTCAATGGTTGGCAGGTTTTTATGTCCACTCGAGCTACTTCTGGTGTCCATGGTACTCGAATTCATATTTTCATTATGAGGCAAAGGGTTAGTCAACACAGTTGGGATCTGTGCGATGAACTTCGAGGAATCTTCAATACGAGGGCACAAGTATGTGAGATGGTCTCTCCCACAAATTTTGCAAGGGAATTTCACCTTCGGATTTGGTTTTCCCCCCCCCTCAACATTATCTACGTTCTTGTCATCATTCTGATTCTCCTTCCTATTCCCACCTCATTTATTATTTCTTCCCTTTCTTCTATTCTTTTTGGGTTGCTGGTTGCTCTTCTGGTCCGATGAACGCACCGAAAGAACGTCCACCGACTAGGTGGGGTTGGATGAGGCTGTAACCTCTATGGTCATAGACTGGTTAATAGAAAAACTTCTCATTTGATTTGTAACCAGGTCTACGACTTTGGTACTCATAGAGCCAACAATGCCATTGACATGTGGCCCATGTTTAGACTTAGGCTCAAAGTTGGACCGTGGTGTGTCAGGGATAGTCTCATATAAAATCCTAAACTGAGCGTAAATGAAATCCAACCGTTGGGCCTCGAAGATAGCCTATTACTAATTAGTCACTCCGGTTGTTGAAACATCCTTCACGATCCACGGTAATAAAGACATAAGGTACCATTCCAAAAAAAACTTGGGTGGAATGTTGGCCTTAATCAGACTCTTCCTTCTACGCCACTCTTGAATATGATCAAAGATATGTGTGTATTTATCTTGCCAAAATGTTGACAATAGATCCATGCTAACATCGTAACATACGAGTAGCTGAAAGTGTTTAAGAAAGGTCAAGGATAAATCATTAAACATTCGACATGTGCCCCTAGGAAACTCTATATACTATTTCACTGCATGACCCATGAGGGTGTGTTGAAACAGTCATAAACGAATAAAGTCACGGTTAAAATAATTCGAAGAGCACCATAGGTGGAAAGTAGTCACATGCTCTCTAGGGTCCTCACCATTCTTTCCTTCGAACTTCGGAATGTCCGAAGGAAGCTTGGCAGGAACAACTAGCCACATCAGATCATGAGATACCAGATCATTGGTCAACTTCGAAAGGTCAAGAATATTTAAGGTAGCCAAAATGGTGAGCCTAGATTGTGCCATTGGATTCCATTCCCCTTGAAAGGATTGGTTCACATAGGGTTGATTCTGATAAAGGCCATAGCCTTGACCAATCGGATAATAACCACCTCCCATATGGCCCATATAAGGTTGCACAAGAATTTGATAATTAGGTATTCCCTGAGAAGGATGCATTAGAGGAAATTTCAATTTAAAATGGGCCTTCCAAAAATAATACAAATTACATGTCATCATGTATTAGCCAATCAAAATGATTTAAAATTAAAAAAGGGAGCACCTCTTAAACATTTTTTAATATAAATTTGGGGATAGGTATCATAAAACAGCTACTTTTTTTGTTCGTATTTTCGACATATCTCCCTGTGTTTTTACTCAAATTTCGATCGAGAGAGCTCATTGGATGCGGAATTGAATTCCACATCTAGGTATACTTTTGACCGGCCCGGCTACCCCAAAAACAATAAATACCTAAAAAAACGTGATGATGACATCATCATCATGTTTTTTCTTCTTCAGGTATTTCTTGTTTTTGGGGTAGCGGAGCCCATCAAAAGTATGCCGAGTGGGTACTTGTTGGATGTGGAATTTAATTCCGCATCCAATGAGCTCTCCCGATCGAAATTTGAGTAAAAACATAGGGAGATATGTCAAAAATATGAACAAAAAAGTAGTTTTTTCTTTTCTTCCTCCAAAATTAATAAATATTATTTTATTATTTTAACTCTTATTTTATTAATTTTCCTTACGAGGCCCATTTTGAGTTGAAATTTCCTCTAATGCACCATATAACCATAGTTATAGGACTGATAGGTTGATTGAACCCCAGGAATATGGGGAGGTGCATAACCTCTAGAGACAACTGCACCAGTTGACTAGGGGACAACATAGTTACATGGAGCACCACTTCTTGAGGGACCATGCAGGATGTAAGGAGGGTTCAATATAAGAAACACGTTTGAAGGAATCAGTGCGATGGATGATAGGATGTAAGATGGAATGTAGGTTGTAGCCGCAACATTCACGTATCCACTATCACCCCCATAAGCGTGAACACTAGTGTTAATACCAGATGAGGGGAGAAAAAAACTCCCCAGAAATGGAGTAGAGGGTGGGATATGACCACTCCCAAATCTATGTGCAAGGTAAGGGGCTGTGGTGCCCCCTAGTCCAACACTAAGGTTTGAACTAGGACAAATGGCAGGTGATGGAATAGTAGTAGTGATGTTCGACATGCTGAACATAAAAGGACATGTGCTAGAGGGAGTAGGTTGATTCTCGACACTCGAACTTCTTGAGGAAAACAACCTATTGATAACTGTAAAATATTACAGTTGGGGTCGTGTAGTATGGGAAGTACCAGCCCCACGAGGGTCGGTATAAACCGGAGTTCTGGGTATCCATATGGTTCCTCCCCCATTCTAGACGATGAAGACAGAGGGAAATCTGGGGACTCTAATGTAGTACTCATGGTGAGAACCGTGTGGGAATCATGATGTGAAAAAGGTTTCCTAGAACCCCTGATCCTCTTTCGACGAGGAGGGGAGGGTCACAAGGCAATAATTGTGCTAACCGTTGAGATCAACAGAGTTCCAGAAATCAATCCACAATGACTCCACAAAATAACAAAGATTCAAATAATTACGTTCCATAAAGAAAACTAGCGCACAAAGAGCACACCCCTAAATATAACTAGGTTAGATGCAAAGAAGAAGAGAGGGAGTATAAGTGAGCTCCTGAATGTAGTAGGTATGTCTCACCTATAAGAGGCCTAATACTCCCATACATTACAAGTAGAGGTGTGTAACCAATTATAGTGGCCCTCAGCTTCAACACATATAGCGACTGTCTTGTCTGACCCCTACCTAGCCAGGACACTCACAAAATAACCTCTGCAAGTACCCCCTATGATACCTAGGTAAGGAAACTAAGGTCACCCAAATATAACCAAATATCAGGCCAAAAGTCGGAGGAGGGATCTACCGTATGGGTAGGTTAACAAAGATCAAAGCTCTAAATCACCAAAGGTACCTCAAAATCCCCCAGATACAAATAATATCCTGGAAATATCTTTGGCGCTCAACAGAAAGTAGCAGGGGGCTATCCCCACCACTAATGTGCACTCTACCTCGTGCTTAACTCCCGTGTAAGAGGATCCTCTCGAGAACACTAATTATACCAAGGATTTCACTTCTCACCTTGACAGATACCTAATTGTTTTGTTTCATAGCCTTGGGAAAATTTACTCACGACGCCCTATTCCAAGACTCTACAACCTGAGCGTGTTGGTGCACCTCCAAAAAATAAAATCATGTAATCAATTTTGATTTAAGCTATAATTTTAATGGTTGTGATTACTCAAGGGTAATGATCATTCAACTAGTGATGTTACAACTCAACAATGAAGTAAACATGCACACCTAAAAAACAATGCCAAGTGCAACCTTGTTTTTAAACATGAAAAAGGGGGTATGCCACTACATGTAATGCAAATAAATTCATTCCTTTTCAAATGACAATGCAATCCTTCCTATATGAAATCCTGAACATTAATTTCATCTAAACAAACCTAATGCAAGTACCAAATCAATGCATATACACAATGCAATAAACATGCAAAGGTAATTTTTTTATTGTATTTTCACTATAAATGCAATGAAAATGCAATAAAAGGACCCTACAAAATCTCAAACCCTGCAACAAGAAACAAACAAGCCAATCAAGACAAAGAGACTAAGAAAGAACCAATCCCAAAGAAAAAATCAATGAAAAAAGGTCTATGGCCACAACAAAAGCAGTCAACAGGCAACGCAAGATCCTAGGAAGACTCAGCTAGACTCACAACCCAACCAACACCTTCAACATCAAAATCTCAAGAAAAAAGAGAGATGTATGTGACTGTTCAAGGAACAACAATGTATGCAAACGACTGTATATACTACAACGCATGTATACACACGAGTGTGAGTTCTATGACCCACGTATACAAAGGAAAGAGTGGTAAAAAGTAAGCTAAGGTCCAAATTACTTCAAGGGACTGCCAATGAATCAAACAACTACTGAACGTGACACATAAACACAAAGAATTAGAGAGCAAATCAACTAAAACATGCACCCAAACCCCAACAAAAAGGAAATCCCCAGCGGAGTCACCAATTCTGTTACGGAGAAAAGTTCATATGGCTTGGGATGGACCACAATAGACATGATGACACCATAAATCAATCCATTTCAAATCATATTAGATATATAAATGAAACTAACACTAAGGGATGAGAATCATACCTTATTCCGTACATTCAAATAAGATCCCCATTGAGCTATCAATCAAAATTGTCCCTAGACATTGTCCTCAACAACAATAAGATATACAAGCATGATATCTAAAAGTGTTAGAGTCTAATCTAGCAAATTCAATTCCAACATGTAAACAAATTAATTACATCCATGGATACAAATATTTATAATTACACATGTAATGGTTGAGAAATGGATATTTCTATTAACATAAACAAAGATACAAATGACAACCTTAGTCGGCACCTCGTCGAAAGTGAGGAACTAAGTCCCTCGACCAGGGCCTCCACCACTTCAATCCTCCATACAAAGGAAATATCACAAAGGCAAAGGCAAGCTTGGAAAAGAGCACTAATGGTTGCTTCAAGGACAAAGGGATGCAGACTTAAGCATATAAGATTGGGCCATAATTTCGCTATAATCTCTTTGCTCTCCAAAGTTCTCCTCCTTCAATGCTTCATAGTAGCTCAATATATAGCCCCTCAATAGGAAGTTAAGGGTCGAATCGTAGCATTTCCTGGCATATGGAAGGACAAGGATCAAGCCATTCGTTACTCGATGGGGAAAAATCCATTTTTTTTTTGAGCATAAATGACGATGTACATGGGTGACAGTGGTGCAAGATGCGTATACACGGGTTGTAGACTTGTGACCCACATATATATTCAAAAATGTTTTTAGGGGTTCCACTGGAGCATAAGGGTAATGGTAAGCAAATGGGATAAAAGGACTCTGCATAGGGACAATGATAGGCCATCAGAGCATGATGTATCATGTGTGGCAAATCATGCTATAAAAATGGAAGTTATATTAAACCTTGAATTATATTTGCACAATATCTTACTATTAAAGTAGTCAAGGATAGTCTGGAAGAGGTTTACGAAGTCTAAAGGAACCCAAGAACTATTGCATGGGGTCCATGAAACTATGGTACACAATATTGAGGATATAATGGTATTGATTTTATAATTGTGAGATATTTACAATACATATTCTATGCTTACCAAAAGGATTATTTCCTTGAAAGAATCCTTCGAAATTGAGCTCCAAAGGGACATCGATTTTAATGAAATATTCATATATATACAATTTCTAGAAAAACTTAGTGGCGTGGATGATCATAAGAGATAGAAGGAGAATGTTTGATAAAACAAGAGGCTAATGCATGTTATAAGGGGGTGGGAGAGAAATATAAATGACTTGCAACAATTGATTACAGCATGCGATGTATTGAAGCATATGAGGATCCAAGTATTCTTTAAAGCATTGATTCCATGGAAATTCTAGAACACCCTTCCCTCATGAATTATGATAAAATCCTCATGCAAGAGGAATTCAAGTTGAAATTGAATGCAACCAAGAATTCTCCAAGAACATATATTTACAACCTCACTAGTTTTCCAAGGTTTGAAATAAGATATTGGCTCATCAATCTTGCCATAGACATTGCAGATCACAACTATGTGGATAAGGGACAACATGGCATCTTAGGTACCAATGAAGATTAAATGTCTTCATTAAAGGCAACGGAAGAAATTAATGTGGGCCCTCTTCATTATTACATCAAGGACTGGGTAAATCAAACTATAGTCCTAGTTTCCAAGACCAAATAAATACAAAACAATTGAGGTTGTTAGTTTTTTTGGGTTCCCTTAGAAAATTGGATATATTATATAAGCACATTCCTTCAACAAAGGAAGGATTTACTTCAAATATATTTTTTCCCTACATTTTTTTTAGTAAGAACCACTTCTAACTTTCCTTTTTTTTGGTTTCATCTGAATACATCTTTTCCATCTGGTTTACATAGTGAAAATCAAGGATTGACACTTCTCTCACTCTACCTCCCAGATTTCCTTAATATTTCAAGTCCACGAGAGCCCCATCCCAACTCTCAATAGTTAATGCTTTTTATTCCATTTAAATATTAGTCATAGATCCATGATTCCCAAGGGTATTCTCAATAAAATGAAAAATAAGTGCTTTAGCTTCCTTGGACTATAAAAATATATCATGAGGGCATACCCTTGGTTAGATGGTCAAGGATTATGACTCCTAAAGAGGCAGGTAGACGGGGATTGAGAAATATTCATCTCTTTAGTCTGTCATTGGCTGGTAAAAGTTTGTGGAGGTCAGTTTATAATCATGTTCTCTAAGGAGAAGTATTAAAAACTAAATATTTGAGAGGATCGATCAAGGAGGATTAGTTTAGATTAGAAATAAAAGATTACTAAGGACCATCCATTTTATGGAAATCCTTGGTTAATGACTTTCCCTTAGTGGGAAACTACACGATTTGTTAAGTTTTGAGAAGCATCCATCGTATGTGTATTGAGTTATGCTCATGATGTTTACTTTCCAACTATATGTGTGAATACGACTATGTGAAAGAATTTATTTTTTCTGTAATTAAATAGCAAGTTTGTGTTTAGTTGAGATCACAAGGACATTAATCACCGAGGGTTTGGATTTTTTTTAAAGAGGTTCAACCTTTGGTAGGGCCCACTCTAAGTCCATGTGCATCAATAATAAAACAAAGAGAGATTGATGTTTGAGAAGACATATGCGCATAAGGACGTTTTTGTTGAAGTATGCAAAGAATATGGTTCAAGTGTTGGAGGCACCTTCCGATTTTTGGAGAAAACAATAATATCATCTAAATAGATTATAACAAAATAATCAAGGTGAACTCCAAAAACACCATTCATTAATATAATAAATGTAGCTATGGCGTTGGTGAGCCCAAAAGGCATCATAAGCCATTGAAAAAGACTCATTTTGGTTTTAAAATTTATTTTCCTTGTATCTTTCACTCGAACCCTAACTTTATGATATCCACTTTTAAGATCAATTTTTGTGAAGAATTGGGCACCCTAAAGTTGATCAAGAAAATCATCAATGTGAGGAAGTGGAAAATTTAACAAGAGGTTCAATCTTGGTAGGGTCCACTCTAAATCCATTTGCATCAATGATAAAACAAACATAAGAGATTGATGTTTAAGAAGACATATTGGCATAGAGACGATTTTGTTGAATTATGCAAAGAATATATTGTTGGACACACTGAACACACTGAGAGGGGGGGGTGAATCGGTGTGTGTACCTTTTATTACTTTTCAAAACTTAATTATCAACTGATTGCAAAGTACAACATTCATTAATACATTATTACCCTTTACATTTTATAATAATATAATCATCACATAATAAGTATACACAGTACATAATATGTTTACGTGGAAACCCAAGTACTGGGGGAAAACCATAGAAGCATTTTTAATAAGATTTGTTCCAGCAACAACTGGAAATAAAATGCTTACACAAATTCTCTAGTTAAAACTAGAAGGAGGCTCCAACCCCCTAGTTTACATGCTACAACCTAAAGGAAGCTCCAACTCTCTAGTTTGCTAGCTACAAAATGAAGGAATCTCCAACTCTCTAGTTTTTCGGCTTCAATCGAAAGGAGGATACAACCTCCTTTCATTGCCTTGTCCTTCCACCATGATATGAAGAAGGAAACTGAAACTATTGAATACCAATCACACTAATCCCGCGAACTTGGTAACCATCAATTGTGCAACCACTACTCAACACCAATACCACACTGCTCAATACCTATACAATGCTACTCATCCTGTACAACATTGCTCGATACATGTATCACACTACTCAATACCTGAACCACACTACTCGATATCTGAACAACTTGTAAGACATTGTTGAACTTTTCAACCAACTGTTATCCAAATCAGACTCTGATTCAAAGCATCTGCTCATGTAACCTACTCAACTGCTTTTGTCACAATACCACTGTCAATGTCACAATGCCACAATCACTATCACACTATTTCAATATCTATTACACTATATCAACCTGTACATGCCTCAAATGTATACCCATAAACAATCATCCATCGATTTCATTTGGATCCTCAACCTTTACATCATAGATATTTTCAAAACATGGAACAATCCAAGAGATGAGCCATATGCCAAAACACATGGACTATGCCAAGATAATCACTACGATCTATTCCAAGACCATCATACAATGTATCCAGATAATCACCATGATCTATACAAAAAAATCACTAAGATCTATGCGAAGGTCATCATAAAATGTGCCAATATAACTACCGACATCTATTCCAATATCACCATCAATTATGTTAATATATAAGCACAAGAACATGTACAAAATTCAAACCTTTTCAAAACAACAAGATGGACCCTAGTCCATGAGAGGCATGACCATCACAAGAGAGACCCATGTACAAGAACCATATCATATCTATACCAATATAACCATCATTATATCCCCCATAACATATATAATGACTTCAAGAGGTATACCAAGAGAAAGGCTCACATACCAAGATCAAAGATGAGATCTATCCATGAAAGACATGTGCCATCACAAGAGAAACCCACAAGCATGAACCATACCTTTTAAAATATCACAAGATGAAAAAACAATATAGAAACCAAAAGAATATCTAGATAGATTCATCACATATCCCTCACAACCAAATTTCTAACGAGCCAAGAATTTGTAATTCCGATAACGTATGAGAGAGTTATGTCATTTTTTGTGACTCTCCTCAATCCTCAAAGATGCCCATAAATTGTTCCTCCAAAAAGTTTCACACTTTTTATCCAAAGATGCATAATAGAAAGAGAGACTTGTTTGATGATAAAATTAAATGTTTGACCTTCTATTTATACACTTCATCATGATCTAGTAGTTTCTTTTAGTGTCTCCTTAAACTCATCCTTAATTTGTGGATCTCCATATTTTAAGGGGGTCTCAAGGGTTAGTACCCCACTTCAAGAGTCCAAGGGAATGGGTTCAATACTTCTCAAGATCACTAAAGACCTAAAATAGAGGGGTTCCAAGATATCAACACCAACTAGCAAGGAGACAACATCAAAACCAATAATAAGAGGGATGTTAACACCAACAAGGGTCAAGTGGGTCAACAAAGGACTCAAAGGGGACCAAGGAACAACCAAGGGGCACACAACTAGGGCAAAGGGCTACAAGGGATTTTGACAAAGTCTCAAGGGCTCCAATGGCTTCAAACTTGGGCTTCAACAATTGAAAAGGACTCCTTAGACATAGACAAAGACACAACCAACACAAACCAAACACTAACCCTTAAGGGCTCCACAAGGGGCACCAATACAACCACAAATATATTCACCCTTTTGACCCAAATCATCATGATCACCTTGACACCACATATCTCTTCATCCTTTTGACATCAATGACACCTTGTTTGACATCAATGACAACTTCTTCTAACATATATTTCAAGTGTTGGAGGTGCCTTCCAAGTTTTGAAGAAAACAAGAATATCATCTAAATAAATGGTAACAAATTAATTAAGGACAACTATAAAAATATCATTCATTAATCTCATAAATGTAGCTCGGAATTGGTGAGGCCGAATGGCATCACAATCCATTAAAAAAGATCCATTTTGATTTTAAAAGTGGTTTCCCTTGTATTTCGCTCAAACACTGACTTGATGATATCCACTTTTAATGTCAATTTTAGTGAAGAATTGGGCACCTTGAAGTTGATCAAGCAAATGATCAATGAGAGGAAGTGGAATTTTTAACAAGAGGTTCAACCTTAGTAGGTTCCAATATAAGCCCATGTGCACTGATGATAAAGCAAAGATAAGAGATTGACTTTTGAGAAGACATAATAACATAGATATGATGTTGTTGAAGTATGCAAAGAATATGTTTCAAGTGTTGGAGCTGCCTTCCAAGTTTTGGAGAAAACAAGAATATCATCTAATAGATGTTAACAGATTAACCAAGGCATTCTCTAAAAGCATCATTCATTAATCTCATAAATGTAGTTGGGGAATTGGTGAACCCAAAAGGCATCATAAGCCATTGAAAAAGACCCATTTTGGTTTTTAAAACCTGTTTCCCTTGTATCTCACTCGAACCCCTTGATGATATCCACTTTTAAAATCAATTTTAGTGAAGAATTGGGCACCCTAAAGTTGATTAAGAAAATCATTTTTGTGAGGAAGTTGATATTGATTCATAATGGTGATTTTATTTAATGCCCTGAAATCAACATGAAAATGCCAAGTCCCATCTTTCTTAAGTACAATCAAGATTGATGATGCCTAAGGATAAATACTTGGATTTATGAAACCTTTATACAATAAATCATGAATTTGCCTCTTAATTTCATCACTTTGAAAAATTAAATTGTGATACAATAGTGCATTAGAAAGAGAGACCCTAGGAAGAAGACCAATTGTATGACTGATTGCTTTATGTAGACCAAGTGTTGCAGGTTCATATAACATGATTGAATAAAATTGTAAAAGTTGTTTAAGATCTGCATGTGGTGTATAAATTGTGATATTTGCTTGCTTTTCATGAGATTGAGGCCTTAAAAAGATGAATGACAGTGTTATTGCTTGATTAAGTTTTTTACATGCATGCTTGCAAGTGAGTACCAAAATAGTTATTTTTAGTGATTTTGATTATGTATTTTTTAGTATCTTTTGTAGTGTATAGATATTGCTATATGCATCATAGTAAGCTTTGCTATCATACTAATAAAGATTACCAAGCAACAAACCAAATGAATCCATATTGGTCACATCACATGTGACCTTATACACAAATTAGGACCAAAAGTAAATATTATAGTACTGCATGTGTGTGTGATATGTGTAGATGAACCATCATCCTTCCATCCAAGTGCATATAGACAAGGATGAGGGTCCATTGGCAAGTGCAACTAGTTAACAATGGCCTTCACAATTAAGTTTTTATGTGAGCCATTTCCATCATACAATATACTAAAAAATTATGTGTAAGGTGGGCACGAGTGATGACCAAACAATCACACTCCCCTTGAGTAGGATGATGGTGCACCAAAATAACCTTATTGAGTTGGCCTTTTAACTCCTACTAAGTCCTATCATCACTATAGGTATCGATAGGAACATCAATAGCTCCCTATTCATGAGATGGTAGAGAAAATATTCCTTTTCCAATTTAAAAAATTTGGAATGATCATATCCTCTTTTCTTACAATATCGATAGAAATTTTCATTTTTATTAGCATCAAAAGAAGAAGAACAATGATTACTTGTTGTGGCATGAGGTGCAGACTTTATGGGTGTTCTTTTGGGCTTGTTTATGGAGGATAAATGTTGATGAGTTCTACACACATCAAAAAGATTCTCTTCTGCAAACTATGCTTGATTGTATGCAACATCAAGAGTGGGGATGTCCATTTACTTCAACTCGCAATACAAATGCTCTCGTAATCCGATTTTAAACTTGAAGACAAGTTTATGCACTATATCAATAATGCTAAGAAGAATTCATAGCCAATTAAATTGGTGGATGTACTCTTGCATAAGCATGTTGAACCCTTGAAATAGGTGAAGCCACTTTACATTCATACCCTATTTGTAGTTGGAAGGATAGAATTTGAGACTATGGGTTTCAACAAGTCCAGTCCAAGTGGTGATTGGGTATTGATTTTTTCACACATTGTGCAATCAATAATTTTGCAAGCCCTGTAAGCATCAACTTAGCAAAAGGAAGGCCCTTCTCATCTTTAGGAACTAGATTATAGTCAAACCATGTCTTTAGGTCGAGGATCCAATTAGCGAGCACTTTTATATCTTGAAGCTCACTTTTGGTACATTAATGAGATGACTTGTTGATGGAAATATGGTTAAATTTATTGAGTAATTCTAATTATTTGACTATTAAATTTCTAATTCTATGTTTCTGAGCCTCTATGTTTATTTAGATAATTTGTATTTACAGTTTTTTTCTCATTTGAGTGGACATTCTTTTACAATAGGAAAAATGCAATATTTTCCTTTGTTAGTCTTCATTTTCTTTTATTTTCTTTTTGTGTTTGGAAAATATACTCAGAACGTTTGAGCAAGTACTTTTTGTCCTACACACTTGGGATGAAAATAACATTTACACACTTTGGATGAAATAACATTTCATAGCTCTCGATTCATCTTGTAGTGGCATGATATCTCAACTCCCCAATTTGTCCTTTTGTACTTCAAAATGTAGCTCATGAGGTTGAGTGTGAAGGCTTTATTTTTTTCAAAAGTGGTTTTAATCTCTCCAACCATGCTATTTTTGTTTTAGTGGTTCTTTAGGTGAATAAGCAATCAATTTGCCATTTAGTGACTATTTGGATGAATAAACTTTCATTTCTTACTTATTTGATTAAAGTGTTTAAACTTGGGTTTTCTTCTCCTCAAATGTTAGATTTGAATAGGCCAAGTTTATTCTTTCTTTCACCATGAATTCTCCTGCTTCAAGTATGCATTAGAAAACCTCTTTCAATGGTTTAGGAACAAGGCATCCATGTTTCACGTTACTTCATTTATCCACATATTTTTATTTTTTATTTTTTCAAAATCTACCAAACAAAAAAAAAATCTCATAGCCTTGTATTGCAAAAATTCATAAAAAAAACTAGTCTTTGATAATATGAACTAACATGTGATAAAAAAAACATGAGAGCCATTGAGTATGATCTAACTTAACATTTAAACAAAAAAATGACATAAAATCCAATAAATACATTGGTATACTTCCTTACAGACCCATTATGCATCCATCTTTATTGAATTGTAAGCTTCAATGCTTGGCTGGTCAGATCAAGTATGCATTGAATGGTGACATTAACTTTGTCCAATGTTGCAATGTAAAGCATTATATAAAATGTATGTGCACGAACTTTGTTTAAAGTGAGTGAGTGAATTTAATTAATTGAAATATGGTTGATCTTGCTTCAATCCCAACATTACTTTGTAGTGAGTTTTGTTCATAAAAAATATTGCCAAAATTGCCATGCGATGGCAAGCATGATCTTTCAACATTCTCTTTGAGGAGGAATCTTGCATTCCATGTGAATTTTTAAAATTTAATCAATGTGAGGAAATGCACTATGGACTTGTGCATATAAAGTCTTGCTTTTAATGGTCTAGTTGCTCTTTTATCTATCTTGAAATTAGGGTTGAATCCTTTGCTTTGCATTACATTCACTAATTCATATGATTATGAACGCTCTTTGTTAACACATCAAAAACCAAAGTGAAAGTTCAATTCAAAATTTGGAATGAAAATGCAATTTTGAAATCCACTTGCCATCTTCTTTCAAATGTAGAATTGGTTTGCCAATCTAGTATTTATTTTATCTGCCATAGTTTTATCAAGCATTGTAGGGTAGTATTTATAACTTATTTCCACAAAATAAGCTCTTCTTCCTTCATCCATAATCATTTTTGTTTTCTCCATGAAACTCCTATTGTGAGGAAACCCTATGCACTTCTCTTTATTTTGAGGATGGTACTCAGTTTAAACTGGATTCAGGCCTCGAAGACATATAAATGATTCTCTCATAAAGGGAACAACATGTTATTAGCAATGATTGAACCTTGGTGGAGACGATCAATCTTTCTTCTGACTCCCTGAGCTAGTCCCATTTGACCATCATGCACAATCATTTATCTTTCTTGTCATCCATTTCAAAACCTAACATTATGTAAAATGCAATTTGTTCATATGCATAAGAAAACAAAAAAACATAAGCCAAATGTGTAGATTCAAACAATAAAAAAAGCTTGAAAATGAACCTACTGTACAAGGATGTGATGGCTGGAAATGTGTGTCTATGATTCAGCATGAGAGCTAGAAATGTATGCAAACAATCTCATAAAACTGAGTTGAAGATGCATGCATGTTTATGAGAAAAGCAGCCTATTCTATTATTCTATACAGGGCCAAAAACCCTATTTAGGTCTATTTTAGGCGAGCTAGAAATATAGAATTGTAATGAGCTCAAAAAGGAAAATGTGAGTTTGATTTCCAAGTATCTTCAACATAGGGTTGAAAATCAAATTCAAAGACTAAAGGGAGCGCTGGAATTTACCATTTAACGAAAGAGTAATCTTAGAAAAAAGAGAGCTGAAAATGCAATTTTAAGGTATGAATGAGATGGCAATTTTGGTTTTGGTTATGAGGATCAGAAAGTATTACTTCATGCTAACTATAATTTCCAACCTATGGGTTGAAATTTTCATTTCCAACCAACTAAACGAAAGAAATTTACCCTCAACCAAGCATGAAATTGCATCAACTAACTTGCAGGAAAAGGTTGAAAATTTCTCTTTCAAGCAAACCAAAGAAGAGCTGGAAATGCATGACAAACAGGCTGAAAATTCAGTTCCCAAGCATGCTTGAATTGAGTTGAAGGTTACCATTTCCAAGCAAGACAAAAAATCAACATGCTCAAGCTCAAAAAGAGTGCTAAAAAATGTACATTTTCACATGCTAAATTCACCAAACATATAGCTTTACGGAAGCTAGTTGTAATGTCCTCTTTTAATTAAATCACCTAGAGACACCCGTTGATCTATTTTATCTCCATAGGTTCGAGCGGGTATTAAATAAAAGGGAATAACTGAGGACTAATATCACTAGGATCATAAAGGAACACCACTTCAGTGTTATTAGATCATCAATAGATTACATAAGGCCATTGGAGCAGATATCAACTAGCATGCGGGCCTTATTTCACCTTGTATGCATCAATGAGCAATTAGGTTTGCATGCATGCAAAAGTAAAGTCATGCAAACCCTAAAAACTATATAAAAAGATAAGTCGAACCAAAAAGGTATCCATGCTTATTATTCACTTTGAGATTGGTTTCGAGAGCTCGACAACAACAACGAGTTGGGGTTGAGGGCGTGAGTCCCCAGCTCGCAAGTGTTTTTGGCAGTGAAACATATCTGCCCTAATCACTTTGGAGATAGATCATCCAGGTCTATCCTTGCACTTCACATATTTTCACTATCATTGGAGCAGTAGCATAACCAGGCACAAGATTTCATATTTCCAAGATCTAGCAACATAAGGAGAACGTATTCACTGGGCAATAATTCGCTACACAACTGGGAGTACTCTTTTCTCTTGCATGCATCTTCCATTCTCTTCGAAAGGGTCATATTACTATCCCCGATGATTATTAAGGCATCTCTTGCATATTTAGAGAAGTTCCAAGCAAAGTTGTGTTGGAGAGAGGGTGCCCCCTATTCTGAAAGATCAATTCATCTAGTGTCCTAAACAACCTTAGAAGTTATGCATGTGCATTCCATACTCTTAAGAGGACCACTATCATATTATTTGGGGAGTTCCGTCTCACCATGCAGATTATTGAGGCAGTTATGAAAGGATTATCATCAAAAGAGGACATTTTTTCCTTGGATGGGCGAATCATTTGGAGCAAGCATCACATTTTGGGAGTTGCAGTGGGTGCATGACATGCATGTCTTTTGTAAATTGATCAAGCACCCAATCTATAATTATTGGTATGTTCTTCTAGTTGTTGAAGCTTCTTTCATTATCAATTTGTATTTCTATCATATCTGGGGTTAGCACACTATCAGGTATTGCATGCAATTTAATTCTTAAAGGATAAAAAACATATAACTCTGAATCAATAAACAAAAACCACAACCATATCATTATAAGAACACAAAATATCATTTTGGGATATTGCACAAGTTCACAAGCACAAAACTTATGCTTCTTCTCTTTTATAAAAAGAATAAAGAACAAATACATAATCAACAAAAATGATAAAGAACAAATACAAAATGAGCAAAAATAAATTGAAAGAACATTGATGCTCAATTATGTTTGAAGCCATAAAATCTTGCTTTCCAAATGGGTTGATTGTGCAAAAGTAATCTAACAAAGAATAATATGCTTGGCTGGAGATTGGAGTAGAAGAAGGATGTTTGAGGCCCCGACGAGTTTGATGAGTTTGGAATTTCTCTTAAGAATACGACACGACTCTTTCAAGAAGGAAAAGCTTCATTTTAGTGGTTTCCCATGATTTTGAAGTCTCATGGAATCTTGTAAATGAAACAATAAATAAAGAAATGCTCCGTGAGCTCCTCCATGGAACAAAATCTTTGCCTGCACCTCCAGATAAACCCTATCAAGCTTGTAACCTACACATCAATGGAAACCGTGAGAAAATTTCAATGTAAGACAACAAATTGGGCACATTGATGACAACCATGAGAAAATTTCAATGTAAGATGACAAACTGGGCACATCAATGGCAACCATGAGAAAATTTCAATTTAAGACAACAAATTGAGCATTAAAGGGTATAAAGAGATCAAATGAAGAGGTAGTTGGGATCTTGGCATTGGGTTTCTCCTTCAAACTAAGAGAACTACACTCTATTTGGTTTCATTGCTGAGCTTGGTGAGGCTATGAAGATTGCAATCTTTTCATCAAACTAAGCGATTTCCTCTATATTCATCTAATGGCCGGCCTAGGTGAGCTAATAGACACTCTAATGTAGTAATCTTCCTTTCAGACTGAGAGATTTATCCTTTGTTGAACATGTTGTTGAGTGTCTTCTCCTCCCATACATGGGTTTGGTGTATTATCAGTCCATCTCACTTGGTCTTTTTGCCCAAAGTCATTTAAGACTATTTTTTCATGTTTTTTTGTTATAATTATTTCTTAAACCATTTTTTTTAAGGTGTAAGGTAAACTATCCATGATTTGCATTTGTTTTTCGTCGATTTTTTCAGCCAAAATCTGGATGAAATTGTAGTTTTAGTTTGTTGGAATTGCATACTTAGGGTGTTTTAGGGGTAATCGAGGGCTCTAAATATATTTCTGCAAGAAAATTGCAATTTGAACAATAAAAGTCGTTATTTCAATAAAAATCACATTTCCAGATTTTGAGAAAAATTGCCAGAAAAGTGCGAATAATCTATTGTTTAGCTTACTCATCTTTCTAATTGCTGTTTAATAACCATTTTGATTAGTTTGGATGCTAGAATGAGTTTTGGCTAGGTTCTCAAGCTCATAGTGGGTGATGTGAGTTGGGAGAGGAAAGAAGGATGCTAGGTATGTAAAAGTGAACTATAACAGTCTATGATAAAATCTGAATCATGTTATAGTGAGACTATCACCTATATGAGGTTAATAATCAAAGATAAAGAAAAAATCAACTAATTTATGGTTTCATTGGGCCATCGATGACCCTTGGTGGCCTAGTGAGTCTTGTAAAGACAATGCACTTGTTTCTCCAATACAAGACCCAAAACTCAACCTACATCATCTTATCATCATTATAAACTACTCCTTGCTTTGACAACGATAAAAAAATTGCATTTACTAGGCTTGAAAGCAACTGAAAATTTAATTAAAGGGAGGCTTCATGAAAATCCCTAGGTTTCTCTAGAACTAGGGGCATAATTCCTTAATCACTCATCATATTGGAAAATTGTGAATTGCATCATGTATTAGACTTGTAAATATTTCCAATGAGTAGTTGGACTCCTTATTTTGACATAGCGAACCGCATTTCATTGTTAAATTTCATGAACCATAGATCTTCAAGCCAAAATGACAACTATATGAAATGAAGTATGTAGTGGAATTATCAAATCAATGTAAACTGAACAATGGATTCATGACAGAAATTTCACACAAATAGGACAAGTATTGCTCAGATTATCATTACATCAATCTCAATTAATTAATCAATAATACAATAAATAGAATTCAAATACTGTGGATAGGATTCAAATTCACCAACTCAATCTATTTGGATAACTAACTCAGGGTGGAAATAATCACAACTAGAGCTCACTAGTTAACTCCATATAACTAGATCAATCTACAATAAGTTAACTGATGATGGTAGGTGAGGGTAGGTGAATAAAGGTGCATACACTCCCAGGAATCATGCAAACTGGTGGCAAACTGGCGCTAATCTAACTGACTGTGATCTAACTGATTGTAACTGAAGCATAACTGTGCATGACTGACTACCTACCACAAACAACTGAAGGTGAATACTAGTGGCACTCAGAGATGGTTCCTATAAAATAGGGATTGACACCATGGCACTTTTGACACCAAAAATCAAAAGTGTAGTTGACTCTTGGGCATGTCCCCCCTTACTCTAGTAAAGTGAACAAGACCTCCTAATCTAGGTAAAAATGACAAATAGACTATGTGGGTAAATGGAGGATTAATTAATCCTAACACCCCCCCTTAATCCTAACTTTGGACAACTTGGGCCCTGGTGTTGGTACCAGGATTCACCCTATCAAAAGTTTTGATTTCGGCAGCGTGCTTGGAAAGAAAGACCTTGATTTTTACTTCTAGAAAAGCCATGAGTGTTGCCATCAGTTTGGTCAGTTCTTCATCATCTTAAATCTCCGTCATGGATTTCTCTGACTTTTTGTTTGTATCTGAAAACACCAAATATCTTTATGCCAGCTTGTGAAGTCTTGAGACCATCCTTAAAAATCCCTACCTTTGTTAAACCTTGAGTTAATCAACCAAAGTTGAAATTCGTTGAGTCAGCTTTGTTGAAATTACTTATAGTCCTAAATTGTTGATTAAGTAAAAAACCGAGTTCTTATATGATGAGCTATATTGGGTAACCAATTCATTTCTTCTCCCAAATAATACTTTTTATTTACAAATTAAAATTATTAAATAATAATTAAAAGAAAATTATTATTTAATGAATTTTAATTTAAAAAATAAATAAAATAAAATATTTTATCTATGATCTTTTATCCCCATAAAGTATTGTTTTAATTTTTCACCTACTTTATGTTTTAATTTTCACGTGGATATTAAGAAGAGTTAGTAAGGGTTGGTTATGTGAAAATATATAATCTTTGTTTTGATTTTTCACGTGGATATTAAGAAGAGTTAGTAAGGGTTGGTTATGTGAAAATATATAATCTTTGTTTTGATTTTTCACGTGGATATAAAGAAGGGTGAGTAAGGCTTTGTCATGTGGAAATATAGAATCTTTATGCTATTTATACTATAACATCGTATCAAGGCAATGTTCCCCTCAATGCTTATGGCTCTTGCAAGGTCTACGGTGTATCTGCTTATGGTGAATATAAAGTTATATAATTTCATTATCCTTATGCATGTGGGACTCTTTCATGGAGGCAAAACAAAGGTGTCCGCAAGTGATGAAGTGAATTCCCACGAAAGTATCCAAGCGTTAAACTTTGAGGAGAATACACAGTCAAGTGTTTGGTGCTCTACACGATTATATGCTCTACGTGTTGGTGATATTTCAATATACCAATGTTTATAAAGTATGGAATTTTTAAATCTCCATAACGTGTGTGATATGCAGCAAATAATATATCCCAAGCCGTCAATATTGAAAGCCCATTCATTGACAGCATTTTTATCAAGTGCCAGGAGAGGGCATATATGCATAGTGAGTGCATTTTCATTCAGCTGTCAAGTAAAACACAAAGCAACTCGAGCCTGAGTTCAAACAAGAAGTTCCTTAAGAGTAGTCAGGTTTCCAAGCATGTTGAAATCGTCAAAGTGTCAAACAAATCCCGTTAATGGAGTTCATATTCAAATGCTAATACCATTTTGATTGGATAATGATAGCTGTAAGCAGAGTATTCGGTGACAGAAAATCAGTTATTTCCAGGAAAATCACCAAGAATACTATTTTAGATATTCTACATTTAAAGCAGAGAAATTACCATCAGTTCCAGATTTCCAGTAATTCAATGAGTATGGAATAAAATATCAAATCAAATCCGCCATCTAGAGCGGATTGTAAGGAAAGAGTCTAATTTCGAAGGCATCATTTTCAGGATAGAATTTGGTGAAAGGTATAGATGACAGAGCCTTCTAAGGGCAGAGTATATCTCAAAGATTATTGATGAAAGCTTATTTTCAGATTTTCACGGAATCAGTTATAAGCAGTCATCTACCATATGGTAAGATTTCAAGCAGAGGATTGACATCATCATTAAAGAGGGATATCCCAGATTTAAAGGAGTACCAAAATTAGTATGAATCTCATATTTAAAGACAGGTGGATGGATATTCATAAATTTCTTCCTGATTTTAATCAACAGTTAGAGGATCGATTTCAAATCTCTAGGCAAAAAATTCTCATCAGATGAGCCATTTACCACTGATTTCCAGGCAGGGTTTTTGTGTTTGGAGGCAAATAAGGAGCACTAAAATATTCTCGGGGATCGAATCAACCTTCAAACAGAGTAAGAATTTTATTTCTGTCATAGCTGACTGTCTATATAAAGAACATGAAATCAATTGTTGAAAGGAGAGGGGGAGGTTCCAGCCTGAAAGGCTGTGATGTATTTTAAAGGTTGATTTGTCAGTGTGAGTGTCTTGTATAGCCTGTCAGTGTATTATAGAAATGTATGAGGATGAGAAATCTTTGATGACTCAGTTTATGATTTTTTTTTTGGTAGACATTATTTATCCCTGTAATAAATTTTATGACGGACAGTGTCTCTGTGCTAGTTTCTTATTATAAATGTCAATGTCTGTAATTTTTTATACAGAATGTCTTTTTGTCTGAAGAGTATTACTAGTTATGTGATCAACAGTTTATGATTTCATAACTCATTGTTCGCTGGTTCATACATTGCTACTATCTATAGACACATGTTTTTTTCTATCATCCTGGTTTACCTCTTTTTTCATATGCTTATAGGTCTGTGTTTTAGGCTTATCATTCATCCACCCTTTCAAGTTCATCTTTTGCTATTAAATCCAGATTCATTCAATTCGAGGTGCTTAAACTTTGTGCTAAGCAGTCAGTACAAACTTTAGGACTAACACCTGGCAACGAGGCCAAAAGTCACCGATACAATCTAAATGAAATAAAATACTGCTTAATAAGACAAGGAAAATGGGGAAAACCTCATGGGAAACTCCCCCTCAAAATAAGCAGGAAATTAGGAAATAAGCTTCCATACTTGAGAGAAATTTTTTTTTTGAGCAAAAACTTTTGAAAAAATTGCTACAATATGAAACTCTATGGAGCAGTGATGCAGAATCTTGGTTCTTCTATGCACCAACATCCTAGGACTGTGCATGTGAACTTTTCCATCTTCTTCCAATCTGTTGATAGATATGAGAAGGAGTATTTCCTTTGTCTCTTCTTTATGGAGGAATAGTGACTTGATCCAATTTGTTCTTAAGTGGGCCGAATTGTGGATCTGTCCTGACCATCAAGTAGCATCTCTCAGGAAGCTTGTTGCACCTCACTGAAGGAAGTGAAACTGAACCAGAGAGAGCAACATGCTCATTCTGATACTGGGACCTTGTTCTTCTTATGTCATCTGGATCCCCAACAATATTCCTAGCTACTGCAATGAGCTTTTGGGCCCATTTAGGCATCTGATTTGGAATAGGGGATGGATATGGATCTAGATCCTCTTGAGGCTCAATCTCAATCTCTAGATCACGTTAATCTTGTTCCTCATCTTCTGAAATTGAAACATTAGACAATACATCATTAACAAAAGGTGTAGATAGAATGTTTTTACCTCCCCTTTCGAATGGCAACTCAGGATGTACTAGATCTGAGTATGGCAAACGGTGTGAGAATTCATATGCCTTTTTGAATTTGTATAGAGTGTAACAACAATCTAAAGTTCCAAACACTTCCTTTCTGATTTGGTACACTTCCTTGGTACGCCAAAGAGAAGATTAGTAAGGGCCTTGCACGAAAATGAGATGCACAAATAGAAGAATGTTATGGTTCAATTCTTTTTATTGTTTTTGGTTTTCATTGTTATATTCATTGATACGCCTTTGAACTCATAGTATTATAACTACACTTAATATCTGGTTCACCTATGCTAGATATGTGCATAGATAGATGGTACCCATAGTAAAAGAAGACATCATATAAAAGGGAAAGAGAAAAGGAAAGAGGAGAAAGCAAGCATAGTGAGGGAGAAAACAATCACTTGGTAAAAATGTGAGTGGACCAAACATGGTATGATATGGAGACGCTGAAATAGTATGACATGGATAATGTTGAGGATTTATTTGAGGGCACAAGGAGGATCTGTGAAACGAGGAGATATTGTAAAAGTATAGAAGAATGAACTCAAAAGTGTATAAGCCAACGAAGTTGATATTCACAAGGATGGAAGCATCACTTATATTCATATTGGAGGTGGAGGATTCCATTTCATTTGTGGGATTGATTGTTGTAAGTTCATCACGAAATCAACACAACACTTAGATTTGAGATATGATATTAGATTTGAGATATGATATTAGTAATGAAATGTAAAGATAGAGATTTACAATAAAACGCATGAAAAGAAGTCTATTGATCTTTGATTTTATAAATATATATGTGGAAGTCTATTGCATTTTTGTTATGGCCTTTTTTCGAAAGAGCATTGTCATCACATCTCTCGAATGCAATGTTGGCTTTCAAGAATGAGTTGTTTTGGATTTTAATTTATCTTATCATGACAACAAAGCTAAAATCCTCTAAGCGAGAGCATGAATAAAAACACGGTTGGTATGATAGGTGTAGTGGAACAACAACCCTAAAAACCAAACATTTTCTTTCTGAATTGATGCACTTCATTTCCATATCGTACCCCCACGCCAAAATAGAATTCAAACCTCAAATCACGCAAGGGCATATTCACAACCCTAGCCTCTCTTGGTTGAAATGTTATCGAATCATACTATTATTCAGACTTTGAAACGAACCCAACGACTCCACTCCTCTCCTCTCTCTGCTTGTCGTTATTGTTAAGAAAGTGTATTATTTGGGCAACATATACACACGGAAGAAGACTCTTGGGAGGGCATAGAATGGACGTTGCTACTTATTAACACATCTTATATATTTTTGAAATAACAAATTGACTGCATGTCATGGTGTCTCTTTCGGAGAAATACGCTAAAATTGGTATGACAAAGAGAAGATTAGCAAGGGCCCTACGCGAAAACGAGATCCATAAATGGAGGAATATTATGGTTCAATTCTTTTGATTGTTTTCGGTTTCATTAATACGGCTTTGAGCTCATAGTATTATAAGTACGCTGAATATTATAACTATGTCGAATCTAGGGCTCACCTGTGGTGGGTATGTGTTTGGTCTCCGGAAACCAGTGGGCATGTCCTCCATTTTGCGGATGGTATCCATAGAAAAAAGACGTCACACAAAAAGGGCATGTCCTCCCACAAAAAGGGCACGTCCTCCCATTTTGCGGATGGTATCCGTAGAAAAAAGACACAAAAAAGGCACGTCCTCCCATTTCGCGGATAGTATCCATAGAAAAAAGACGTCACACAAAAAGGGCATGTCCTCCCACAAAAAGGGCACGTCCTCCCATTTTGCGGATGGTATCCGTAGAAAAAAGACACAAAAAAGGCACGTCCTCCCATTTCGCGGATAGTATCCATAGAAAAAAACGTCACACAAAATGGCATGTCCTCCCACAAAAAAGACACGTCCTCCCATTTTGCGGATGGTATCTATAGGAAAAAGAGGTCACACAAATAGGGCACGTCCTCCCATTTCGTGGA
>LPNX010962307.1:0-17915 GCA_001517045.1 Pseudotsuga menziesii
CATCAATTGCTTGATAGTCCATTCCAACATAGTTCATGATATTTTTTAAATCCCGGTATGTGCGAGATAATTTATTTGATGGCGGTAACAAATACTCGCCTATCTAACTGTTACAACAAATTTTACAAAAATGGTTAATATAAATATTTGAAGAGCATAATATTAACGACAACAAATACATCCTTATTTATTTTTATCATGAAGTACGTATAACAATACAAATATTATAGCAACATAGATCAAAGCATATATATGCGATCAATGAAACATATAATCACATACGTACCTTAACACCAGCATGATGGCTGTGTTTGAAAAACCATGCTTAACCTTCAAGTTCATTATCAGCAACACAGCAGAGAGAACACTTATGCGGGAGCCTTCAAAAAGCGGTTCGTCTGCCTTCTCAAGTGTAGGTAAATCATGAAGATCTTCAAAGTCATCAATTGGCGGCGCATGAGGTTGATCATCGTCCATTCTAACATTAAATGCATCATTGATTAATGCATTTTCACCATCATCCTCAATTATGTTATCGTCATGATCATCGTCTAATTCCATGTCATCATTAACTTGGTCATGATTAGTATTCGCAGGACCTGCATATTGACGTTCCTCCTGCACTAGTTGTTCCTGCGTAATTACCTCATTCTCCATGTTCGAAACAGCCCTAGGAGGCCCTTGCTTTATAATTACAATTAAAACATCAAACAACAAATGTTAGTCATGTCGATTAAGTAACCAAAATAAAAATGATACAATATACAATTACAAAAACTCTCAATATAAAGACCGAATGATATATAATCATGAATTATATTGACTTACCAATGGATGATATTCATGCCCCCCCTCAACATGTCCATGTTCTCTACAATGTCTTTTAGCTGTTTTGATCAGTAACCTTCTCGTATTAAAGCCCCTACATCGACTGCAAGGACAATAACATTTTCCATCACCCCTTCTTTCCACTCCCTCCCACAACCTAGCAAGCAATTGTCGATTTTGTTCTGTCGGATCTTGATGACCTGTAACAGCATTGTTACGTGACATTTTATTGCTCAAACCCTAAGAACAAAGTACGAGCAAACCCAAGTATATGATGAGTCTTCTTTTCCACAAGGGTTAGAACCAAATCCAAAGAGCAAGACCAAAATCCAAGACCAAGTGGGAAGATCCCCACAAAAGAGCAAGGCCAAAATCGGCCAAGACCAAGTGGGAAGATCCCAACAAAAGAGCAACCCAAAAATCCAAGACCAAGTGGGAAGATCCCCACAAAAGAGCAACGCCAAAATCCAAGACCAAGTGCGAAGATCCCCACAAAAGAGCAACGCCAAAATCCAAGACCAAGTGGGAAGATCCCCACAAAAAAGCAACGCCAAAAAAAAACCCTTAGGAATTTCGCACTTCTTAACCAAGAGATAAGTGCGAGACTCAGTGTGTGAGATAATGAACCTAGCCGTACATCTATTTATATGAAAAATGAACCTAGGCTTTCCATTTTAATGTGTGTGGGATAATGTCTTAAGCGTCGCTTTCCATTTTAAATAATTAACCAATTACGACAAATTATTAAATGATTGATAAGACATTATTAAATGAATGAGTAATTTAAGCGCCGTCGCTTAAGCGACGCTTAGGAGGATAGCCGTCACTTAAGCGACGCTTGCAAGCCTATCCGTCGCTTAAGCAACGCTTATCAAGCCTAGCCGTCGCTTAAGCGACGCTGATCACCACCATTTAAAAAAAAAAATTTATCTTCCTGATTTTTGGCACTGTTAAAATAAAAAATCCACGCGCCGTCGGAAAAAACCGTTGGATTTTGGATCGAAATATAGTAGTGATTTTGGCCACGATTTGTGGCATCCAGGCTTGTATCTAGCTAATCATTAGCCCTTTTGAATTCTTTTCGGATGGCGTTCAAGTTAATCATTCTACCAGCCCTTCTTTTATGCCGACTGGGACTGGGTCACCTTGGTTGGATAGACCAGTCAGTTTATATATGACTTCGCCAGAGATCTCAATTGGTTTGTCGAAGTAGAATTTCCCGTTGTGGTACCAGCTGATAATAAATTTTACTGCCGTTTCTTTTGTTCCTCCAAAACTTTCAATGAATGGTGTGTTCATGTAGTTCATGATAGAGTTGCGGTTTACCTTCTCTGCTGCTTGTGTCGGTTTCTTGTTGACATAGGCCCATTCCTTGATTCTGACCCATGTTTTCTCCCATGGGGTCTCTTGTACCTTGGCGTTCTTTATGTTTCTTAACCTCCTCATTAGTGGGGTTTCATCAGATTGTAGTTCCTTTTTTTTTGCTGTGGCTCTGGTTTGTTTTGGTGCCATTTTGTCAGTTCTTTGTTCGACTTTTCTTATAGGTTCTCGGAGCTCACTTTTCTTTTTGCTGAATTTCTCTCTCTCTTCAAAATATTGTACATGGTCCTTTTCTGGTCTGGTATTTATAGGTGGGGTGTTTGACGTTTCTGTCGATGGGTGTATTAATGGCAGAAGTGATGGTCCAACGTGGTCATTGGGGTTTGCGTTAATGGTGATTTGATTTTGGCACTCGTTCTGACCATAGTCATGAAGGTGTGATTTGACCTTTGGGGTCATTGGTCGATGTCGATCATGTGAGCGGTCGATGGTGGTATGTTGATGGGTTTGATGTCGTCTGTCGAAGCGTTGGTTTCCCGTCATCTTGTGTTATGGGTGTTGGTTCTGTTTTGTTATTTTTATATTTTTATAATTTTGGTTTGACAGTAATGGTCGTTATATATATATATATATATATATATATATATATTAACTTATTTTAATTTTTGTACCGTTTTAGTTGGGCACCATTAACAAGTTTTCGAAATACTATGCCTTGTAACGTACTTAGTTAGACTGATTCGTTGGCATGAATCTCTTCGACAGTGTAGGGTTCCATCCATTCTATATGTAGCTTTTTGGGTTTTCCTTTTACTCAATTGTTGTATAGTAGGGCAAAGTCCCCTACCGACAAGTTCTTGTTTTTGATGTTGAGATCATGTCACGCCTTCTGCTGTTGTTTTTGTATTTCTTGGTGTTGTAGAGCAATCAATCGGTGTTGTTTTAGCTTGCTTAATTGCATCAGTCAGTCCTTCCTTCCTTGTTCGACATCGACATGTAAAATTTCTGCTATAATAGGTGTTTGTTGTCGAAAATGTAGTGGAACAACTTCTTCTTGTCCATGGAATAGTCGAAACGGTGTTTGGTCGGTCGAACGCTTGTATGCTGTTCTGTAAGCCCACAGTACTACAGGTATCTTTCCATCCCAGTCATCTTTGTCGATATTACAGATTTTTGTTAGGCCTTTTGTTAATGTTTTGTTGAATGCCTCAATTGCTCCATTCGACCGAGGGTGATAAGTTGTACTTCGTCGGTGGTCAATTTTGAACTGATCTGTTAGTGCTTTAATGGTTAATTAATAAAGTGTGAACCTTGGTCACTGATTAGGGTTATTGGACATCCAAATCTAGTAATTATATTTTCATAGATAAATTTAGCAGCTATCTCACTGGAACATGTGTCGACTGGTTCTGCTTCTGCCCACTTGGTTACATATTCTGTTGCAGTTATTATGTACTTTTCACCTGTTCTTTTTGCTGGTATGGGGAATGGCCCTATGAAGTCGATGGCCCAAACTTCAAATGTCAAACTTGGGTTTGTTGATATCAAGGGAATTTCTGTACTAGCCAGAGGTCAACCCAGTCGTTGACATCTATCACATTTGTTTACAAACTTTTTACATTCTTTGTAAAGTGTCATCCACCATAACCCTGACTGTTGGATTTTTTTAGCAGTTGTGTCTACTTGAAAATGTCCTCCTGCCAGTCCATAGTGTGCTTCATACATAATATTAATTCTTTCATGTTCTAATACACATCTTCTGAGAATGTCGTCTAGGCCCATTTTATATAGGAATCCATTTATGAGGCTATACGGTGCAGCTTTCATGGCTAAGATTTGTTTCTTCTTTGTGCTCATGTCCTCTGGTGCTTGTCCTTTTTCTAAGAATTGAGCTATTTTCTCTAATTCTGCTGGGATTGCTTCTATTTGAAAT
Source organism: Pseudotsuga menziesii (assembly GCA_001517045.1). Classification (NCBI taxonomy): domain Eukaryota; kingdom Viridiplantae; phylum Streptophyta; class Pinopsida; order Pinales; family Pinaceae; genus Pseudotsuga; species Pseudotsuga menziesii. The sequence continues at coordinate 4,082 of LPNX010962307.1, forward strand.
AAATGTGCATCCAGTAGGTCGTCTTGAACTCTTGGTGGTTCCTCTCCTGTGTCGATTCGTGATAAGTGGTCGGGTCCGACATTTGATTTTCCTGGTCTGACAACAACTTCGAATTCAAATTCTTGGAATAGAAGTAGCCATAGACAAATTCTCCCATGGTTTAAGGGTTTATTTACAAGGTATTTTAGTGCTTGGTGGTTGGTATAAAAGATGAACGGGTTGGCTAGTAGGTAATGTCGATACCTCTGTAGTGCAAAAACCATTGCTAATGCTTCTCTCTCTGTTGTCGAGTAGTTTATTTCTTCTTTATTTAGTTTTCTACTGCTGTAAACTATAGGGTAGTCCATTTTGTTGTCCCTTGGTTGAGTTAGGATTGCTCCTATTGCTAGGCCTGATGCGTCGATGTGTACATGGAATTTAGTGGACCAATTTGGAAATCTTAGAATAGGTGCTTCAACTAGCTTCATTTTTAGTGTTTCAAATGATATGTTGCATTCCTCTGTCCAGTCGAACTCCTAATATTCTCTTAATAGTTCTTCCAATGGATATGTCATATCTGAGTAGTATCTTATGAATTTCCTGTAATATCTTGTATGACCAAGTAGTACCCTGACTTGTTTTGGGTTCACTGGTGGTTTTAAGTCAAGGATAATTTTTATTTTTGCAAAGTCGAGCTTGATTCCTTCTTTGCATACAATGTGTCCTAATAGTATCCCTATAGGGGTTAGAAATATGCATTTCCTTATGTTCAGAGATAGCTGGATTTGTCGGCATCGTTCCAACATGAGCCTTAGCCATTTGCAGTGACCTTTCAGCATAGAGTATATTTTCCAATCATTGAAATATACTACCATTGTTTTGTAAATATATTCTTGAAATGTTTTTACCACAATTCTCGAAAATACTGCAGGTGCATTTTTTAGTCCAAAAGGCATAACTCTGTAAGCAAATGAGCCAAATTCACATATGAATGTTGTCTTTTCTGATCTTCTTTGGCTATTGATACCTGGTTATAACCCGAGAATCCGTCTGTAAATGAGTAGCATTCATGTCCTGCGACCTCATTTAATATTTCATCTGCATAGGGTGTTGGAAATGGGTCTGTTAATGTAACTTTATTTAAGTCTCTGAAGTCGACACAGATCCTTAGCTTGGTTGGATCGTGTTTCTTTGGTTGAAAAACCATTGGACTTGCCCATTCTGATTGGTCAATAGGGTAGATAATTCCTGTTGCAAGCATATTATCAATCTCTTTCTTGACTATTTATTTGTATTTATGAGCTAATTTATATGGTATTTTCTTTACAGTTCGGACATCAGGTTTAATGTCGATCTTCATTTCACCCATTTCATGGACTAGACCTTTGAGATATATGTAGTCTCTAGCGAATACATCCTGGAATTATTTTAGTAAGTTTACTATTTCTGTTGTTTGTTCTTCACTCCAGTAGTCTCCAATTTTTGCCATTTTTGGTCGACCATCATTTGAGATATTGAATTATTTAGTTTTCATTTTAGAATCTAACCATTTTGGTGCTTTGGCTTCATTGATTGGTCAGCTCCCTTATTTAAACCGTGAAAATGTAGCAGGAAAGTCTGCTGCAGTCATTCGGTCGGTGTCTTCTTTGTCAACTATCTCGAGTTTGAGTACTGTGTGAATTGGTTTTGTTGTTTCTGAATGGTATGATTTCCATCGAGAGCTTTTCCCTTCCGGGTTTTCATTTTCCATTTGTAGTCTTGTTGACTCTGGTGTTGTATTGGTTTGTATGTTATTGCAGTTTATTGTCGTCCGATCCTAATTTTGTGTTAGGTTTTTGTTCCCAGTCGGTTCTATAAATGCCTTAATTTGTTTTGCAGTTTCAACTAACTTTTCGTCTTGTGGTATAAAGCTAAAGTCTTTGATAAAATTCTCTCTAAGTTCATGCCATAGGAATGTTTCACCCCGAGCTTCTTCCATTTTGTACCATTTTTTTGGTAAGTCGGATAACGTCGATGGAAACAGGTGTGGCCATGTACGTTCATCCTTATACCCAAGTCTTTTCCATTCTTTTTCACATGTTCTTATGTGGTCTTCTGGATCCAGCCCTTGGATGAACATAGGTATTTGGGCTTGATTGGTTAACCTTTTTCCTTCCAATCTTTCTATAAAGTAAGTCGAAGCTGTTGTCCATGTCTGCTATCTTGATTGATGGGTATCCCAACATCTAGCAGCTTGTCCAGTGAAGGTTTCCACTAAGCTTTCAAGTCGACCATGTTCACCAATGTTTCTGGATACTTGTTCTATATGCATAGTAGGTGATTCTCTTTCTTTGTATCTTGGGATTTGTTTGATACTTACATTTGTTGGTTTTAGGGTAGGATATTCCCTGGTTTTCTTTTCAAATATTTTTGGGATGGTGGACACCAAGAATCACTCTTGGACTAGTTTCTTCTGTGCTATTTGAATGGTCCAGTATCCTCTTGCTTGTGTTTCATAGTTCTCGACTTCCCAATCATATAATTCTGCGTCTGAGTTGTATCCTACTAAATCTTGATTGCCTAAGTGAAGTTCACCATAGACATTGGGTTCTGTGTAGTCTTCATTGTTTTGTATTTGATATAATTATCGGATGTCAACTTCTTCATCAATAGGTTCTATCCAAGGTTCTCCTTGGGATGGATGGATAGGTACTATGAATTTTTGTCCATTCCCTTTTAGTTTTATCCTTTCCATGTCTAAGGATATCAATGCTTTCATTTTTCTTCCCCAAGGTCAACCTACTAACGCTGGGAAGGAATAGGATCCTTCCTTAGGGTCAATAATTTCAAAATCAACTTTGGTCGATATTCCTTTTATTATCGTGTCGACATTTCTCCAAAATCCAATAGGTTCAATCAGGCCTTGTTTGGCTAATTTCAGGTATATTCCTGACTCGTATAGTCGAGGTCTACCCAATTGTTCCCAAGTGTAGCGAGTCATAATGTTTACTTGTGACTTGAAGTCGAGCACAACTTGTCGGACATGGTACCTTTCAATTTCTAGGTCGACAAGTGGGTTGGCGTCACTTTTGTCTTTCTGGTTTAGGCTGCAGATATTTTTTGTTTGTTTTTCTGTATTATTGTTGCGTTTTATTTTATACAATAAGTCAATGAATTGAGATATCGCTTTATCATCTTGTACTAAACTTATTAATTATTTAACTGTGCTTTGTCGACTATCATCAGCTTCTTCTTGCCGAGCAAATTCTTTAAATATATTCGTTGCGTCTTTATACAGTTTTTTTTGTTTAGCTGGGTTAGGATAATCATTCTTTTATTTTATTTTGCTTATACGTGGATTATCACCCCCAATTTTTGTCCCTTGTTGGGTTACTATATGCAGATTCTTTGTATTGATTACATAATGTTTTTGAATGCACAACAAGAAATTAATATTTTTCTTTTTATTGATTTTATCAAGCATAGTAGGGCAATCCTCTAATGAGTGATCCCCAACTCCACAGCTAGTACAAAATTTTAAATCGGTTCTGTCCTTGTATGGGCAATCTGCATATCGATGACCTTCTTTGTAGCATGTGAAGCACTGGATGGGCCGACGTGGTCAGTTGTCATGATTCCTAGAGAATCAACCTTGACCTCCATATCCTCCACGTCGGTTGTCGAATTGGCGCTCATATCGATGACCTTCGTATCTTTGATTATCTTGTTCATTAAGAGCATTGCTTCGCTGATTGTTATTGTTGTTCTATGCAACTGTGTTTGTCTGGTAGACTACTTGGTAATTTTGTCGATTCTTTAAGTTTAGGTGACAGTCGGCCGTGGCATGATTTTTAACTTCAAAGATTGCACACAAATATGCTTTACCATTCTTCATGTTAAACGGGCAGTCTTTTGTTGTTTGTTCTCCATGCTTTTGGCAGATGTCGCAGAAGCACTTTGTCTGAGCAAATCGAACACCCTGTCGGCTGATGTCTTATCGATAGTTATCTTTTGTGTGTCTGGCCGTTGATCATTTTGTGCACCAGACATCCTGATTCTTAAGGTTCAACTCTTTCAATGATTTCTGCATGATTTCAAGTTGTTCTTCCAGTCTAGTATCCGTGGTATATGCTAGCAAATCTTCGTCCATCTCCACTTGTAGAGCTTTAGTAAGCGCATCTTCGTATGTTTTGAACGTCTCCAGGCTTATATGCCACCAAATTTTCTGTGATAGACTTGCCAGTAACCACTAAATTAATAGTTTTTCATCAATTACATAATCCAGTTGGCTAAGGAGGTCTTCCAACGTTTGTCGTACTCTCGGACAAATTCTACTGGCTTTTGTGATGTTGTTTTCAACTTTTTAGCTGGCAGATGTTTTGCATCTAGGGTTTTAAAGAACGACAAAAATTGTGCTTTAATTTCTGCTTTAGATGCTTGAGGGGTTCTCTCAGTAAAGGTCATGTACTACATTAGAGCTCTTTTCCTCAAGGCACCAGCGAACTGTGCCATTTGTCGATCTTTTGTTGTGACCTGATTTGCCTCCCATATCGACTCACAGATGAACCAATGTTGTCTAGGATCTTCGTCGCCCTCATATAGAGGGATATGTGTTGATCCATGACCCATGTCAAATTCACTATCGCTATCTTCTCCAAAAGGTGGTGGTGGTGGGGGTAGTGGGATGTTTTGCTTGTCTCTTTATGTAGAGTTGTTGTTGACTGAATTTTCGTTTCCATCGGTTGTTTTGTTTGTCATTTCTTCTCCAACAAGCAGTCGGTTGGGGTTGACTTCTCTTGTCGATGTCCAACTGCAATTATTTATCTGCAGGTCCGACTGTTCTATATTCTCCAAAGCTGTATTTCGCAGGGGGGGTGCTCCTTCATGTGTCGGGTAAAGTGAGTGGATACTTCGGTTTTAAGGGTATGCCTAAAGCATGACCTAGTTTCCTTCCTCTGGTCGATGGATCACTAGATTATTATCATCATTTTCTTCGTCGTCTAGTCAGCTCCATATACCAAACTCACTAGCTCTTAGTCTTAGGTCTTCTTTGACAATGGCTTGTATCCTAGTACTCGAATTCGTTGGATATAGAGGTCTTATCGCTTGGGGAATGTCTATTTGGAGAGCCTCTCGCTGCTCTATCCACAAGTCTTCTTCCATGGGTGATGCCTCTTCATCTACGCCTTCTCCCTATCGGTCATGACCCGAATCTCGTGGATTTCTTTCTTGATCTATCACCCTAGTACTCATTCCTCTTTGCAGTGCTATAGCTCTTTCTCTTCTTTCTTCCCTTCTTTCCAGCCTCTTCTCTCTCTCTATTTTCTGTAAATCCATCGTACCTTTGTGTGTCACTGTCCATTTGATTTCCTTTTTAGGTTGACTTTTCATCGCTGGTGATGGTATCTCTTTTTAGCTAACTAGAATCCTCTTTACTTTACCCCGACATATGACCATCTACCCTCCCATGGCCTACCCGACACTTTAGAACACTCGGATAGTTCTGTTTACTTGCTTAGGAAATATTCCCACTCCCTTTTAGTAATGAATTTCTCCCACTTCCTTTGTTTCTCCACCTAGTTAAAGTTTGGCGGTGGTTCGTAGTAGTGACGGACGAGGTTCGACAATATGACCCACGCCTTTTTCTATCAGGAATTTGAACAACAAGGTCGGTAGGGAGCACAGGAACTGCTTGGTAAGATCTGTATAGAATTTCTTCTAAATGGTTTCTATCGAATTTCTTGCTTATATAGCTTGCTCCTCACAGAATTCATCAGTGATCTTTTCAAACCACTCCGATAGGTTTGTTCTACCCCCTCAAATCAGTTTTTCTAGCAGCTGTTGGTCCTTAGTCGCTTTTGGTTTTTATATCCAGAAGTTTTTTCAAAAGCTGGGTATTGATTCTACAAAATTCTCATGGGTTTCAGTGAAGAATATTTCCTTCTCTTGAGCAGTTGCTAATATGTTTCTTTGCACTTAATTTTGCAAATAATTTTCTATCTTATGCTCCCACCAGTTCTTAATCTCCTGTTTTGATATCATCTTCTTGTATTCATCTCATATATGTACTACCGGCAACGGAACCAATGTTGTAATCTCACGGATCACAAAGGCTTACCAATAATACACATTAAAGCATACAGACATAGCATAGACAAGAACATAGATGCATAATAATAGATTATATTATATTATAAGGGTCCATACAAACACAGAACTAAACCAAGTTCTCATCTGGATCAAAAACATAATATATATGATTTACAAACAATTACATATAACTACCTGTCGGTTCGGTCAACCGACACGACCTTATGCAGCCGACCTAATCTCTAATTAGTCGATTGATCGACTTAGTCGGCTTACCGATTAGCTCCTCCAATAGGAACTCCTCATTTACATTGCTATGCGACAACTTTGATTTCTCCAAGTTTATCTCCATCCCTATTTCCCTCTGATAGTTTTTAAGTACCTTGACCAGATTATGTAAGCTGCCAAAGAAAGGGGGCAGCCTTGTCTCAGACCTCTGGAAGGGAGAAAAAAGTTGGAGGGGGGTCCATTTATGAGGACAACAAAGGAAGCAGATTGAATACAACCCAAGATCCACTCAACCATCTCTATTGGAATTCCTATTTGGATTAACAACAAATGGATGAAATTCCAAGTTACCCTATCATAAGCTTTGGATAAGTCTATTTTTAGTGCAAAGGCCAACTACTTTTCCTTCTTGATTGTGTGTAAATATTCTTGCTCTAGTGATACTACGTCATGAATCTGCCTATTGAACAAAAAGCCAAAGTGTTCCTCTGTTATAAATAGACTCATGACGGGTTTGAGTCTCTGAGCAATGATCTTGGCAATGATTTTGTACATCATATTACAACATGAAATAGGTCTAAAATCCTCAAAGGTTTCTCCTTTTTGTTTTTTTGGTATGAGTGTGATGGATGTGGAATTCATGGCCCCTATTACTTTTCCTGTCCTTTGCGATTCCCTGACCATCTTCAGTAAATTATCCTTCAACATGTCATAGAATCCTATAAAAAATTCTATGGAAAATCCATCAGGACCTGGGATCTTCCCTTTCTGAAAAGAGGATATGATTTTGTTGAGATCTTCCTCTGACACTTCCTCCATCAGAGCTTGTTTCATCTCTTTTGTGATCATCTGAGGGAATAGATTTAAGACCTCTAGAATTTCATAGATGGGGCATCCTGGTGGTGCTGTGGATCTTTTCTGGAAATGATCTACTGCAACTTTTGTCTTTTTTCTGAACGAATGGGCTGTACCTCCTGCCTCATCCTTAATTTGTAATATGGTATTGATATTTCTCTTGTGTGATGCAAACCTATGGATTTATTTCGTATTGTTGTCCCCAGCTTCCATCCACAATGATCCACTCTTAAGTCTGCTGATTTTTTCCTCCTTATCTAAAAGAATACTGCGCTTTTTCTCTTCCATTCTTAACTAGTTTAACTCATCTGTAGAGAAAACCCCTGTTGTGTTTGAAGTGTGGAGATCCTAGATTTTCTGCTCAATTTCCTTAAGCTCCTCCTATTCATAGTTTCTTTGATTACTTCCCCATTCCTCGGAGAGTTTTTTAATTATTGTTAGGTTCTCCATCAACTGAAACATACACCCTTCTGTGGACTGAGTCTTTATTGGCTTCCAGATTCTCTTTACCAACTCCCGATATTCCTCATGATCTAGCCAATTTGGATTGAACTTGAAGGGAACAAGGGGTTTATCCTTAGACTTGGTAATTGAAAGATTAATTGGTCTGTGATCTGATAACCTGCCTGTTTCTACTGTAGATTTAAATACCAACGCATCTTGTATCAACACTTCTGAAAGTAAAAACCTATCCAATCGTTTGGATATTGCATGGTCCCCTCCTCTGTTATTTCTCCATGTGGGTTCTATCCGAATAGGTTGGAGGTCTATTAACTTCTTCTGATCAAATAAGGAGCTGAAGGAACTGGCTAATGAATCCAACCGTGCATTTTTTCCCTAAAATTCTCCTGTTGTCAAGGTTAGTTTTAGGTCCTGTGCCAAAATCAGATTGTTATGGTCCAATGCTCCACTTTCGCTTAAAGTTTCCCAAAAACTCCCTCTATCGTAAAAAGGGCCATAAACGTTCAGGAAATGGAACTATAACCCTATTTCTGGGTCTTCTAGTTCTTTTCCTATAGCATCTTTGAAGGTAGTCTTATTATGGAAAATAATTTCTGGACTCCAAGCTTTTATCATTCCCCCCAAGTGACCTTCTACGTCTAGGGTTTCCATCTGCATGTCCTTCAAAATTGCCTTTAATGCCTCTTTGAATTTTCCCCCTTCCGACATTGTTTCTTGTAATGCTACTACTTTTGGCTTATTTAAGTCTAAAATACTATGGAGGGTTGTTAGTTTGGAGGCCCCTCTTATCCCCCTCACGTTATAGGATAGAATTAGCATTAAGTAACCCTACTTGGGGATTTTCTCACTCTAAGAGCCCTTCCTATCATTGCCTGTTTTCCTTCCAAAATTTATTTGGTTGCTTGCATTTGTGCTTTGGTAAAAAAGGATTTTATTGCAGCACTTAATTTTTGTATTTGACTGTGGGCCAATCTCCCGTATATCTTTTGCTGTTCTCTTTTCCTGTTTTGGGCCTTAGATCATATCCATTACAGTTTTTCAATGAGGTTTGTTTCATTTCCACAGGTACCAACAAAAATTTTTGAAGAGTTCTGTGCCGTTTCCACGGGTACTAATACTTATATTTTCAATACCTTTGGTGAGATGTCATTGACCTTGGACTCTAACCCAATGGTCTTTCTAACTAAAAAAATAGAAACAGGGACAATGATAGTATTAGTACCTTTAGACGACATTGTGTGGCTGGAGTCGTCCAATTCATCACCTTTCTGAACGTCCAGGTCTGAAAGTACTTCTGCCTCCTCCTTCTTATCTTCAACCTTATTGGACTATTCTTCAGCCATCTCCGAATCCACTTGCCTTACTTCTGTTTCCTTTTCTTTGTTTTCAGCCTTTGAAATCATGGCGACCTGTTTTTGCTCACTGTCTATCTTTTTTATCCACACTTTTTTATGAAAAAAATTTGTCTTCCTGTATTCACCGGGAAAATATTTTGTATATGTCCAACCTGCCTATAGTTGAAGCAATAGAACGACAGTTTCCAATAGTCAAGACGTTGAGTCCAGCTGCTCCCATGCATCTTTATCACAATCTCCTCATACAAACTGTCTCTCATGTCTAGTTCTATCAGAATACGGGCACACCTTTGTTCTATCTTACCTGCCCAATCATCCTCGAGCTTGATAAAGTTCCCAATTTTGTTCCCTATTACTTCAAGGATGTGCTGCTGCCAGAATACCATAGGTAAACCAAGGAGAATTTCCCAAATCTGCTGCAAATTGTGAGGTTCCCTTCGGGCATTAAAATCAGTGTGCCATTTCTTTAGAATTAAACTGGACGAACCCCAATTCTAGCTTCGTTGTAGTAATAAAGTTCTGTCCTCTTTCTTTGATGCCTTGAATAGAAACCATCCTCTGGGTAATACATGAAAATGGGGGGTATAACCGAGCACTGGGTTCTAGTTTCTCTCCATCCACACTTCTTGTTAGGATTATAATCCTCCGTTGTCCAATTTGGTCATTTATGTCTAAATTAGGAGTCATGTCTAAATTGAGAGTCCTTTCAGTCTATTTTTAGTCACTAGCACCATTGGGTCCATTTGGCCTAATTGGGGCACATGTACTAGTTACTAAAGTGTGGGGAACACTAATCAAGGCCAACTTCCACTGATTGCACTTGCATGCATCAGTTTAGGATCCTCCTAGATCAATCCCTACAAATTAGGAGCCACTGGGAGTGCTGATACCAACCTCCATTAGTTGAGTTCAGTTGGTGACTAGTCAAGCTCAGTTAGGAGTCAGTTACATTCAATTTTAGTCCCATACATTCAGTTCTACTCAGTTAGTGCCAGGATTCAATGGATGCATGTAGGTGAGGTGCATTTACTTACCTACCTTAGTCAGTTATACTAGTTAACACTGAATTGGATGCTTGAGTTTGGATTTTGAACTCCGATAATGATTTAGACAAGGTAAGTTAACCATTCAGTCAAGCAGATTCCAACCAATTCGTATTTCCTCACATGGATTCAAATTGCATGAGGGTATTTAGCCATTGTACTTCATTGTACTTAATTATCTAATTACTTTTGATTAATGAAAGCATTCACAGTTGCAAACCATTTTTGCACTGTTACATTTTTCAATTTCTAAGTAAATTGTATGATCTATATTGTGAGTTGTGTGTTGGTCCACAGATATATGTGCTCAATTTAATATGGTATCCGAGACTCGGCATGACAAGGCACTTCTCCTACTACAGATTCATACTTGGATCAAAAAAAAAAATTGATCAAATTTTCTCCTTCCAGTACTGCACCAAAAGCGAAGAATTTACCACTTAATATCCCAAGCAAAGGAATTGTTGATCAATCTTGCTTGATCAACTAAGTTGGGTGTGAAGGAAATTCCAAAAGTACAGATTTTCGACCTTACTTTGTCTATTTGATTATGTGATTTACAAGTTTATCACTCTCCTTCACTGCATTCGCTACAAGCAGCTTAGTCTCCTTCACTGCATTCGCTACAATAGCTCAGTCCTCTTCTTTGCATTCTAAATGGCTCCTCCAATGGAGCTTCTCACTCCTTTCAACTACCACCAATGGAAGGAGGACATGGAGATGCAACTACGCTCCAAAAGACTCTTCAGACTCACAATGGAGACAAAGGCAAAACCAATTCATTATGTTGACAAAGAAAAGTACTTGAATAGGCTTGATGAAGCATATGGATGCTTGTACCTCTCAATCTCTCGAGAGATTCTCTTCCACATCAATGGATTGAAGACTCCCAAGCAGGTTTGGGATAAACTTGCTTCCTTATTTGACAAGCAGTATGATCTGAGGATCTATGAGCTAGAGAATGAGATGATTTCTCTTCATCCAGCCAATTTCGAAACACTAAATTACTTCTTCACCAAATTCAAGAATCTAGTGTTCCAATTGAAGTTGTGCAAGGTTGAGAAGGAGGATGATCAACTCATCCTTGCCATTCTCTCAAAACCTGGTGCAGACTACTCAGTATTTGTATCAAAATTTCATTCAGTGAAGCTCACTACTCTAAATTGGAGGATGCCTACTCATAACTCCTTCATTGAATCTCTCACACAGGAGCATGACAAGTTGATCCAAATGGGGATCATTCGATATTCCAGAGATCAAGCATTGGTTGCAGGAGGACCTAAGGTAGCGAATGATAAAGGGTAGCAAAAGGATGAGTCTCCTATGGAGAAAGAGCAGTCAAATGAGCCTTCAGGTTCGAAGAAAATCAAGAAGAATGGAAAAGGAAAGACACTTTGTTCTTACTGTGGAAGGGGATTTCATACAGAAAGCTCCTGTTTGAGAAGAACAATTGATGAGATGGATCTTCTTCTGAAGAAACACAATATTACTGTACCTTCTAGTGCAAGGAAGGATCACCATAGAGAAGAAACTGAAGAACATGAAGAGACATGCCATGCACTAAAGGCTAGCTTCTCAACAACACATGCCTTCCTCATTGATTCTGGAGATTCCAATCATATGGTTGCATCTAGAGAATCATTCTCTTCCTTGCAGTATTTTGATGGTCCTAGCATTCAGATGGGAAATAACAGTACAATTCAATCCAAAGGGAAGGGTTCTATCAAGCTTGAACATGGAAAGTTCAAAGATGTGCTTTATGTGCCCTCCTTAGCTGTCAATTTGTTATATGTATACCATATGACTCATACTGGCTCTCCAAAGTGAGTGATATTTGGTCCTGACTCAGTGGAGATCACAGATATCTCTACTAGGAACATCATAGAGAAGGGTGCTGCAAATCATGCCTCCAAGGCATATGAGTTCTAATCATGCCTCCAAGGCATATGAGTTCTCACACTTCATGCCATTTTCAGAACCAGTGCACTCTCAACAGCCACTTGAAAGGGAAGGTAAAAAAATTCCATCTACTTCTTTTGCAGTTTCCACTAGTATTGCAGATCTGGCCGTATCAGTTTATGAGATTGAGATTCAGGGTGATTCAGATCCTGATCCAGTCCCTGCTTTCAAACTGGAATCTAGGAAGATGAATGGAAATCCATATGACACTCAGAAGACTAAGAACCTTGTGCTATGTCATCCAATCTTACCTCCTTCAGAGAGATGCAACAAACTCCCTGTAAGATGCTACATGGAAAGGGCTCTGTCACACTGCATTCAAAAGAATAGAGTGGATCATACACCTCTTCATCCAGCAAGAGGCAAAGGTTACATTCCTCCTTCCTTCCATCATCATTTTGGGAGATGGAGAAGTCTACATGCCAGGTCCCAGGATACCTATGCAAAGAACGTCATGCATGTTGTTTCGCTACATCATAGAGATTGAAACAACATATTTTCAAGTTTTTTAAACTTGAATCCTGACTCTATCTGCTTAGTTAGAGGGGGGTTTTTTCCCATGTGGTTTTTTTCCCAGCTCCTTGTATAGAGAAATTACTTTACTTGCTGTAATGGGTGACCTATCGTCTTAGTTACCAGGGCCCACAAATTTTCCAAGCTAGCATTCAGGGCGAGTGTTAGGATTATAATCCTCCCTTGTCCAATTCGGTCATTTATGTCTAAATCATGAGTCATGTATTAATCGAGAGTCCTTTCAGTTTATTTTTAGTCACTAGCACCATTGGGTCCACTTGGCCTAATTGGGGCACATGTACCAGTTACTAAAGTGTGGGGAACACTAATTGAGGCCAACTGCCACTGATTGCACTTGCATGCATCAGTTTAGGAGCCTCCTAGATCAATCCCTACAAATTAGGAACCACTGGAAGTGTTGATACCAACCTCCATTAGTTGAGTTCAGTTGATGACTAGTCAAGCTCAGTTAGGAGTTAGTTAAATTCAGTTCTAGTCCCCTACAATCATTTCTACTCACTTAGCACTAGGATTGCATGGGTGCATGCAAGTGAGGAGCATTTACTCACCTACTTCAATTAGTTAGACTAGTTAACACTGAATTAGACACTTGAGTTTGGATTTTGAACTCCGATAATGATTTAGACAAGGTTAGTTAACCATTTAGTCAAGTAGAGTTCAACCAACTCGAATTTCCTCACATGGATTTGAATTGCATGAGGCTATTTATCCATTGTACTTCATTGTAATTAATTATCTAATTACTTTTGATTAATGAAAGCATTCAAAGTTGCAAGCCATTTTTGCACTGTTTCATTCTTCAATTGCTGAGTAAATTGTATGATATATCTTGTGAGTTGTGTGTTGGTCCACAGATCTACATGCTCAATTTAATACTGCTAAGGTTGAGCTCCTTGTTATTTTTTCACAAAATCTCCCTACCAACGCAAGGTTCAGGTAATCAGGAATGTCTGTCAACTGAATATCTCTCCCACCAACCAGCTCCGGAGAATATTTCTTTGCTTGTATCGCTTTGGAATTGGGTTTCTTAGCCATTATGGAGCTGTCATTTTTCACTGGAGAATTATTACATGAATCGTAGGCCGTATTCATGTTTGCAATCATATCCTTGTGTAGGGTGACAGGAGATTTTTCCCACATTTCTTCATCTGATTTAAAAAGCGAACCTAGGCTGGGTTTGTCCTTATAATCTGACTAATCATCATACATTTTATCCCTTCTGTCTTCGTGGAAAAAACTATAAAGCAGAAAACAAAAAATGCCTCCTTTGAACTCCTCCTTTGCCACCTTATGTCCGCCTTCGCTCCTTCCATAGCGCCCCTTCATAATATATATATATATATATATATA
>LPNX010962307.1:18022-28424 GCA_001517045.1 Pseudotsuga menziesii
TTCAGTGAAACAACTAATATTACTTTGTAAAGACATTTCATCTTTCAATTTCACAGGTGCTTTTATCTTAATCCTAAACTTGTGTTGTAGTGAACATCAATTATATTGAATGCATCCTTTAAGTCGTATAAGAGGCGTTGAGATATTTAAACACCTAGGGGATAATTAACATTAAATTGGCTTAATGTGTCTTTAGGTAACACGTTTTTTTTAATGTGCATTCTAATTACTTGGCCTAATGATCACGATTATGTTTTAGACAAAGTTATATGATGGTTTATCTTCTCCTCAATAGTAATGGTTATATTGATATGTGCTTAATACTCGATTGGTCCATGATCTCTATTTAAAGAGGACGGAGAACCATTTGTTGATGATTAATTGTGTGAAACTCATATATAATACTTTATTTTTGCATTAATATACTATCTCAAGTGCCCACATTGGTTGGGGTCATGGACTATTCCCCCTTTTGTGAGTTTTAACCACATAATACATTGGTATATGTATAATACATCTATTTGTGAGTAGTTTCCTTAGAGTGTTTGACTGTGGAAATATCATGTTTATTGAACATGGTATCAAAGTGCTAATGATGACCTTTCATTGTTGATAAAAATCTTGAACCTATGTCATTGCATGCTTAAAAGGACTTTTGGATTCAATTGTTTCTAAGCATTTCCATGCTTGACAAGTTGTTCCAATGTGTCTCAAGCAACATTTCAAATTGGAAACTCTTTTTATTTCTCCCAAAAAAGTTTATGTTTCCATAATATACAACCATTGATATAAAATACGAAGGCATACAATTTCATTTCAGTGTTTAAAAATCTCTCTCATTGTCTTAACATTTCATTGCGGTATTTTTGTTTTTATTAGATTTATTCTCTTTCTTGTCTATGTATGCTCTTTGTCAAGCATTTTCTGCAATCCCAACAAATCTTAAACAAAGTGAAGTGTTTTTCTTTTTCGTGTATGGGCATGCGCTTTGTGCGATGACAACTAATCAAAAGTATAGAGAAAAATTACATTTTCCCAGTAACTAACTAAAGCAACCCTAAGTTTATGAAGTTTTGGATTTGGTTTTTAAAAAATTGTTTGTTTTTTTTGTCTGCAATTGATTCCATTTTTTAAAGGAAAAATAAAGATTTTGGAGTAAACACACTTCAAGACATATAGTAAAAAACAAAACCTTATCATTTCTAATAGTAATTATATGTTTTACATTAGCTTATTTAGTTAAAAGTTACTTTATTAAATTAAAAGTTTTGAGCTCCAACCTCTCTTACCATAAAGTTACATTTTGAAAAAAGCCCATTTAAAGTGCATTCCATTTGAATTAAAAAATTGAAATACTCATAAATTAACTTTAATGTTGATTTTTTCATATAACTTTAATTTATAAAGTAACTTTATTTTAAACATCATTCTCACTTAATTTATAAAAATGGATCATTTACTTAAAAAAATAACTTATTTGTAAAAATGAGTTTATAGAGAAAAAAAATATTTTTGGAGCAAACATACTTCAAGGCACAAAGAAAAAAACAAAACCTTATCATGTATAATAGTTATTATATGTTTTACATACTTAATTAAAATTTACTTTAATAAATTAAAATTTTTGAGGTCAAATTTTTCTTTCATGAAATTACATTTTGAAAAATCCCAATTGAAAGTGAATTTCACTTGAATTACAAAAATGAATCATTCATAAAAATAACTTTAATGTTCAGTTTTTATGTGTTTTTTTCATGCAACTTTATAAAGTAGCTTTGTTTTAAAAATGATTTTAACTTATTTTTATAAAAAGGATGGCTTACTTTTAAAAAGTAAGTTACTTGTAAAAATGAGTTTATAAAGAAGTTAGAGAGGATTTTTTTTTTATTCAACTTCATTGTTCACATGTCACCATGTCGATCAAACCCTACTTGTCACATGACACTTTGTTTCATGTTAATGCATTTCTTCAAAATGACATAGAATTAATATCTTGAGTTAATTTTTAGAGTTATTTTGTTTGGAGTTTTCCATTTGAATGGTTAGTTTCAAGCATTGAAGCCATATTCCCTACATGTTGTAATATTATTAATCTAAATTATTTCTTGCTTATTTGTTCAAGCTATTTCAAATTGAAGTCTCATATGGAGAATATACTACAAAAGTAGGGGAGTTTATGAGATTACCTTGGGAACATAAATTGTCTCTTGTGATCCATTAAAAAGAGATAATAAAATAATAAAAATCACAAATAACGTAGATTAATAAGAATGCCCATCTCTAGTGATCTACATTTTCACTTTCAAGAAATTGTAAAATCACATGTAGCTTGGCAAAAGTTGGAAATTGTCTAGTAAACAAAATGAGATTCAAGCCCATTAGCTCAAAAACAATAAGATTGATTCAAATCCTAGTGACTTCTCTTGCATTGAAGATGATTCATGGCATCTGATGGAGAATCTGCAGTCAACAAGTTTATTGTCGACGTTTCGAACCAAGCGTGGCTCATCTTCAGGACGTTTCCATCAGATGACATGAATCTTCACTGCGGAATCTCAGCAAACCTTATTGAAGATGATGCTTAAGACACTTCTACTTGAAGAGTGTAAGATACCCAAAAAATGACCAACTCATATGTTATTCTTGTTAAAGTTAACAATGTTTATTTTGTTTTTCACCCCACCAAAGAAGCAATTATTAATCTAGTAGGTTGTTATAAAATGTCATATCTTGGTGTGATTTGTGATTCTTTGATTAGAGAGAAAAATAAGCGTTTGTATACTGGAGTGATCATCATTACAAGTACACCTAACAAAGCCCTAGTAACACAACATAATGTAAAGCCAAACACCATAAAAAATAACATTTTCACAACAACAAATAAACAAATGTCTCAAACCCTTTCAACTATACCACACTCCCAATTATGATAAAGGAATCAAATCCTAAGGCAAGAAGACTAAGAGACATTGTAATTTTTGTGAGTGAGTTGTTCATATGTAATCTAAATGTTTCAAGAAAATGGAAGCGTTAGAAACAACAATGAAGAAGCACAATCAATCTTGATACTCCTAACTCTTTTTCTCATGGACACACACTTTGTGCTTCTATTTTTTCCTTCAATGCAACATCTACTTCTTCTAATGAATTGCTTATTGATTCTAGAAAAAATTATCATATGGATAATGATAAAACCATCTTTTATGCTCTTAATGAATGTAACACCAAACAAATATTCGTTGGTGGTTATAGATCTCTTAATGTTATTATCTATAGAAAAGTTCAACTAAATGATAACCATTTTGATGATGTATTATGTCTTCCAAGTTATTCATGCAACATTTTATTAGTGTATCATATCACCCATTCAGGTGAAGGTAAAACATACGATTTTTCACTTCACCAAGAATCAAGGGTTTAAAAGATTCTAAACATTTGCTACTGATGATGATATTACCAAGATGTACAAATTTGACAACTTATAATCATCATCTCTTCCATTAGTTTGTATTACTCAACGATGACTTGAGCAAGCTTTGGCATGAGTGGCTTCGTCATCTAAACTATTTCTCATTGCAACAATTATTTAATTAGTTTATGGCCGTTGGTCTTCCTATCACTTGTTGCAAAGATGGTGTTTATTTTAACAAAAACCATAGCAATTTTAACAAAAATCATCTTAACAATTTTAACAAATGTGCCACTTGGCATGCCTCAACCCCTTTGTACCTTGTTCATAGTGATTTGTGTTGTCCACTTCCTTTTGTTTTTTCTTTAGATGCAACTATTTCTTAACTCCCATTGAAGACTTCTCTAGACAAACTTGGTTTATTTATTAAAGAATTTAAATTTTTTGACATGTTTTTAGACAACAAGACCCTCGTAGAAAAACAATATGGACATCAACTTCAAAAGTTAAGAACAAATAATGGAAGTGAATATGATAACAACAAATTTCAACTTATTGTATCGTGCAAGGAATTCAGATGCAACATATTGTTCCATGTACACCAAAAAGAAAAACAATCACATATTAAAAAATGACAAATTATTTGATCAAATCTAAGAGATTAAGCCATTATTTTCAAGCAAAAGCCATTAAATATGTCAATTGCATAGTTAATCGCACTCCCATGAAGACTTAAAAGATATAATAACAAAAGAAGCATGGAGTAAAATCAAACCAAATGTAAATCATTTTCATGTATTTAGTCACATAAAGCATGGGCTCACATTCCTAATGAGAAAATGAAAGCATTACAACATGAGTGATTAATACATTTTTTTTTGGATATTCTGAAGATGTAAAATGTTATATAGTTCTTTAACCTCATTCCAATGAAATTAGAATTATAAGAGGTGTTAAGTTTCATAATGGTCTCTCTACATATGAGTGTTATTAACCATTTGTGTGCTATCTTCAATAATTGTGCCAGCTTTTATTCCCAACTTTTCTACTAATGCTCCTATTATGGCTTCCATTTTAGATGATGACAGTGAGAATAAAAATCCACTTCTGATTGCTCACCTTCCACCTATTGGGTTCATTGAACATGAACTTGCACTAAAACCATTTGGGTTCATACAACACAAGAAGTGGCTAATGATCTTGCTAATGATTCTTCATATCAATTGTGTACACATTCATAGTTCTAACTAGGATCCTCTCTTTTGGCTCAAGTTTCACTTATGATTGAAATACATTTGTTGAAGCTTCTAACTATCCATATTGGGAACACAACAATGAATGAATAATATTTTTCCTTAGTGGTAAACGATACTTGGGATGTTATACCCCTTCTAAAAGAAAAATAAATCTTGTAAAATAAATGGGTGTATAGAGCTAAAAATGCATCAAATGGAAGTGTTGAAAGACATAAAACCCAATTATTTGCCAAAGGATTTTCTCAAGTTGAAGGGATTGACTATAATGAAACTTTTTCCTTCCAGTAATAATGAATTCCATTTGCATTGTTCTTACCCTCGTCACTTCATATAAATGGGAGAGTCATCAAATGTAAGCCAAAGTTGTGTT
Source organism: Pseudotsuga menziesii (assembly GCA_001517045.1). Lineage (NCBI taxonomy): Eukaryota > Viridiplantae > Streptophyta > Pinopsida > Pinales > Pinaceae > Pseudotsuga > Pseudotsuga menziesii. Next base: position 23,058 of record LPNX010962307.1, read on the forward strand.
CATATGGGTTTGCATGAACTTTTTTACATGTAACAACCTCTTAACTATGTTTAGAATGACTCCAACCTGGTTTGTTACCTTGATAAATCTCTATATGCTCTTAATCAAGCTCCTTGAGCTTGGTATGTTAAATGGATAGTTTTCTTCTTGACATCAGTTTTTCTAGATGTCATTTTGATCTATATGTCTATACTAAGAAAGTAGGTAACCATCTTATAATATTTTTTCTTTATGTTGATGGCGTTATTCTCACTAGTAGTGAACCCAACTTTTAAACCATTTGAAATCCAACCTTAAGAAAAAATTTTAAATGGCAAAGTTATGACATTTACAATATTTTCTTGGCCTCCAAGTCTTGCAAACCAAAGAATTACCTTCGTCGTCAACATGGGAAATTGTAAACCAACTCAATGTTCCTTCCAGTTTAGAGTCAAACTTGCTACCATTTGTACTACACTTGAAATAGATCCCACTTTGTACCATTGGTTAATTGGTAGCCTTATGTATTTGACTCATACCCATCTTGATATTTCCTTTGTTGTTGGTCTTGTTGCTGAGTATATGCAAATACCCCTTAAAATCCATTGGAAAACACCGAAAATGATACTTCAATATATCCAAGGCACAGTTCAATTTGGAATACAATACAATTCAAGGGGCTCCTTTGTTGGTTGGTTTGACTATTTTTTATTGGGTTGGCAACCATTATGATCAAAAGTCTATTGTAGGTTATGCTTTCAATCATGGTCCCAAACTTGTCACTTGCGCTTGTAAGAAGCAACAAGCCCTTTCTCTTTCTTGAATAGAAGCAGAGTATTGCACAATAGTCAATGCAAGTCAATAAGCCTTGTGGATTCAACAAATCCTTTTAGAGTTTAGATTTCAACAACAACATATGACCACACTTCCGTGTGACAATTAAAGTGTCATCGAGCTCATCAAAGATCTCGTTCAACATCAATGCAACACACACATTGAACAACACATGCATTTCATAAAAAAACTTATTCAAGATCTCAATCTCGTTGTGCTCTTTTTCCCTACATATGGTAAAGTTGCAAACATGTGAGTGCACAAAGTTGAGGTACCTTTTAGATGCAATGGTAGAGTGAAGTCAATCACTCTTGATCCATAAAATAGAAATCATCCCAAGCAATCCCAACCCTGCCAAACCTAGTCCCAAGGCTTCCAATATGCATGCCAATTAAGATAGTACACAAAAACATGCCCTCGTTTTATTAATACAAATCGCGCTCCTGTTTTACTTTGCAAAAATGCGCTCACGTTTACTAAAACTTGTTTTATGGTTAAAACGGGTTGAGCCCGTCATTTTCGTCACAACACTGCGTTGATTGGAGCTTCGATGAACTAGAACAAGTGAGGGCACACACGTTTTGGGTGAGCAAAAGACAACCAACTCCATCTTGGGATCAACCTCTTCTTTGTGAGGTATTTTCTTCAAATCCTCTCATGTTATTTTCCCTATATTCATTATTTTCTTTGCCCTGATTTGAAATTAAACCAAAATATCTTAATTTATATGGCCAATGGAAACCAATGGAAACCAAAACCCCAATGGAATTTACATGGCCAATGGAAACCAAAACCCCAATTTAATCATAAAAACCAAATAATTTTGATTATTTACAAAAATTCATACCCAAAATTCACATGCCCAATGGAAGCCAAAACTCCAATTAACTCATTAAAAAAAATCAATTTCACTATTTCCATATGAATATTCATAAGCATCCTTGTGAATCCATACCAAAATTCACAAATATGCAAAGTTTGTCAAGCACATTGCAAGTTTGCATAAGTAATTTACATGCCCAATATAAACCAAAACCCCAATTAACTCATAAAAAACAAATAAACGTCACTATTTGCATATGTATATTCACAAGCATCATTGTGAATCCAAACCAAAATTAACAAATATGCAAAGTTTGTCAATTATATTGCAAGCTTGCATACAACTAAAAAAAAATCAAGTAGAATTCATATCTTCCCTAAAAGACATAAACAAACATGGTAAATCCCTTGCCTCTATCCGAAATATCAAAGTTGGTCATCCAAGAACATCAATAAACACTTTATAGTTTTGATAAAACTTCCTAATCCAACTGTTAAAATAAGGTATAGAAGCTTTCCGTGCTTAAACAAATATTTCCTCATGACTAAAGGGTACTTTTTGGTTAAGGTCAAGACAACGAAGTTCAACAATAGGCTCTACGAACATCAAGATACATAGGAGGTTGATGTGTTTGATTACATGCCAATCACATACTATCATGCATGATAGAATCCAGTGGAAACCTTGCAACCATAAAAGCCACTATACCCAATTATGCATTTAGTCTCTCATGGGTATATAGAAAGAGTGCATAGAACTAAAATAACATCAAGTGGAATCCATACATGGCCCAAATTACATATGAACAAAGATCTACTAAATAGACTTTGGAGTCCAAAAAATATCACGCTACAACAAATAATTACATATCTAACAAAATCGCTGCCTATACTGGGATTTTATTCATCAATAGCACATTATGCTGCCTCTTTTAGGCTCTAGCCGTTTCCTTTACCCGCAATCTGAGAGCTGGTCCTACAAGGGCATTTGTCAACACCTCACAATTTCGATGAAACTTCATAATCCAAGACTTAAAATAGGTTAGAGGAGATTCTCAATCAACATATGCATATAGGACATTTTATGTACACATGTATATGGAAATTGGAATTAATACTTGAATTTAGGACATAAATTTAAAATGAAAAAATGTTAAATGTTTATTCTTTACTGTAAAATTCAAGATCAATTTTTTAAATTTAAATAATAGATTTAGTTTATGTTGTTATTTGTCGTACATTAGTTTTACACTTTGCATTGCTTAGAGATGTCATTATATCATGAGTTTATTTTTCTAATGATATTTTATTTGTATTTATGATTGCAGTGGCTACTATGGACCACACTACCGAGATATTGAGGGTTATTGGGCATCTTAGAGAGTTTGGTTCTGCCTGGAGGGGTGGAGATGAGCTCTACCGCTACTTGTCAGCCTCATTGCAAACAACAGTTGATACGATTGCCAAATCGAACGATGCTTTGTATAACATCGCATCCTACAGGGAAAGAAAAAGACAAGACTATGCTGATGGTTTGAGCTACAATGAGATATAGAAGCTAAAAATAAACAACGAGCACATTTATACATTGTTTAGAGTTCCTGGGACGGATGACATTCCGGAGAGCTCCAGGCAACATATTTCAATTGAGTGGTGCACCTTTCCACCTATTAGAGACCATTGGATGGATAGATGGTACATGGTTTTTTACATTCCCCCGCACAACAATAGGGAAGTATCATTGTACTTCCTCCGAAAGTTGTATGCAGAGTTTGTGATGGGAAAAGATGTCAACTATTTTGACATGTTGGGCTTCCAGTGCGTTGGTAGGGGGGTGCCCCAAAACCGACCCAATTCTAGGCATAGAGATGCCAATCGACAAATACCTGCACCCCGTGCCCAACTATCGAGGGCAAACATCCCTCCTGCACATGATATGGTTTCCCAGACATAGGAGGCATTTCACACTCTAGTTGAGATGGTTTCCCGACACACGACAACTATTGACCAGGCATGGCCCTCTTCCTCTGTTGGGGTACAACCACCAGCTTCCAGTGGTAGAGGACCATCTATTGGTGATGATAGACCGACATCCCATGTGCCTCAGATCGAGTCACAAGCGTGCACAACATGTAGTCAGTCATGTTATGGTCTTGGACCAACACATGGTACCTCTACGATCACTGGTGGTCAGGTAAGGACATTGTTAAAACTCTATTGTTGTTCAATTTTTAATTTTTCCATATTGTACACATATTAAAATATTCATAATATATGCAATATTTACTCTTGCAGGAGATTGATGCCTCTTAGGGGGGTGGTAGCGCACCCGGTGTGGTTGTATATGAGACCCAAACAACCAACACAGAGCTAATATTTCAACACGTGTCATTTTGTTAATGCATGTGTTAGTCTTGATTAATTTGTTAAATTGTTTAATATTTACAGTTTTTGAAGTTGTAGGTAACCCATTTAGAATCGGATGCTGAAGACATTGATCTCAGCGAAATACTCCCAGGTGGAATTTATGATTACCTGAAGAATGTAAGTACATGGTTAATAACTAAATCTTGTTCGAATTATTTAAATTTCTTACTGTACACTCTTTTATAGATTGCTAATATTTATAATTTTTAAACTTGTAGATGCTATCTGGATCTGAAAAGGGTGAAAGGGTATTTAGGGAGGTTCCATGTGGGCACACTAGTCACATGTTCACGGTCGAGGAATTTGCAAAGCTGACCCCTGTGTGCAAAAAATTGACATTCCCTTACTAAACAAAACCCTAGTTTCCAAAATTGACTTAAAACATGATCCCTTGTCCATGGAACAAGAGTAGAGGGCCACCCGTAGCACTATCTCAATGTCCTGAATCCAACGGAGTCAACAGTTCGTCGATCCAAGCCACGACCATCATTCTATGGCACGTTGAATCCCACCTCCTACAAGCTTTAAGGGACACCTATTGAATCCCTACCCGAGGCATAGAATGGAAACCGTGCATCAAAATGAGGTTCCAGTGGGTCATGCAAGCGTGCTTAGGTAGGTTCCATGTGGGAACACTAGCCACACATTCATGGTCGAGGAATATGCAAAGCTAACCCCTATGTGCAAAAAATTGACATTCCCTTACTAAGAAAAACCCTAGTTTCCAAAATTGACCTAAAACAATATCCCTTGTCCATGGACCCAGAGGAGAGGGCCACCCTTAGCACTATCCCAATGTCCTGAATCCAACAGAGTCGACAGTTCGTCGATCCAAGCGATCATTGAATGTTTAGGGGGAATTAACAAGAACTCCCTTAGTCTTAGCGCCTTAACATCGCCACTCTCTTCAACCTAACTATATTGTTTTAAAACTCAAGGGATGTGTGTGTGTGTGAAAGAGATAGGTTAGGGGGTGTTAATGGTAAGGGGAGACATAGGAATGCACGTGAGAGAGAGAGAGAGAGAAAGATAGGTTAAGGGGTGCTAGTGGTAAGGTGAGACATAGGGATGTGTGTGTGTGTGTCGGAGAGATAGGTTAGGGGGTGGTAGTGGTAAGGGGAGACATAGGGATGTGTGTGTGTGTGCCAGAGAGATAGGTTAGGGGGTGCTAGTGGTAAGGGGAGACATATGGATGTGTGTGTGTGTGTGTGTGCCAGAGAGATAGGTTAGGGGGTGCTAGTGGTAAGGGGAGACATAGGGATGTGTGTGTGTGTGTCAGAGAGAGAGAGACAAAGATAGAGTTGG
>LPNX010962307.1:30031-103350 GCA_001517045.1 Pseudotsuga menziesii
TGAGAGAGAGAGAGGGTTGGGGAATAGATAGGGAGGTGGGTACTAAGTGTAGTTGGATGCGTTGGAGAGCAAAAAAGAGTGGAGAGAGAGGTTTTAGGTGTTAGGAGTGAGAGAGAGGTGCTAGGGGATGTGTGTGTGTGTGAGAGCGCGCGCGAGAGAGAGAAAGGGAGGTTTAGGGGTTTCGGTGTGGGGGGGAGAAGGGCGCTAAGTGATTAGAGATAGAACAATAGGGGGTGTTTAAGAGTTAGAGGTAGAGAGAAAGGGTTATGGGTTTAGGGGTTGGGGGGATGGGACATATAGGTGTTAGTGGTAAGAGGGGACATAGGCGTGTGAGAGAGAGTGAGAATGAATGGGGCGGTGGCGTGTTAGGGAGAGGAGGAGAGGCGCTTAAAGGTAGGGAGAGGAGGAGGGGGCTGTGAGGGGTTAGTAAGAGTTAGGGGAAGAGGGCAGTGGGGGTGGGGGGACATAAAATAATAAAAGTATGGGTATAATTGACAAAAGAAGCACTCATTGTAGTATTTAAAAATGCGCGTGCGTTGTGCTTCAATAAAACATGCACATGTTTTGCTTCAATACAACGTGCACACGTTATGATTCAATAAAATGTCCACTCATGTTTCTTTAATATAACGAGCACGCATTTTGTTTAAATTCATAAATGTATTCCCTCCAAATGATAAGGCCAAACCTCTACCCATGCTGGCATGTCATTCTTATGCCTATGTGTCTGCTTCGGACTTTTCTTCGGATTCAACATGCCTATGCCGAGTATGATAAACCATGGCTAATTAAGCATTATATCCAAATTTTCAATATGCTCGTGTTTAGCTGTTGGTTACAGTATGCTGCACACCTCCCCTTTTAATGAAATTTTAGAAACAGAGATGGTTTTTCTTGCAGATTCCAAATATGTAATTTTTAATAAGAATATATAATTTTTTCGATTTTTTTCTTATTTATCTTTTGTCATCACTTTTCAACTCAAAAAACACATTGTTAGTGTTTTGTCCATATCTCTTTCATTTCTCAACCATTTTGAAAACAAATTGTATGGTGCACTAAAAAACACCGACCTCTACATGTTATAAAAAACCCATTTCCAAATAATTGCATTAAGACATTCAAACGTTGCACCCACAATTGACATATCATTTTCAAGGCTTGATATTTTAGATAATTAAAAAAAAAAAAAAAATTATTATTTGCAAAATAGTCGTGCGCTAGTACTATATGTTCTCTATATGTCTACCAGTTTTCATAAATTTATTCCATCATTTAGTCACTCAAACGCTGCACCCACAAAAACATATACCTTATTATTTGTCCCAAAAATAAAAAATTTCCGTTAAAAAATATCTAACTTTAGATAGTTAAGAACATTTTCAATAGAAAAAAATTATATATTTGGAAACATCATTCAATTTCCTACATTTCTTGTTTTTCACTCATCGCAAGATTCATTGTGTAAGTGTCTCAAAATATCCATGTAAGTTGACGGATGCTTGTTTTTATAGTTTTCTATTGCATCTAACACGTCAAAAGAGACCTTCATCAGCTTGCACACACCCAAACATTTTCACAAACATAAGCAACGTTTTCCAAATTCAGTTTATGTGAGGAACTTAAAAAGTTTTCATTAAAGTGGGTTAGGCTCTAATGCCTACTCCATTTTCTTATTGTGTCACCAATGTAAATTCTTCAACCCTATCCCAAGATGTGCTCAAGGCCGGATGCTATGATATTTAAATATGTAGTTGTTACTTAAGATCAACTTGGTCTAATGTGTCATTAGCTAAATTTTGTTTATTTACTGTGCATTGTAATTATCTAATTCGACGTTCATAACCATGTTCTAGACATAAAGTGATCTGACGGTTCATTTTCTCCTTGATATTAATGACTATATCAATTTGTGGCCTAGCACTCTATTGGTCCTACATGATCTCTATTTATAAAGCATCCGGGGTCATTTGTTGATTATAGATTGTAAGAAACTTAAATGCAAAACATTTTCTTTTTGCATTAATATATTGTTTTGAGTGATTGCATTGGATGGGGTAGTGCATAGTTTCCCTCTTTGAGGAGTTAAACCATCTAATATACGGGTGTACTAATCTTCAATATGTTTGTGTGAGTGGAAATATCCTATTTATTGAACACAATTTTGTATTAGAGATGCAGTTTCTTAGCTAAACCCTTGGGGGTCAGTGAAAGAGGATGTTATTCAAGATACCAATATTGTTAAAAATAACATCATAACTAAGTTTAAAGATAAAATGTGAAACATTAGAGAAATTGAGAATACGAGAAAGTTGATTTACTTCAAAGAAATCATGAACTCTAAGTTAGAAAATCAAAACTATCTTTATGTTGTTCCCAATCCAAAAAAGATAATAAACAAAGCATTGGATAAGATTTAAAACACAATGTCACAAAAAAATTAGCAAAATATGTTAGATAAATAAAGTAAAGGATGAAAAATACTCCTGAATTGCTCAACCTACAAAGACATTGGATTTGACACATAACAAGGAGAACTCAAAATTTTTTATTTTAAAGTTATTTGACTATAAATCACTACAACATGATAAATTGAAATAAAAAATTTCAAATAACTTTAGATCACTACAACAACAAATAAAAAATTTAATTTTATAGGTCTAGCCAGTGTTTTTAAACTCGGCCGAGTCGGCTCGAACTCGGCTCGAGTCACCCGAGTCAAACCCTCACCGAGTCAAACCGGCCTTTAAACCGGCTCGGGTGCCCAGTTCGGTACCGAACCGGTCAGCTCGGCCGAGTCAAAGGCCAACTCGCCGATTTTTTCTGGATTTCAATTTTTAAGAAAAAAGGCCAACTACATGTTCAACTTGAGGTACCATATCTGGTTTCTTAAGGCAGACAACATCTACAATCGATTTACAGTTCTCTCTGCTAAGTTGGGATAATTCCAGGTCATTTAAAAGTTAAAACAACAATATCCTCTTGCAAAGTGTTTAAGCCCACTGCCCCAAACTTGTCTTTCAGATTACCTTCAACATGCACTCTTCCAACAACACAGACACCACTTTCAAGTACAGAACTGCACAAGTCTCCTTAAATTTGATTTTATCCGTTTCTTTAAAACCTCAGAGTGGAGAAATGAGGCTGTTTACTGTCTTCCAGGGCTTCAGAAAACACCTGGAATTGCTTCTTTATGCTGTCTTTAATGCACAGGCCTGCCCAGATTTGCTGAGGTGAGCTTCTTCATTATCCCAAAGCCTGAAAATGTAAAAAATTTTCACATGAAACACCCTTGCAATATGGGGGGTATAACCTTTTTAGAAAACTGTTTACCCTCGGCCTTATTAGTTTTCTAGCTAGTTCTTTGGAACCCACACCTATAGCCCAAGAGGAGAAGGTGGGACCTTGGTGAACCTGCTGATTAACTGGAGTTCTACTGGGGTTAAGATTTTTCATGCAGTGTTTTTAAACTCGATTTGCAGAAAGATTGGGATGGAGACTGGAGTTGTTTCAATCTCCTTTCGATATAAAAATCTTCTATTTGTCAAACTTACAAATCAATTTAATCTTTGTTGAAGAAAGCAGGACAAAGCAACCTAGAGGCTCCCTCTTTAGAAGAAAGAAAAGCAACTTAGAGGCTCCCTCTTTGGAAGAAAGATTTGTGAACAAACAATATGTTTTTTCTTTAAAATTTAAATATTTTTTATGTTTTTTAATAAACCGAGTCATTAAAATCAAACCGCCCGAGTCAATGCCGAGTCATTGCTGAGTCTGAGTTTTAAAACACTGAGTCTAGCAAAACAAAGTTAATAAAAAATGGACAATAATAATCCATATCTCTCGCATATATATATATATATATGACTTGATGTAAAATTATAATAACAATTAGCTATCATTTCATAATTTCATTAAAACAACTAATATTACTTTCTAAAGGAATTTAATTTTTCAATTTGGCGGCATTCTTGTCGTAACCCTAAACGTGTAAACTTGTATTGCAGTAGACACTAATTATATTGAACGCATCCCTATATAGTTTACTTCTATCTTTAGTCCCATAACCATTATCCATATATCTTGAATACAACATACATGTACCTCGCCTTCAATTATTTGTGGTTTGCCTACTGCAACATACATCCATTGACGGGATCTCCAGCAGCATCGACACCTTTACCTCAGTGCTCTTAGTTGTCGTATCTAACAATATTGATAGTCACTTTTGCAAGTAACAAATGCCATGCCTTGCCTTTTGACATCCTTTATTTATCAGGAAATGAAAGCTGTTGCCATAGATATCCTTTGCTCTTGTGTCTTATCAAGGGACACCATACATTTTTGGTTTGGTGATTGGTCATCTTACAGACAATATTCAGTCTTCTATGGGTTTGCAAAAGAACCTGGTCAGTATAGCCCTCCCCTAATTAACATACACACTGCCTGTTTGAACAACCTATTAACTTCTGTCACGCACCACAATTATTCGAATATGCAGTAAAAAGATCAATTTGAGCTGCCATACATCTGAAGGATAAAATTTGATATACAGATACTATAATGGAAAGGGGTGGAAATCGTCCTGAAAGAAATTCCAATGTGATCAAGTATTACAATAATCCTTCAATATTTGCCGTGCAAGATCTAGAGCACCGCTATTTTTGTATATCAAGTGCAAATTGTAAGCTGCCTCCTTACGCAAATCACAATGTCCGTAATTTTCGAGTTTTGGTTGAATCTCAGATACAAAAGTTGCATCCTCATTTGGGAGCCTCGGGATTGGACGATCCTCCTCATGGCTAGCAAGAACCTTCTCATAATATATTACAGCTAAATGTACAAGACCCACATGCTGATATGCACGGGCAAGGTTGTAATTAGATTCCTGAAAAACATCAATAAAATTAATCTGTTATAGTTTGTTGCAACACAAATCTGAAACTTCTTACGTAAAAAAAGTTGCCAGGACCAATGTTGAGCTTCACATAAACTAGGCATACTAAAACCTGGTTGCTGTTGCACAGTCGTTGATAATTGTGAAGGAAAGCAAAACCCTGAAGCACACACTGATTTTTGTTGTTAACTCGAAATCCAAGAGCTAAATTGATAAAGGAAGTACCTAGAATAAATAGGGAATAGGCAATTGTCAGAAATATATTTTATGTCTAAACAAGCTTACCCCTTCTGAAAAATCAACAAAAGTATGAAAATGAAAAACTGACATAATTAAATTTCATACCAACACAAAGGTTGATTAAGGGATTGTCAGGCTGTAACTTGTATGCTTCCAGATACTCCCGCAAGGCACCTTGTGATTGGCTAATCATAGCAAATTGATGCCCGCAGATCACCATTGGTGGGACACAGTCTGGGTACTTGGCCCGTGTTGCAAGCATAAATTTCCCATGTTTACCAACTCGACTCTCCAATCTCCAAAAAACGAATCAATGGTGTCATAAAATTCATTTAAACTAGAACTAATTATTATGGGAAAAACAGAGATCTTACAAAACGTTTATACAACAACTTTCTAACAATATCAAATGGGAGCGCTGCCCCAGAACCTAAGACAATATCATAGTTTAACTAGAAGTTTCCATCTGGCTTAAAACAGCCGCTGTTCCTTGAAATATAGAAGTGGTGTGAAATATACCTACATGAGGCAATGGTTGGTGAAAAAGGAAACCGATTCAGTGCTAGTCATACTTGTATTTCTTTAACAAGTACATGTTTTAAATGAGATCACTAGAAATGGGAAATGCTTCTCTCAAAGTACCCATCATTGTCTGAAGTATGAACCTGTTTTTTGTTTGCACATTATACAATGGTTTTATTAAGCTTCTGTAATCTGAATTACTGTGTTTCTTAAGTGGCACCAATGACCCTTTATGGTCCTGTAAAGACTCTTATATCTCACTCCCTTTTTTCCCTGAATATTTGGATCTTAATTTTCGAACAATGTCGGCTTATAAAATATCTCTGAGCAAACTAATTTAACCTATAAACCCTGATATCAGGGATTCGTTCACATTCTTGATAATGGTGGTCCTCTCATAGTTTCATCAATTTACATTCTTCTTTCAAAGAATATTTCACTATAACTTGAACATGTTGTCCATGTCTTGTGCATATGTCTGCCATTGCATATTCACTCTTAATACAACGTTCAGTGGAATATGCCTTACCAAATCCACAACATGTGCTGATTAGCCCATTCTATCTGAAGATCACGGTTCAATCCCCATTCATAAAGTCAGCTCTACTTAGCAAAGTACCTTTTCATATTCGCATTTTGTACCAGTGTGTTGTAAAACTGAGTTTCTTTTTCAACACTAACAAAAAATTGTTAGGGTCTCCTTAATTTCTCCTTAATTTTGTTGGCATTGAGTGATTCAAAATACTGCTACTACTCAAAAAAAACCTTATGGTTTGGTTTTATAGACATGGTCAGAATCTACAGTAGCCCTCAAATAGAAGGTGTCTGACCATGCCTAGGCCTTATTTAAAAGAGATATTAGAGAGTGCTTATAGCTGCTCTTTTGTGCATAAAATTATTTTAAAATTTCCCCATATTCAGACAGACTGGTCACTGGGATGCATACTAACACTTGTTGAGCACCAAAGATTCCTCAAAACCAAATATTTTAGAAACCTATTATGTTTGGACATAAAATATAAATGAGCCTAATCTAGAAAGTGCAAGCGCTACAACAAAGCTTCAGAATGCCCAACAAAAATTAATTATCAAATTCACATTCTAACTTCTAAAGAACTACAAATACATATTGATCAAGAGAAAAGAAGAATAACATCCGCACAAATATGGTCAGGAGAATTTGGGAGATACATAGGGCATTTCAATCACTTTAATCAGAGGGAAGAATAGTGTAACCGTTGCAACATGCTGGATGTATGCAGACTAAAAATTGCAGTGAAATAAAATGTAAAGTTCCATTTCAACCTCCAAACCACAATAAGTCAGTGTAAGTCACAAGGAAGCTGAAATTGACAGAACTCCATATGCACAGAACCTATCGATAGATTGGCACATAGATAATGAGACTTTTTCAGGCATTGGTTGGCACACTTGTACATTGATCATATGGACAGGATCATTGTTTTTGATGCATAAGACAAGTAAAACATTGAAAAGTAAGGTTTTGATAAACGGAATGAACCAAATGACTAATGAAAAATTATGATTGTTGCAATCATTCAAAATACTTCTGCTCCTCAAGAAAAACCTTATGGTTTGGTTTTAGACATGGCTAAATTCCACAGTAGTCCTCAAATAGGAATCGGACCAAGTCTAGGGATTATTAAGAGAGATATTTGAGGATACTTATAGCTGCTCTTTCTTGCATAAGATTATTTTCAAATTTCCCCATATTCAGGTTGGATGCATACCAATACATTTTTCTTCAAAACAAAATATTTTAGAAAATGATCAGGTTTGGATATTAAATATTAATGAGCCTGATTTAGAAAGTGAGAGCACTACAACATTAAATTTTTAAAGCTTCAGAATACCCAACCAAAAATTAATCATGAAGATCACATTCTAGGGGACTACATGCACACTTGAGTAAAAGTATATAAAGATAAAAAAAGAATAACAATTGCACAACTGTGTTCAGAAGAATTTGGGAGAAACATAGGGCATTTCGATTACTTAGGCAGAGGTGAAAACAGATTTCCAACCTGTTCGATATACTCAGCCCAACAATTGCACCGAAATGAAAATTAATGTTACATTTCAGACTCCAAACCACAAAAGAATGGTCAATGTTAGTCATAAGGCAGCCAGAATTGCAAGAACTCCGTATGCACAGAACTTATAGCTAGACTGGCACATACATAATAAGACCTTTTGGGCATTGCTTGGCACACCTTTACGATGATCATATTGACAGGATTATTAATTTTGATGCATAAGAAACAGAAGGTATTTCAATTACTTAAGCTGAGGGAAAAATAGTTTAACCTTTACAACCTGCTGGATATATTCAGCCTAAAAATTGCAGCAAAATTAAATGTAAAGTTACATACAACAAAAGAACAGTTAACATTAGTCACAAGGTAGCTGGTATTGCAGGAACTCTGTATGCGCAGAACTAAAAGCTAGACTGGCACATACATAATGAGACTTTTTGGGAATTGATTGGCACAACTTTACATTGATCATATTGACAGGATTATTGATTTTGATGTGTAAGACAATGAAAAATTGAAATGTAAATATTTTATGAAAGGAACGAGACAATCAATTGATAAAAAATATTATTAAACAAACCATCAATTTAGCCAGGGAAGACCTCTTAATGCATTAGAGTGAGGAGAAACCAAATTCTCATCTTTACCTAGTGTTCCAAGTTCCAACCCCCAAAGTAGTCAATCAACCTATACTTGCTACATTAACAAATCCAACCTGCCAAACTCTTGTTCTAAAGGATAAGTGACCAGTAGAGGGTTCCTCACATCCACAGCCCCAGTTGTGATGATTCCAGTCATGGGGTTTCACTGGTATTAAAGAAAAAATATAGGGCCCTGTTCAAATCAATTTATACAAAAGGTCAAGGGAAGAAAATGAAACTTTCATGAAAAGTTATCTCCAGTTCCTTGTCCAGAATCTATGTGCAGAATAATTAAAACATTGAAAATACTTCCAAGGAAAAATAAAAAATAGGTATAGTAAGAGAATTTTCAAAGGAACAGGTTTTCAAAATGACAAACACGCACCTTTGTATAAAAGGAATTGTAATTTATCAAACCTGAAACTTCTACCTAAACTTTAAAACTTTTAAAACACAGCCCAATAATTTTACTACTGATCCCTGTTTTTATTACTATTTGCTATAAACTCAATCCAATGAATAATTGTGCTATAGTTAATTATGCTTATAGTTTTTATAGTCTTTTCTGATTTAAGCATGGCCTTAGAAGCAGTTTAAGAGAATTCTCTTAGTCTACCTCTTTGCTTTCATTAACCATCTCATACTGTCTTAGGTTTACTATTCCAGAAACTGCTATTAAGGAATGACAATCTAATTAACATGGTTTCAGAAAAGCCCAGAAATGTGTAGGCAATCCTCACCCCACATCTACTTGAAAATAATTTCAAGTTGCCTTAAATTATATTAGACAATTAAATGGAACTAGTGGAATGAACGGATAGGAAAAACAGTTACTAGCTTACACTATTATTCCAGCAAATTCCAGTTTGTGTAAAAGTCTAGCATAGAATTTACTTACCGAGAAACCACCTTGTAGTAGCAATTCCAGGCACCAAGGCTATATGGTTGTTGTTGAACAATGTAGCGTGCACAGTCATAGCCATATTTAGGGTCTGTGGTATTATATGCAATCTCTGCATGCATTACAGCATCAAGAAAGGTCAATAAGTTCACATCCTATGTTGACAGGTCAGACACAATATCACTTATCCAAAATCAAGATTCAAAGTCATTGTATGATCTTTCAATTTTGAAATAAATATATCTTTATCAACATAAAATTACAATCTTACGTGCACCCAGAGATCGAAGTTCATCCTGTTTTTCTGGAGAAAAATGATTGTGACCCAATTTCAAGCTATGATTTATGATTTCCAAACCTTCCCAGTATCTCCTTAAAGACGCCAAACCCTTGCATACCTGTAACAAGCAAATGAGTAAACATAGGATATCATTGGTTAGATATTTATGTTTGCTTTTTGGATAAAATACTTTAAACTTTACTAATAAATGATATATACTCGCGTTTTATACCAAAAAGATGGTCTGTGAAAGCCGCTGCCTCTAGAAAAATCTAGCAACTAGTAAGCACCTAAAGGGTTCTCAAGTAAAAAAAGAAAGGTTCTGCGCCCCAAGAGCTGTCCAAATCCAAACTAAAAAATTGCATGGGCATAGGCCAGAAAGAAAAGAACTAAAACCAAATAAGGTGGCCAGCTGGCCAAAATAAAGAAAGACATCAAATAAGCAACAGAAACAGATCCATATCCGGAGGTTGGTCATGATCATCTGGGGCCAGGCCCCACCCAATACATGGTGGTCCATCAACATGCAGGGAAGGGTCCCATCCATCTTCCTGCTGAGGGTGCTTAACATTGAGACAGCCAAGTTTAGCTTGGGAAACTTGTTATTATCTGGCTGAGGAGGAGATGGGCAGTTGTGGTGCACTTGGCTATGGTTATGACATTCATTGCATTCTCAAACCAGATGGTCTGCTCTATGGCATGGCCCACTGTCAGACTGGTGTGAACAAGATGATCTAGGAGGAGAATGAACCTCCAAGCCTCAAGGAACTTGACTCATGCCTATGGTTGTCCTACAGTACTCTATATGCTGACAGAGATATGCCAGCACCACCTCCACCTCTAACTTTCTAGTTTCCACTTAGATTTGCAAGTGCAATTGGCCTAGATTGAAGCTCCATTATAAAAATAGGAAGCTCCACTTAAGATGAATCTATCAAAATGAGTATTCTTAAAAATACAATCATTTTTCTTTTTCCGTATAAAAATAGGAACTCTATTCTAACAATCTTCCAAGCTACTTGGAACTCTAATGCCCAATGGAATTTATTGCTGAGAGAAAACTTATCGGTTGTAGACCTAGGGAGATGCTGATCTGTTAATCCCTAGTTGTGCTTGCACTACTGGAGGGTAAGATCCAACAAGATTCCATCAGGCTGGTCCTATTGCAGAGGTATCCAGACATGCAAATTGGTCGGTCTGAGTTCCTTCCAGAGCTAGCAGAGTCCGAGATCCAGAAGCCCACATGACAGTGATATTCATGCATTCATACTTATACAAAAAGCAAGTCCAGTGAGACTGTTTTTGTCTTTTGTTATTTTCTTTTTCGTTTTTTTACAAGAAGATAGCTTGATGCTCTTTGTTGTCACATATATAGTAGCCAGGCTACCATATTCTATTATTCAGATACAGTACATTTTTCAGCCAGATCTCTTACATATGAGATGCTGAGATGAGCAGTTTTGACGGATCATTATTTTGTTAGTGGACTATTAGACTCTCCCATGTCAGGACTAAGTCTCAGGACACTCGGATTAGAGGACTGATGTAGCCATTTAGTCATTTGTAGAGTAGTTAGTGATGCCCAGATTGGTGTTACTGATTTCTCATTGGACAAATGATGGTTCAGATGGATTATTTGCATGGTTATGACCTATGTCACATGGTTCGGGTTCGAATTCGTGTTCGACGATCTTGAAATTCGGTTCAAATTCGATTTTTTTTATGAGGTTCGACATTAGGTTCGCCAATATACATATTTTCAAATTTTAAATATTTTATAAAATTAACCTATGTAATATATTTTTATACTCTATAAATAATAAATATATTTGATAAATACAATTGATACATTTATATTTTAAAAAACATTTGTCAGTTACTATACAATGTACATACACTAAGTATTTAATATAATAATTTTAATTTATATATTAAAACATTTAATATTTAATATAATAACTTATCAAATATAATTTATTTTTAATTAATAGTTAACGTATAAGATAGAACAAAATAAAAAACATTTACCATTTATTTTAACACTATTTACTATTTATTTTAACACTATAATATTCTATAAATTTGACTTTATATCCATTTAAGAGTGACTTCCGTCAAGCACATTGGCGCTTCCGTCGGGCACATTGGCGCAAACCCTCGGCACTAGTTACACTTGTCCAAATCCACTCAATCACAATGGCTGCTCCAAGTGGGAAGACTCGTCTGCACAATGGCTGCTCCAAGTGGAACACCCGTCCGCACATGTCTGCACAATGGCACAATTTAAGAGTCGGAACAGTTGAGGCCCGTCGGATATTTTGCCGACACCATCCAGACAGAGGACTACTCGCCTCCATTGCCTACCAGCAGACTCACAATTTTTGTGGCCGAATCCCAACCTGAATATCAACGAATTTACCTACCACCTCGACATACCTACAGCCCCGTAAATTTCATGATCGAACTTAAACACGAACTTCAAAGAATTTTGGTTTTTTCTTGAGGTTCGCCGAATTTCGAACTTCAAGGTTCAAAATCGGCGAACCCTGTGACATAGGTTATGACTCAACATTTATTATATTGTGTTATGGTTATTATTGCTCTTATACTCATTTTTGTGACATATACTAGCATTTAGTGTCATGATCTAGCTGTCATAAATATATGGACTTGGATGTATTTGTATTATGTATTGATGTCCCTACTTAGACTTAGAAGTTCCTTATCTATACTCATTGGTTTTACCCTCCTTAGGGAGAATAGAGGTAGTCGTTCCCACCATTGCTTTGGCTTGCTAGTGTTGGCTTCATTGATTCATTGTCTCCACCCATCCATTTCCTTCCAATTTTGTTTTAACCCGACTTACTACTTGACTTGTGGCATGGAGGACCTTTCCCCGCTAGAACCTTTGTTGGATAAACCTCCTTGTTTATATTGTGTCTCGGCTTTGAGTTGGTGACAGAACTTGCCTTTGGTGAGTTGGATCGTATGCCTAAATCATTCTGGTTGGTTGTTCTGATGTTTGGCACTGTGCAGAACTCCCCCTGGTCACTTGAGATGTTGTTGGCTAAAACTGAAAGCTCATGTACTACTTGCGTTAGAAATATTTATATATGCACCCATGGAAAATGTAAATTCTAAACTGTGTTTTTTAACATATGTGAGCAAAGGGCAAGAGCAATGAAATGCTAAAATACTCCGTGAAGGGTATAAGAAAAGGTCCCAAAAGCAATGGTTAAATATATGCTATATCCAAATATTGCTGACCTTATAAATTTGAATATGTCCTGGATGAAAGCTGCGATTAGTTGTGCTTTTAAGCACTGGTGAAGTCCCGAAAGGTCATATAGGCCAAAAAGGCCATGGAAATAAAATTGACGGTCCTAATGAACTTGGATCAAACTTGATGTAGACATGATGCCTAAGTTGAATAAGCACTCTCTGAACAACTTAACCATTTGTGAGGCACCGCCATTCTTTGTGTTGTTGTTTGTCCGGCATGTGGTTATAGTGAGTATTCCCTTTCCATATCCAAAGTGTCATGATGTTAAGTTGGTAGTCATCCTTTGCCCTAGCCTTGTCAATTTCAGCCTTCACCCTTCACTAGCAAATTGACTACAACTATGAAGTGAGTATAGTCCCGAAAGTTTGGTCTGAGTAATAATAAATAAAACCCTATATATGTATTTTGTTGATGTACCGCCAGTGAGGTGATTGCTACTTGTTATGAATGTTACTTAAATGATTTGTAGAGCATGTCTTAACCTTGTAACACTTGCAGCAGATGGATGATAGCCTGAGTTATATTATTGGTATCTGGTCATTTACAGGTGATTATATTGTCTATTGGATATTGTTGATGATTAGGAAGAGACCTGGAAAGGGTATGAGTATACACCCTAGATGGATTTGGAGTCTTTGAGTCTAGTGAGATAGCTTATTTTCAGTTCCGGGCACTTGCAGAGATGATCAGGCTCATTTTACCTTTCTGATGCAGTTTTGCATCACAGGATGATGTGTCTGAGCAGGGAGATGTTTTATTGGGATCTCCTAGGGCGCTGTATGGGGCATAGGGGGTGCAGCCACTTGATTGTACCATAGTACCCCTATCCCAGAGAGTCTGGTGGGCTTAGTTGGACAATGCAGGCACCCTAGGAGGCTGTTTTGGCAGGTTCACATTTCTCGGGGCAGATTAGTAAATGATTAAATGGCTGTTGAAGAGATCGATTTGGGCTACTAAGGCAAGGAAATGACATGGGATGAGTTATGACGATGAGTGTGATGTCCTTTGCACCTTCACCAGTAGTTGCAGCACCTGATTGGGCCCACACCTCTTTTTTGGGCATTTTTATATTATTTTCTGGAGCTTTTGGGAGGCTCACGATTTCCTCAAGGAGGCACAAAGTCAAAAAATTAAAATATTATATTATTTTATTGTGCCATGGGGCACCCAAAGGGAGTTAGTTAACACTCCATGGACCCACCATGTGCTTCATTTATTTCTTGTTGAGTGGGGTACCCTCTTTATGGGTGATCTAGTCCACTTTGGTACTTTATGGTTAAATTGATCCATGTATTGTATGTCAAGCTCATCTCAACCATTGATTAAAACATTTATATCTTTTAATCTTAGCCACTTGTTTTGAAAGTGGTTAGGATTTTGGTTCTCTCATTTCTATTTAAAGGAGAGAGCTTCTCATTTGTAAGGGGTCTTTGGCTCTTGGATCTGGATAATAGAAAACTTTTCTTGTGGATATTTCCTTGGATCTCCTTTGCATCTGATGTTCTTAGATGGTGATTGGAAAGTCTTTTGCTTTCTAGCATTCGGGAAATTGTTATGAGATCTATATTTTTTGGGGATCATTGTCTTGTCTACACGAGGACGACTTCAGCTTGAGTGTTTTTGCAGGGGGACCTCAACTCGCTTGGATTGTCTTCGTTTTTTATTAGGGAGTTTTTATTAGTGTTGTGGTGACCTATGATTTCTTCTTGCTATTTTTCTGCAGCATATAGCTTCTTTCTCATGTCACAACGAATCTGATATGGTTGACGTTTGTTGTGTAGGAGAGAGGGCGCATTGACTTCCTCGGGCAAACACTGGACATAGAACTCGCTTCAAGCTTCTCAAATTGATCGGGATGGCAAGGATCATCATCATCAAGACATCTACAAGTTTTCTAGGTAAGATCTACAGGTTGGTTCTTTTCTTCCATGATCTCAATCCATTATACCTGTTTTTCTTCAATTTACTGAAAATTCCAAAATATTTAAAAAATCCAAAAATACTTAATCGGGGAACCCGTTCGATCTTTGGACAAACCACTGCTGGGTTTTGTAGATCGGTCATCCCTCTCACCAATCCATCCTCAACGTTGTCGACAAAGTGGCTGGTTTTCCCTAGATCTAAAAAACTGTCTGTTTAAACCCCAGCGCTCCCACTGAAATTTTAACTTTTCTAAATCTGACTTTTTCCGGAAAATAATCACTTGGGTTCGTAGATCGGGTCCTCCTCATTCCAAAACACCTCCAATGCTGAGCTAGTTGCTACCAGGTGGCCCTAGATCTGAGAAACTGACTTTCAACACCTAGCACTCCTAGTCATTTTCTGACTTTTCCAGATCTGATTTTTTTTGCATTTTTCCAACTTGGGTTTGTAGATCACATCATCCACATCCCATTTCTCCTCCAACGCTGAGCTGATGCCTCCCAGATTGTCCTAGATCTGAGGATCTGTCCCTCCAAACCCTAGCGCTAGCCCTCCTTCTACTGGTTTCCCCTGCAAACTAAATTTTCTGGGCCAAACACTTTTATGGGTTCATAGATCAGGGCATATCCCAATAGGTTTCACTCTAACGTTGTGCAGATACTGACTCCATTGCCCAAGGCCCAACATGCACTGATCTCCAAGCCTAGCGCTATCCCTCTTTTGACCTCTTTTCCCTGAAAGTTGACTTTTCTTTGATGACTCAGGTACTTTGACATTGTCACATCTTTCATTGAGTCTATCCCTTGGGTACTAGATAGTCTCAACTCTGTCCTTACTCACCCTGCATTGGTTACGTTTCCCAAGGCAGCGGTTATCTTCATCAGTTGCTAGTACCTTAACCCCAGATCTTGTATCAATCCCATAAGTTACCTTGGTTCCACTTTGGATTGAACTTAACACTTCCAAAACCCTAATCCAAAGCCTTGGCACACCTGGTAACATCTCCCATAGATCTAGGGTCTTCAATTACCTTACATCTTACGTACCTCAAGCCTACTTGATCTGATTTGGTGTCTAGGTCTGATCTCTCCTGTCGGGAGTAGATCTAGGTCTCCCCCTTTGTTGTCTTTGACTTAGATAACATAAAGCGAAGACTGCCTTGATTGGCATGACAACCATTCATTTGGGAGTCTAGGCAGTCTTGGTTCCACCTACTTAGTTGCCTGTCCCTTTACCATCCATCCTGAATCCACCTCACATAGGCAACTACAAGGTTGGTGATAACATTTTGGCGCCGTTCCCGAGGAGGTAGAGGCCTACCTTGGTTCAACATACCTCACCTTTCCCTACGACATATCTTTTATTGGTGAATTACTTGTGTGGTTCACCTGGGGACTCCACCATGCGACTCCATTGAGGACCGTGCCCAACGTATTAATCTTAAGTTCTTAGAACATACCATAAATCATAAAGAATTCAGATGTATTTCTGAGGCACATGAAGGAATTAACCAAAAACATGATTGAAACTACAAGACAAATAAACGAAAGGGATAGATGGAGGTTAGACTACGGGTAAGAGGATGATCTTGAGCATGACTGTAGTTATCACAATCTTTATGATACCCACCAACTTCCTCACCCATGCAACAAAGATTTCCCAACCATCCCGAGCGGACCTGTAAGTCGACATGAACCTAGAAGTCAGTCCCAGTCAAATCCTTATAGCCAAGTAACCAAAGCTGTTAAAAAACAAGAGAGATAGTCTCCTTTTGACTTTTCTAAAATATTGGGGGCACCTCATCCTATGCCAAACGATTACACTAGGAGGATGCCCTGGTTCAATGGAAATAAGGATATATCTATTGAAAGTCATATGGATATTCTGTGGGATTACATGGAATTTGGAGGTGCAGACAATGAAGATGTTTATATGCGAGCCTTAGGAGAATCCTTGTAAGGGGATGTTCAACTATGGTTTGATCATTTAGCACCAGGATCCATCACTGGGTATGACATGTTCACAGATTTGTTAATTGATAGTTGGAGTAGGAACACTGATAAAATTTTAGAGTGTCAGTCTAGCATTGATTGTGTTGTTGATAGTCAATATATTGACAATGTGCTTTCTAAATTGGACCATTCCTCTCCTAATATGTTCCAAATTATGAGCGTGCCTGCAATCCATAAGAATGTTACATAGTACTTCGAGAATAATGTTTCAAAACCTCATGTTGAAACTAAGAGGGATATCAATCAAATCATACGAGATACTTTGTTATTTTACCTAAAGCAGTCAGAGCAAATCCTGGATTTAATCTGTGGAAGGGAACCTAACATGCACCATCAAGAAACATCTTTAGTTGAGCTTTCCATGGGTGAGGTCATTAAAGAGCCTTTAAAAGAGCAACTCCATAGTCATTGCCTAATTGATGATAATTTGAGTCAGTATCCAACCTATCCGAATCTGGATTCAGACCTTGATCATATCACTGCAGAAGAAGAAAAGGTTGAAATTAATCAAACTTCTGTTGAAGAACAATCTTGTGGTCATAGTGTGATTGAAGAGCATGCCTGTAAGAGGGATAGGGAAACTGAAACCGAATTTATTGATGTTTTTCCTTATCTAGAGCTTGAAGAAGAACAATCACATGATGATATTGTTGTAAGTGAGCTTGATCAAGAACATTGCAATGAGGATTCTTGTCCTGATAATATCGATAGAATTCTTCATCCAATCCTTAATCATAATATGTTGGTTCAATGTGTGGATACTGGAATCACTCATGGAATTAATTTAAAAGCTCTGTCCTCTCATCAAATTCTGAGATCAATTATTCCAAATCTGGGAGAAACTTTTCAGTCCACCCTCCCGTCCCAACTTTTCAAATTTTCTGGTATGGGTTTGTCTATTAATCAAGTTGATACTTTCCAAATCTTTAATCAGGAGTTTAAGCATTATCACGTAATTGGGGAAAAGGCACTTCATGTCTCTTCTCAGTCATTTGTAATAAATAAATTTTTTCAATTTGTAAGTTTGTATTATGGATGCTTGGAGAAGGTGTATAAAGACCAATTTCATCTTTTCTCCATTTTTAAACAACAAATGGGCTTGATCTCATTCACAGTTTCATTGCATTACAACTTGTCCCCATTTGATTTTCCCATTTCTTCTGGAGTGAATAGAATTGAATGTCCTAGTAAGGTAGAGGAGAAAACAAAGAACTGTTTGGAGTGGTTGAATCATGAGTCATTTTGTCTCCTTCCATCAAGAGTGTGCTTGCATACTTCTTATGATCCTGTCAGTATCTGGATGGATGAGTTTCAGCCTTGGCATGATTTCATTCTAGATCTTTCTTTTTGAATTTCAAACAAGTTAGAATGGTTTCAATTTTCATATACATTACTTTCAAACCATCTCTAGCTTGTTGGGTCATTAACTGTAAAGAAAGCTCAATGGATTCGTTCAGCAAATGGTTGCATTGGATTTATGATTTACCGAACACTTGTCTAAATTGGTTAGAGTAGGGTAGGTAGGACCTGAATAAGCCTTTTCCGACAGTAGTATAGAATCTTGCATCTTTGCCTACATCTCACCTTTGAAGCTCTTAGCATAGTTTTGATTTCTGTTATCCTGCACAATAAAAAATCAAACTTTTCTTGAAAGTTATGGTTATAGATTAGATTTTTTTTTCTGCTTTTCAATTTTATGCAAACTTATTTTCAGTACTTTATTTTATCCACATATTGTTCTAACGACCGGTCTGTGAGTTTGGTATAGCTCTAGACATATTGAAGGTAGTCGTTGACATCTTGGGTAGTGGTTGCAGCGCTGGAAGGATTGATCGAGGATGCGAGAAGCAGAGTACGAGGACCAGAGATTCTGAGGTTCTCAAGCGCTCTTTTTAGCAGAGCACTTGTCCTAGCTGGAGCCAGATGTTGTCACATATATAGTAGCCAGGCTACCATATTCTATTATTCAGATACAGTACATTTTTCAGCCATATCTCTTACATTTAAGATGCTGAGATGAGCAGTTTTGACGGATCATTATTTTGTTAGTGGACTATTAGACTCTCCCATGTCAGGACCGAGTCTCAGGACACTCGGATTTGAGGACTGATGTAGCCATTAGTCATTTGCAGAGTAGTTAGTGATGCCCAAATTGGTGTTAGTGATTTCTCATTGGACAGATGATGGTTCAGATGGATTATTTGCATGGTTATCACTCAGCATTTATTATATTGTGTTATGGTTATTATTGCTCTTATACTCATTTTTGTGACATATACTAACATTTAGTGTCATGATCTACCGGTCATAAATATATGGACTTGGATGTATTTGTATTATGTATTGATGTCCCTACTTAGACTTGGAAGTTCCTGATCTATACTCATTGGTTTTACCCTCCTTAGGGAGAATAGAGGTAGTCATTCCCACCATTGCTTTGGCTTGCTAGTGTTGGCTTCATTGATTCATTGTCTCCACCCATCCATTTCCTTCCAATTTTGTTTTAAACCGACTTACTACTTGACTTGTGGCATGGAGGACCTTTCCCTGCTAGAACCTTTGTTGGACACACCTCCTTGTTTATATTGTGTCTCGGCTCTGAGTTGGTGACAAAGCTTGCCTTTGGTGAGTTGGATTGTATGCCTAAATCATTCTGGTCGGTTGTCCCGATGTTTGGCGCTGTGCAGAACTCCCCCTGGTCACTTGAGATGTTGTTGGCTAAAACTGAAAGCTCATGTACTACTTGTGTTGGAAATATTTATATATGCACCCATGGAAAATGTAAATTCTAAACTGTGTTTCTTAACATATGTGAGCAAAGGGGAAGAGCAATGAAATGCTAAAATACCCCGTGAAGGATATAAGAAAAGGTCCCAAAAGCAATGGTTAAATATATGCTATATCCAAATATTGCTGACCTTATAAATTTGAATATGTCCTGGATGAAAGTTGCGATTAGTTGTGCTTTTAAGCACTGGTGAAGTCCCAAAAGGTCATATAGGCCAAAAAGGCCATGGAAATAAAATTGATTGTCCTAATGAACTTGGATCAAACTTGATGTAGACATGATGCCTAAGTTGAACAAGCACTCTCTGAACAACTTAACCATTTGTGAGGCACCGCCATTTCTTGTGTTGTTGTTTGTCCGGCATGTGGTTATAGTGAGTATTCCCTTTCCATATCTAAAGTGTCATGATGTTAAGTTGGTAGTCATCCTTTGCCCTAGCCTTGTCAATTTCAGCCTTTACCCTTCACTAGCAAATTGACAACAACTATGAAGTGAGTATAGTCTTGTAAGTCTGGTCTGAGTAATAATAAATAAAACCCTATATATGTATTTGGTTGATGTACCGCCAGTGATGTGATTGCTACTTGTTATGAATGTTACTTAAATGATTTGTAGAGCATGTCTTAGCCTTGTAACACTTGCAGCAGATGGATGATAGCTTGAGTTATATTATTGGTATCTGGTCATTTACAGGTGATTATATTGTTTATTGGATATTGTTGATGATCAGGCAGAGACCTGGAAAGGGTATGAGTATACACCCTAGATGGATTTGGACTCTCTGAGTCTAGTGAGATAGCTTATTTTTAGTTCTGGGCACTTGCAGAGATGATCAGGCTCATTTTACCTTTCTGATGTAGTTTTGCATCACAGGATGATGTGTTTGAGCAGGGAGATGTTTTATTGGGATCTCCTAGGGCGCGGTATGGGGCATAGGGGGTGCAATCACTTGATTGTACCATAGTACCCCTATCCTAGAGAGCCTAGTGGGCTCAGTTGGACAACGCAGGCAACCTAGGAGGCTGTTTTGGCAGGTTCACATTTCCCAAGGCAAATTAATAAATGATTAAATGGCTATTGAAGAAATTGATTTGCGCTACTTAGGCAAGGAAATGACATGGGATGAGTTATGATGATGACTGTGATGTCCTTCGCACCTTCTCCAGTAGTTGCAGTACCTGATTGGGCCCACACCTATTTTTCGGGCATTTTTATATTATTTTCTAGAGCTTTTGGGAGGTTCATGATTTCCTCAAGGAGGCACAAAGTCAAAAAATTAAAATATTATATTATTTTATTGTGCCATGGAGCACCCAGAGGGAGTTAGTTAACACTCCATGGACCCACCATGTGCTTCATTTATTTCTTGTTGAGTGGGGTCCCCTCTTTATGGGTGATCTAGTCCACTTTGGTACTTTATGGTTATACTGATCCATGTATTGTATGTTGAGCTCATCTCAACCATTGATTAGAACATTTATATCTTTTCATCTTAGCCACTTGTTTTGAAAGTGGTTAGGATTTTGGTTCTCTCATTTCTATTTATAGGAGAGAGCTTCTCATTTGTAAGGGGTCTTTGGCTCTTGGATCTGAACAATAGAAAACTTTTCTTGTGGATATTTTTTTGGATCTCCTTTGCATCTGATGTTCTTAGATGGTGATTGGAAAGTATTTTGCTTCCTAGCATTCGGGAAATTGTTCTGAGATCTATATTTTTGGGGGATCATTGTCTTGTCTACAGGAGGACGACTTCAGCTTGGGCGTTTTTGCAGGGGGATCTCAACTTGCTTGTATTGTTTTCGTTTTTTATCAAGGAGTTTATATTAGTGTTGTGGTGACCTATGATTTCTTCTTGCTATTTTTCTGCAACATATAGCTTCTTTCTCATGTCACAACAAATCTGATATGGTTGACGTTTGTTGTGCAGGAGAGAGGGCGCATTGACTTCCTCGGGCAAACGCTGGACATAGAACTCGCTTCAAGCTTCTCAAATTGATCGGGATGGCAGGGATCATCATCATCAAGGCATCTACAAGGTTTTCCAGGTAAGATCTACAGGTTGGTTCTTTTACTCCATGATCTCAATCCATTGTACCTGCTTTTCTTCAATTTACTAAAAATTCCAAAATATTTAAAAAATCCAAAAATACTTAATCAAGGAACCGTTCGATCTTTGGACAAACCACTGTTGGGTTTCGCAGATCGGGCATCCCTTTCACCAATTCATCCTCAACGCTATCCAAAAAGTGGCTGGTTTTCTCTAGATCTAAAAAACTGACTGTTTAAACCCCGGTGCCCCCCCCCACTGAAATTTTGACTTTTCCAGATCTGACTTTTTCCAAAAAATAATCACTTGGGTTCGTAGATCGGGTCCTCCTCATTCCAAAACACCTCTAACGCTGAGCTAGTTGCTGCTAGGTGGCCCTAGATCTGAAAAACTGATTTTCAACACCTAGCACTCCTAGTCATTTTCTGACTTTTCCGGATCTGATTTTTTCTGCATTTTTCCAACTTGGGTTTGTAGATCAGGTAATCCACATCCCATTTCTCCTCCAACGCTGAGCTAGTGCCTCCTAGATTGTCCTAGATCTGAGGATCTGTCCCTCTAAACCCTAGCGCTAGCCCTCCTTCTGCTGGTTTCCCCTACAAACTGAATTTTCTGGGCCAAACACTTTTCTGGGTCCATAGATCAGGGCATATCCCAAGTGGTTTCACTCTAACATTGTGTAGATACTGACTCCATTGCCGAAGGTCCAACAGGCACTGATCTCCAAGCGTAGCACTATCCCTCTTTTGACCTCTTTTCCCTGAAAGTTGACTTTTCTTTGATGACTCAGGTACTTTGACATTGTCACATCTTTCATTGAGTCTATCCCTTGGGTACTAGATAGTCCCAGCTTTGTCCTTACTCACCTTGCATTGGTTACGTTTCCTAAGGCAGCGGTTATCTTCGTCAGTTGCTAGTACCTCAACCCCAGATCTTGTGTCAACCCCATAAGTTACCTTGGTTCCACTTTCGATCGAACTTAACACTTCCAAAACCCTAATCCAAAGCCTTGGCACACCTGGTAACATCTCCCATAGATCTAGGGTCTTCAATTACCTTACATCTTACGTACCTCAAGCCTACTTGATCTGATTTGGTGTATAGGTCTGATCTCTCATGTCGGGTGTAGATTTGGGACTCCCCCTTTGTTGTCTTGGACTTAGATAACATAAAGCGAAGACTGTCGTGACAACCATTCATTTGGGAGTCTAGGCAGTCTTGGTTCCACCTCCTTAGTTGCCTGTCCCTCTACCATCCATCCTGGATCCACCTCACATAGGCAACTACAAGGTTGGTGATAACACTCTTTCCATTCATGGTCAATCTTTCCTACTTTTTGCTTTTTTAGGGAAGACTGTTTTTTTGGCACATCACTTTTTACATAGGGCAAGTACAGGTTGAATTTCATTGCTCTCAACAAGCAATGATAGGGTGGTTCAAGGTCTCAATGGGAGAAAGAGTGTTGAGCTAAGAGCAGTGTCTGAGTAGATTGAAGTGCCTTACCAGTGTGACATGTGGTAGTTGGTGGAAGGCTTCATGTGTATGAGATTCCCAAGGACTTAATCCTAAACCCTAACTCTTGGCGATTTAACTTATGATAAAATCCTTGCTCACCTTGTCATCATGGTCAGCTTTAGGTTATTTATATTTGCCAGTCTCGTTAAAGATATCTAGCCTTAAAAGTCAAGTAACCCCTTGTTATATTCATTGCACGATTGGGAAAGGCATTAAAGCAGGCTTTGCAAAGCTAATTTTGTTGATTTGCTTTGTTGTTTTCCAGTAGCCAAAGGCAGCAAGTTCGCTGGCCTACCTTTACCTATTGTTTTCCAATTTTATCAAATAAAGGCCTCATAAAAGGAACATTGTGACTAAAATTTGGGGTCTAAAATGGGCCTCATAAGAAAATGAGTCATTGATGAGTTGGGATTCAAGAACACATAAAATTTCAAGAAAATGGGTCAACATTAATCTTTGAGTTGGCATTTTTGTCATAAAAAACTACTTTTTAATTCATATTTTCAACTTAACTCTTTGTGGTTTTACTTGAATTTCGAGCGGGAGTACCCACAATACATACTTTTGATGGACCCCACCCCACGAAAAATGACAAATTCATTAAAAAAACATTTTGACCTTATTTGAACGAGAATTCATAATACTTATTTTGTTATTTTAACTAATATTTTATCATTTTTCTTAGGATGCCCATTTTAGACCTCAAAATGACTCTAATGATAAATCTCTAGTTGACCTATCAGAAAATTTTATAAAAAAGCAATAGGCAACAAAACTATGTGGTGGGATGGATACAAATTTGTATCCCTAAACACTACATACTTATTCTATGTTAATATTACATCAACTAGAGCTCAAATTTGGCTAAACAATGAAAAGGCATAACCCAATAGTGCCCAAAAATAACTCGAAAGCAAACCTAATGCACACATGTTCAACTTATTCAACCTATACTACACTAACATAGGATGAGGCTGAAACCGATGACAATTAAGCACATCTTTTGGGACTGTAGATTGCCATAGGATGTTGGAATTTGTGGAGGAGTAGCACCACGAGAGATTCTTAAACAAACTTTATTGGATAAAAACTCTACTTGGAGATGGTTATTCCTTGGTACAGGATTGACTCTTTGGTTTGTGGCATTGCTTGCAGATAGCTGCTTTGTGTCGAAGCACCACAATTCCGCTGTGGATAGCCAAGAAAGATATAGATCCATCATTTCACTTAAAGCGAATCAATTGTGCTTTGTGCTATGGAAACTCAGGTGCAAGTATGTTTTTTATCAAGAAAGTAGTTTTATTTCAACTTTTATTGCACTTTGGAAAGATGAGGTACGCCATTAGTTAGAAGCCAAGGGCACTCGATTAATCAAGAATGCCAAAATGTTGGATCGTATTGTATATTATGATTTTATTTTTTCTCTAATAAGTTTCAGGAAGTGGTTAGGATAGGCATTGTATATATATAGGGGTAAGTATTAGTGTTACTTTGATTCTAATAAGATGTGGAATGATATGACAAATTGCAACATCTATCTAAGTATACTAGCCTGCACGAAGACATTAAACTAAAGAAAAGAAAGAAAATGACAAAAAAAGACAAAGATGCGGATCCTCCTTGGGGGGATGGGGAGTGAGCTCTAAAGAGCCTACTCAAGATATTTTTATTAATCTCGGTTATAATGGTTGATGAGAAATGCTCTTTGGTCCTTGTTATCTGGGATCCAAAGGCTTACAAAATATCAGAAAGGGAACCACGGAATAGGGGGAACCCCTGGGAAGCTCTGGATGGCCCAAAAATAGAATTTTGGGCAGTGTTTCCTTCTCTTTTTTGGCGGACCTGCTAAAAACTAGCAAGCATATGTTAGTCAAATGTGCCCAAAAACACTTTGGAAGTGTCTTTGGACAACCCACAAAAATTAGTGAAAAAATGATAAGTTAAATTACAAAAAAATACAAAAAATTAACCAAGGAAAGCAAGCTTTTCTTGGGATCTTGGCTTGCTTTTTGGGGCAGCAAATACCAGTAGGCACTTTGATTGCAAGATTTAACTTAAGATTTTAAAGAAAGACTATTCACTTAAACAAGCTTTAGATCTACTTTAAAATAACTTGTAAAGAACTTTCTTGCAGCTAGATCTAGTTTTAAGAAAAAGACTTGAATCCTTTTAAATGAATCTAGATCTATGCATGTAACTCTTATGTGTTTAGATCTAGAAAGATATTAGCTTATAAACTGCATATCTAAGATATAAGAAGTGTTATCACATATACATTTTTCAGCCAGGCTTCCATGATGCAGCATGTATACTGGCCTCTTTTTGTATTCCAAGCTACTTTTACATGGGGTATTAGCATGGATCTCTACAGCTTCATTCCACTTCAGAGCCTTGTTATTGATATCTTCCTTGCGAGGATTGAGACTCAGGAGTCCATTGAGATGATTTTGGTGATGATCTAGTTCATGTTAACAGAGCAGCCGATCACGAGTTGGTACACGCAGCCAAGGGCTTATCAGTTGGAGACAGGTTTACATGTTGAGATCAGGTATATTTCCTTGGTTTAGTTGTTGCTCTATGATGTATCTAAGATACCTGCACTTGTCATGTTAGGATGATCATAGTGACCTATGCTATATGTTTTTTATTGCTATGACCTTTGTTGTGATTGATCAAGGAATCCAATGTGAAGACTGTTGCCCATGCCAGGCTCAAACAAACTGTAACCCTTAGTGCTAGGTTGGTCCCATTACATTTCTGTCTGTCCATCCAGTTCATCCACTTTTGTATCTACCCCATGACTATGACTAATAGAGATTGGTGAGTATGAAGACCCCTTCCCCATTTTGACCACTATGTGTGACAGACTCCATGTTGTTATGTGTCTCGGGCTATGAAGTATGTGTCCTGGCCAGTGTGGCTAGGTGCACAGGGTTGTCATCCTTAAGTCCTCAAAAAAAGTGCTCCACTATAACAGTGTTGCTAAACACTAAAGCATCGGAACGCATAAAATCTATATCTAAAGGATGCAAAAGTATAAAATGTTGAAAAAGGTAGTCAGTGGCCAATAGATTGAACACCCATTCATTGTATAATGTAAGGCTCAGTTTGCCCTCTACAAGGGCGTCAGGGAGAGGTGAAGCCGTCGGGGCTATGTACTGCTCGCAGGTAGCCTTAGTCATTTACTGGAGCCCAGAAGGATTTCCAGGGGACCTGCTCTTGTAGGCTGGCTACTATCTCATGAAATTGGAAAAGTCATTAAAAGGTTAGTGGTCAAAGGATGACCACTCACTCCTTGTATAGTGTTCGGCTCAATGGTCCCCATAGGGCCAAAAGGCGAGGCTAGTCAGGAAAGACTAGGTCTTTGTCAGTACCAAAGCCTAGAAAGCTTCTAGGGCACGTGCCTTTGAAGGTTGACCTCTATTTGCAATAGAGTTGCAAAGGAAAACTTGCTAGAGTTTGAGGGAAGCATACCCAAGTACTTCACCATCTCTGAGACACCTCCATCCCCTATTGCTATGGGTTATACATGTGTCACCTTGGTAGAGTTTAATAGTTATCAGTCGAATAGATCATTGAGCCAAAGTCAGTCAAGTCATTCCCCTTTTCCTTAGCCTAGTTCTTCCATCATCACCCATGTATAGCACATTGGTTACACTTTGCAAGTATGGCATGAGCAAGCAGATTTCCAAAAGATTTTGAGATCTTTTAGAAGCAAAGGTATTATTATTATTGTTGGTCACTATGATTATGAATAACTGACTCAAGTTGGGTTCTGATATACACCATTGGAGCATGGATTACCTAGGAATGTTGAAGGATCATTATGGTACAGTATCTCACCTTGATTTTGGATACTTTGACCTGGTCAAACCAGTTGACCAAGTCAATCACGTTTCCCAAGGCAGTGACTTAAAAATACAACATGGTCTAGATTTGTTCGAAACATACCCAGGACCAATACTGCAGTTTTAGTTTTGAGAGTTTGGCCCCGGTTCTCCAAAAAAGTGATTATTATCACTTAATTATTGGCCAAATGACCTATTTTTACTCTAGATGGAAGTATGTTTGGTTCTGCTAGAGAAGAGCAGTGTTCAAGGGGATATGAGTAGTCACTTCTACCATTCTTCTATGTCTCCAGATCATCCAGAGTAGCCAGTTTGCCCCTATTTTCATCCTGGAGTGAGTTATGATGGATTTATCAGTTTCCAGGGATTGTACCAACAGAAAATGAACTAGAAATTTATTGAAAAAATCGATTTGGCCTCTTGGGTCAAGGAAATGGTTTGGAACTTTGACAAATGATGTTTCTTAGCATCCCGGACAGTCCTTCAGTAGTTTTCAGTCAACAGATGTCCAAATTATTTAGTTATGGCTCATCCAATGAGGAACCCCCCCTCAAGGGACGCCCCCTCTAATTGGCTATTGATGTATTTCATGATTATATCTTATGATTTGAAGTTGTAAAGGGGCCTAGGGTGAATTAAGCCCTTAAGTGACCCCCCTTAGTGTATTGATGTATAACACTTATGTTGTATTTTGAGTTTGACTTAGGATAGGTGTCCTTGAGCAAAGTGCACCCCCTTTGGTTGACTCAGTCACTTGATCCATGTGATAAGTTACGTAGTGTTGATCTCCACCGTTGATGATCTTCTAATCTCAACCGTTGGATGAAATAGTGAGTTAGGGTTTATGTCTCTCTCAAACTATTTAAGAGAGGTGACCCCCCCATTGTAATTTATGAGCTTTGGCACGGGAATATCAATAAAGAGATTTTTGCTTGGGATTATTTATTTGTGCATCTTGTGGATGTTTTGATTTGATGATTGGAATTGCTATTCTTCCATACTAAGCTTCATTCGGGATAGAACTTGCATTTTTCTTTACCCATTTCACTTGCAGGAGAAGGAGGCGCACTAGGAGAGAGAGGGCGATTTTGTGGGGCAACTCACCTTCGTCTCTGCTCCAGGGTGTTTGGTTTAGGGAGTATTTTTGTCGATCTCATTCGTTTGTCTGATCAGTTGATGTTTCTCTGATCTGGCAGGTTGAAGGGGGGCGCAAAGGTGTTGTCTGAGACATAGCTACACCAAGATCTGGCTCGGGAAGGTTTATTTTGAGGGGAGATCGACATTCCTCATAATTTCTTAATCCATCTATAGGTTCCAGGTACGTCTCATAGGTGAGTTTCTCTTCTTTTATTTTCTGTACATGCATTGCTCATCATTCCATATCATTAAAACCCTTGTTTTGTAAATCTATGAGTTCTTGCCTGCGGCGAGCTACGAAATTAAAATCCCACTTTTGATTTAACGTAAAACCCATGGATTTAAATTTTCGGCTTGATTGGACTCCATTTACCCATCCAAAGCACTGGCCTGTTATTAGTGAAAAACGCCCCCCTTGGGAAAATTGGTATTTTTAGCAAACCGCAAACTGGGTATTGTTTGTTTCTTCTCCAATCGCCTAATCTTGCACCCAACAACCAACCCGAGTGTCCAAGTTTACTTAAATTCACCTATTTTCCCTAGATCCCAATTTTCCTGCATAAACCCTAGGGCAAATTTAGGGCTTTTCGCCTGGATGCTCTGAATCTCTCAGTTTTCGTTTCAAACTATAACTAATTAGCTAACTAAGAGATTCAACCAAGCTTCCCTCGCCTGTCTATTCCGTGTCTAATTTTAGGGTTTCTTGGTCTTACGGACGCCCCATGGGCTTAGTCTCACTGGGTCTAGACTCTAAAGTGCCGGTATCCTTGACTGGTGTGACATCCGAGTTCTTTCGGAAGGCCTGGATATCGTAGGTCACGACTTTAGTTGCCTTTCCTCTGTCGTCCTTAATAGGATCATATCATGGGGCACCTACAAGATTCGTGATAACATTTTTGGCGTCGTTGCGAGGGAGGCAGAGGCTTACCTTGGTTTATTTTAAGTACCTTCGGTGTCTATGAATGCGTCTACCTTTACAATCATTCATTTCACATCTGGCCTTAAACCCAATGATCGCATTTCAATCAGAGAGGAAGACGATTATACGCCTGTTTTCTTTATGGGAATAGGAAACTCTGATTCTGAGGATGAGGATGATGTTAGGTTTAGACAAGAGCTTATTCATCAACAATTGATTGGGGAAATCATGGATAGTAATGCAGACAATTCACCTGAAACCCATAGGGACTTATCTATCGAAGCTTTTGAACAAAATTTTTATAGTGAGACCGGGTTGGTAACAAATATTCCTAGTAAATTGACAAGAGGAGTTAATCGCCCTATCCAAGAAATTAGACAGGAACTGCGAAATGACATAAGACATGAAATGATAAATCTAGTTAATCGAAGTTGGGAAGAGGATGTTCTAATTAATGATGCTTTTGGGGAGGAATTTTCCCTAAATAATTTGCTCACTTTTCTAGCTACCAGTTCTCCTCCCACGGTTGAAAATGAAAATTCAGCTCCCAATCCTGATAACCAATCCGAATCAATTAATCAGCATGAGCCTCCAGATCAAGGAGGGAATATGAATAATTTTCGTTACCAGTCAGTTTCTCATTATCTACGGTTTTTGTTACCTCCTGAAACTCCTCTCAATGAACAATCTGATGCATCTCACATTCCTATCCCGCCCTTGACATCTCTAGAAGAGGAGGTTGAAAGGAACTTATCCAAAGCCTCTAGAAAAGGAAAAATGCCTATGCCTCATGGAGAAGGATCTAGCAAACTAGTGTAGCATTTTGAAACTATACCCACCATCGAAGCTAACATTGGCGAAGTGTTTAGAGATTTTTGGACCTTAGGGGAAACAGTTAAAGAAGTGATCTCAACACACCTAGAGAATGTTGAGAGTCAACCCAATCATCCGAGAAGAGAGATAAGAGAAATTCTAGTCGGAAGAATTGCACTTCCTATAGACGGGGGTCCTCCACGTGTAACGCCATACTTGAAAGAAGTAGGACAATGCCTTTACCCCGTACCAGAGGCAACTTTGATGCCTCCATTATACCTGCCCGTGATATTCTAGTTATTTCCTCATCTGTCAATCAACGCAGGTATTCCTATGGTGATAAGGTGATTGTTGAGAATCGTGCCTTTAACTATATTTCAAGATAATCGGGACTCGGGAGACCTTTGGATGGGACCATTAACAGTAGAACGATTTGAAGGGAACATGTATTTCTTGTCTACTGAGGATGGTTGCAACTTCCAAATTCCTGTACATCAGGTTCATCTAAGGGACTATTTCCCTGGCATGACTTAGTACATCATTTTTGCACCATCAGTTAGAGTAGGTAAGATGAAATAAGCTCGTTTGAGCAGTGGTTTGAGTCTGTCTTCTGTCTGATTGTTGCATGAGTCTTCTATTTTCGGTACTTGTTTTGTTCTGCATTTAAATTGAGTAGATTAGAATTTATATTTCAACATTTATTTCCTGTCATTTTGTTTTAAGCATATATTTTTCCATACATGCTACTCCGGTTGTTCTTGTTTCCATGTGTGTAGACCATAGGTAAAAACTTGGAGAGGAAGTAGAACACTGGATGCGCTAGGATGTGTTGGATTGCTAGTAGTTGATTGTGCGGCGGAGCAGAGATTACTGAGGTTCTCAAGCACTCTCTTCATTAGAGCACTTGTCCCAGCTGGAACTAGATGTTATCACATATACATTTTTCAGCCAGGCTTCCATGATGTAGCATGCAAACTGGTCTCTTTTTGTATTCTGGGCTACTTTTACATGGGGTATTAGCATGGATCTCTACAGCTTCATTCCACTTCAGAGCCTTGTTCTTGATATCTTCCTTGCCAGGAAATGAGACTCAAGAGTCCATTGAGATGATTTTGGTGATGATCTAGTTCATGTCAGCAGAGCAACCGACCAGGAGTTGGTACACGCAGCCAGGGGCTTATCAGTTGCAGACAGGTATACATGGTGAGATCAGGTATATTTCCTTGGTTTAGTCGTTTCTCTGTGATGAATCTCAGATACCTGTACTTGTCATGTTAGGATGATCATAGTGACCTATGCTATATGTTCTTTATTGCTTTTACTTTTGTTATGATTGATTAAGGAATCCAATGTGAAGACTATTGCCCATGCCATGCTCGAACAACATGTAACACTTACTGCTAGGTTGGTCCCATTACATTTATATCCAGCCATCTAGTTCATCCACTTTTGTTTCTACCCTATGACTATGACTGATAGAGACTGGTGAGATCGAAGACCCCTTCCCCATTTTGACCACTGTGTGTGACAGACTCCATGTTGTTATGTGTCTCGGACTATGAAGTATGTGTCCTAGCTAGTGTGGCTAGGTGCACAGGGTTGTCATCCTTAAGTCCTCAAAACACGTGCTCCACTATAATAGTGTTGCTAAACACTAAAGCATCGGAACGCATAAAAGCTATATCTAAAGGATGCAAAAGTATAAAATGTTGAAAAAGGTAGGTAGTGGCCAAGAGATTGAGCACCCATTCCTTGTATAATGTAAGGCTTAGTTTGCCCTCTACAGGGGCATCAGGGAGAGGCGAACCCGTCGGGGCTATGGACTACTCGCGGGTAGCGAGTAGCCTTAGTCATTTACTGGAGCCCAGAAGGGTTTCCAGGGCACCTGCTCTTATAGGTTGGCTACTATCTTATGAAATTGTAAAAGTCATTGAAAGGTTAATGGTCAAAGGATGACCACTCACTCCTTGTATAGCGTTCGACTAAATGGTCCCCATAGGGCCACAGGGCGAGACTAGTGAGGAAAGACTGGGACTTTGTCAGTACTGGAGCCTAGAAGGATTCCAGGGCACCTGCCTTTGAAGCTTAACCTATATTTGAAATAAATTTGCAAAGGAAAACTTGCTAGAGTATGAGGGAAGCATACCCAAGTACTTCACCCATCTGTGAGACACTTCCATCCCCTATTGCTATCTGTCATACATGTGTCACCTTGGTAGAGTTTATTAGTTATCAGTCGGATAGATCATTGAGTCAAAGTCAGTCAAGTCATTCCCCTTTGCCTTAGCCTAGTTCTTCTATCATCACCAATCTATAGCACATTGGTTACACTTTGCAGGTATGGCATGAGCAAGCAAATTTCCAGAAGACTCTGAGATCTTTCAGAAGCAAAGGTATATTCTATTATTATTATTGTTGGTCACTATGATTATGAATAACTTACTCAAGTTGGGTTCTGATATACACCATTGGAGCATGGCTTACCTAGGAATGTTGTAGGATCATACTGGTGCAGTATCTCACCTTGATTTTGGGTACTTTCACCTGGTCAAACCAGTTGACCAAGTCAATCACGTTTCCCAAGGCAATGACTAAAAAATACAACATGGTCCAGATGTGTTCGAAACATGCCCAGGACCAATACTGTAGTTTCAGTTTTGAGAGTGTGGCCCCGGTTCTCTAGAAAAGTGATTATTATCACTTAATTATTGGCCAAATGACCTATTTTTATTCCAGATGGCAGTATGTTTGGTTATCCTAGAGAAGAGCAGTGTTATAGGGGGTATGAGTAGTCACTTATACCATTCTTCCATGTCTCCAGATCATCTCAAGCAGTCAATTTGCCCCTGTTTTAATCCTGGAGTGAGTTATGATAGATTTATCAGTTTCTAGGGATTGTACCAGCAGAAAATGAACTAGAAATTCACTGAAAAAATCGATTTGGCCTCTTGGGTCAAGGAAATGGTTTGGAACTTTGACAGATGATGTTTCTCAACAT
The DNA here is from genome assembly GCA_001517045.1 of Pseudotsuga menziesii. Taxonomy (NCBI): domain Eukaryota; kingdom Viridiplantae; phylum Streptophyta; class Pinopsida; order Pinales; family Pinaceae; genus Pseudotsuga; species Pseudotsuga menziesii. The sequence continues at coordinate 62,850 of LPNX010962307.1, forward strand.
CCCAGACAGTCCTTCAACAGTTTTCAGTCAGCAAATGTCCATATTATTTAGCTATGGATCATCCAATGAGGAAAAATCCCCTAAGGGACGCCCCCTCTAATTGGCTATTGATGTATTTCATGATTATATCTTATGATTTGAAGTTGTAAAGGGGACTAGGGTGAATTAAGCATCTAAGTGACCCCCCTCAGTGTATTGATGTATCACAGTTATGTTATATTTTGAGTTTGACTTAGGATAGGCATCCTTGAGCAAAGTGCGCCCCCTTTGGTTGATTCAGGCTCTTGATCCATGTGAAAAAGTTATGTATTGTTGATCTCCACCGTTGATGATCTTCTGATCTCAACTGTTGGATGATAAAGTGAGTTAGGGTTTATGTCTCTCTCAAACTATTTAAGAGAGCTGAATCGCCGATTGTAATTCATGAGCTTTGGCACCGAAATATCAATAAAGAAATTTTTGCTTGGGATTATTTATCTGTGCATCTTGTGGATGTTCTCATTTGATGATTGGCATTGTTATTCTTCCATACTAAGCTTCATTCGGGATAGATCTTGCATTTTTCTTTACCCATTTCATTTGCAAGAGAAGGAGGCGCGCTAGGAGAGAGAGGGCGATTTTGTGGGGCAACTCACCTTCGTCTCGGCTCTGGGGTGTTTGGTTCAAGGAGTATTTTTGTGTTTGTGACTTTTTGCTCCTCTTCCCTTTTCGTATTTTGCAGATTTCATTCATTTGTCTGATCGGTTGATGTTTCTCTGATCTGGCTGGTTGAAGGGGGGCGCAAGGGTGACTGTCAAAGACATAGCTACACCAAGATCTGGCTCAGGAAGGTTTATTTTGATGAGGGGTCGACATTCCTCATCATTTCTTAATCCATCTACAGGTTCCAGGTACGTCGCATAGGTGAGTTTCTCTTCTTTTATTTTCTGTACATGCATTGCTCATCATTCCATATCATTAAAACCCTCGTTTTGTAAATCTATGAGATCTAGCTTATGGCGAGCAACGAAATTAAAACCCACTTTTGATTTAACGTAAAACCCCTGGATTTAAATTTTCGGCTTGATCGGACTCCATTTACCCATCCAAAGCATTGGCTTGTTATTAGGGAAAAACGCCCCCCTTGGGGTAAGTGGTCTTTTTAGCAAAGCGCGAACTGGGTATTTTTGGTTTCTTCTCCAATCGCCGAATCTTGCACCCAACAACCAAACCGAGTGTCCAACTTTACTTAATTTCACCTATTTTCCCTAGGTCCCAATTTTCTTGCATAAACCCTAGGGAAAATTTAGGGCTTTTCACCTGGATGCTCCGAATCCCTCAGTTTTCGTTTCAAACTATAACTAATCAGTTAACTAAGAGATTCAACAACATTTCCCTTGCCTGTCTATTCCGTGTCTATAATTTCAGGGTTTCTTGGTCTTAGGGGCACCCCCTGGGCTTAGTCTTACTGGGTCTAAAGTGCCGGTATCCTTGACTGGTGTGACATCCGAGTTCTTTTGGAAGTCTTGGATATCGTAGGTCATGACTTTAGTTGCCATTGCTCTGCCGTCCTGAATAGGATCATATCACGGGGCACTTACAAGATTCGTGATAACAAGAAGCAAGTAACCAGGGAAAGCATTGATTTTTTAAAGGAAAAAGAGTGAAAGAGGTGGCTTGGTGCTCGAATGATCAACCGTAGAGCTTTCCGGTGGAATGTCGAGGGACTATGCCTTAAAAATGTTGGAGAAAATGAAGAAGCAAACTAAATCAACGCTTTCTCCAAACTAGGATACCTGCAACTAATCAAAGGCTTGCCAAAATGCTTGTGAGATCCAATTAATACATATATAGAGAAATTGAACAACATGCATATAATTGTTGGTTTTTCACAATTTAATCAATATGATCTAGGATCTTATCTGAGACACAAAGATTTTCCTCGGGGAAACCATAAAGGAGAAAACCCCGTAACTTCCTCAGAGATAGAATGAGCACTAGTAGCAAATGTAAAACCCAAAAGTATAAAGATGATCTTTGACACCTGCTCTCTCTCTCACTTGTGTGAGCTAGTCCTCTCTCTCTCATGCGCTATTGATTTGTGAGTGTGTGTGTTAAAATGGAGTCACACTCTCTATTTATACCCTTTTTCCACTTGACATTTTCCATACAGGGCCGACTTCTCTAGGAGAGTCTAATAACCCTAATATAACTTAACTGAGGGGTCTAATGCCCCGACATACAATGGAGGGTTAACCTTAATGACTTCTATGCCCAACACCGACTTAGCCGGATTCGAAGAAATGCCATACTTCCTACACCGCTCGAAAATTTGCCTGAGATGACCAACATGGCTGGATCTTTCCTTCGAAAAAATAGTGAGATCATCTTGGTAGATCTCAATGATTTTGCCAATCAACTCCTTGAAAGCATAATCCATGGCCCTTTGGAAAGTAGCTCCTGCGTTTAAAAGGCCAAAGGGCATTCTCTGATATTCAAAAGTGCCCCAAGAAGTTGTGAAGGTGGTCTTATGCCTATCCTCCTCTTGAATGACTACCTGGTTATAGCCTGAAAAACCATCCAGCATCGACATCATGCTCGATCCAGTGACCCGTTGGAGGAGGGTCTCCATGTTGGGGAGGGGGTAATTGTCCTTCTGACATGCTATGTTTAGATTCCTGAAATCTATACATATTCTTATGCTCTCGTTCTTCTTTCTAACCACAACTAAGTTAGAGCACCACGTTGAATGTCTTGTAAGAGCTATTATTCCTGTTGCTAGCATTTTTTCTAACTCCTTTTTATCTATTATTCCTGATTGGTGCTAACTTAGGATTTATTTGCCTAAGTTTTTGTCTGAAAGGCTTACCTTTTTGAAATTCTGGCTTCAAGGGAATGGTATGTTGAAATACATCTTCCCTATAGGATTTGAGCTCGTCATAAGTAAAGGCAAATACATCCCTATACTCTTTGACTAGACTTATGAGGCTATTCCTTTCTTTTTCTGAAGTACCTTGTCCAATTTTTATAATTTTAGGTTCGGTCTCCGTCCCAATGTTGATTTCAATGTAATCTCCTGGTTTCATCTGCTCAACATTGCTTTTTCTTCTGTCCTATCTATCAAAAATGTTTTCTAAGGCAACTAGACCACGTGGGACAAGATTGTTAAACTGGTCACCTTCTCCATAATATTCTTTGTTTTCTTCCTGATCATTAGCTTTAAAGTTAAGGAATTCATTGACATTATGAATGAATCTCAAAATCTGCTCATCGTATTTGAAGACCTGCCAATGTTCAACATAGTCAGGAAGAGAAGGTCTAAAGTTAATCTCTAAAGGACAATTCCCCTCTAACATCTCATCCGATGGTTGAAGAGTTGACGCTGAAATTGCAAGTTTGTCGGAGGCACTATTCTGATCTCTAGGGACTACTTCTATGTTAGGGCATCAAAGAATTCCATTGTATCCTAGATTGCATTTCTATATTTTTTAAGTCTTTGACACTTACATGCAAACTGACCCTTAACCTGTTGGACAATTAAATAAGAGTCCCCTTTAATATCAAGCAACTTAATCTCCATGTCCTTGGCAATCTTGATGCCCAGTAGAAGTGCCTCATACTCTACCACATTGTTAGTTGCTTCGAATTCTAATCTGAAGGCAAAGTTGAAAACCTTACCCTCTGGTGAAACAATGACAACACCAGCCCCCTTGCCCGTTTTAGAGTAAGCACCATCAAAATTCATTCTCCACAACTCACTAAGTTTTTCGGTTTTTATCTCTTCTTGGATGGGTTCCAGGAAGGTGGAGTTGATTTGATAGGAACCATTTTCATCAGTGTGGTAAGCGCACTCATTTATTGGTCTTTGAGGGTTTTCAACATGGTGCCTTTTTTCCTTTTCCGAATACAACTTAACAAGTGAAAACTCTGACGCTGGCACGGTAGCATAGGTCCAATCCATTTGGATGGATCCTCCCAAAGTGGCACCCCATTTCCTAGAAAGTAACATACCCCATTTGTCCAGAACATCAATAACCAGGATGTCCATTGTGATCTGGATATCTGGATACTTGGCCAATCTGACTAACTGGTTCTCAATCATCCCTTCGACCTTGACCGGTCTAGAGTCCATGGCACATACATTCTGGTATGGACTCGTGGTTCTTACGTCAAGCTGTTGCATGACCTTTTTGGTCATGATGCCATAACTAGATCCTGAGTCTAACATACAATTGTGTAGAAGAAGATCACCCATTATCAATGATACGTAGAAAGGGGGATGATCTTCTTTTCTTGGGTCCCTAGTATGTAGAACTATAAGAGGATCGGCAAAGACATTATTTGAAGTTTGCTCCACGTTGTCAGAAAAAGTGACCTTTTTAGGGGTAATGGGCTTTAAAGGACTTGAAGAACTTTCTTCAGCTTGAGGATCGATATTACTCTGAGGCTCTAGGATTTTCAAAAGTCTCTTTCTTTGGCAAGGGATTTTGCGTAATTCAAGGACTGGAACAAGGACTTTTGTGTTTGCTAACCAATTACCTAAGTCAAAACTCAAATCAACAATTTCTTTTGTTTCAACTTCTTTGGGAGGGTTAGGAGCTGTTACCTTAGGAATATTCTGTGCAGAAGACCCCTTTCTTTAATAAGTTATCCCTTTGAAGTTCTGAGTATTGTTGATCTCCTCGACTGAAGGCATCTCGCCATAGTACTGAGTCAGGTTGTCAACTTTCTTCTCATAATGATTGGCCTATGGCCAATTTCCTATGGGGATGTTAGGGATGTCATCTATGTTATTGATAAAGTCAGGCTCGCTTGTCGACGTATTCGGACTGCAACCTTTAGGGTGACCATGCTCCTAAACATAGCACGCATAGCGGCAGCCAAATTCCTCATGGAAATCTCTGCATGCTCTGCAAAATGGTTTATACTGCTCCACCATGTTAGTGGCCTCTAGCTGATGGGGAGGCCTCTGCTCATGGTTGGGAGGCTTTCTTTGCCAAGTTGGCTTGGCAAGAAAGGTTCTAGGAGTGGACTGAGTTTGAGTTCTTTCCATTGTGATCACCCTATTTTGAATCTCCTTTAACTGTGCTAAGTGTTTCTGCTCTGCCTCCTCCATATTTTTCTTCATCTCCCTCTTCATCTCAATCATTTGTTTTTCATAGGCATCCTTCATAGCTGATAAAGGATCCTTGTCCTTTGGTTCATTAATTTTCAATGGGGTTGAAGACCTTGAATAACCGTGGAGGTTAGATTCACCAGATGACTGCATGTTCAGATCAATTTTGATTGCCATCTCCTGAGCCTGGAGCAAGTTAGTAGGCTCCTTGTCTCTGATCTTGTACTACATTTTGCCACTAAGTGCCTCAATGTAATAGACCAGAATGGTTGGTGCAGTTGGGGCATAATCAGTAGGGATGGCTTTTGATAATTCTGTGAACCTAGTATTGAACTCGTCCATTGTTTTCGTGTCCTTCTTTTTTATGTTGGTCAAGGATGCAAGTTGATGCCGTGGTTCTTTCTTTTCACCGAACTTGTTGGTGAAAGAGGTTTTGAAGGCTGCTAGACTATCAAAAGCATTGTCTGGTAAATTGTTATACCAGTCGCCGACCTTTCCATCCAAAGACAGAGCGAACAACTTCATATAAACATCATCATGTTGGCTGACTGGATCATTGACATAAGCGTTGATACACCTAGAAAAGTTCCTGAGGTGCATGGCGGAGGTAATAGCATCAATGCCTGTATACATCGAGAGCTTCTCGACAGCTTTGTCTGGAAGACGGTGGGGTTGACCTGCTATCTAAGAAAAGTCAAGCTGTGTAAAATACTCGCCCATTATGTCAGAAACAGAGGTATTAGTGTTTTCAGGAAATAAAAGGTGGATGTCTGAAACAGACTCAGATCCAAGTTCTGCAAGGATCCTGCGAGAAGATAGTTTGTTTAATCTCCTCCTATAGACCTTTTCGGGGTCAGGGATGAAATCGAACAAACCTACGGAGTTTCTACTAGTAGAATACCTTGAGGTGTTAACTGACAGTAGAGTCGCCAGGTGGACTTAAGTCTAATTTCGGAGAGTGATTGGACTAAAATCTACCAAAAAGGAAAAATGTAAAAGACTAAAAGAAACAAAGGTCGTCCAGGAACAAAAAGATTTGTCCCCGACAACGGCGCCAAAAGTTGTTGTCCGCCGATTGCACACCAGCAGCAGAAATCAGTTGAACGCTGTCTCCTCACTTGAGAAAGTGGGAGAGGTGTGAACTTGGGGGCAAGCACAGAGCTAGGTACTGTCACCTACTCCTATCTCCTCTGTTTAGGCTAACTCCTAACGAAGCCAAGGGGGGTAGTCCCTAACAAAGAGTTTTCTATGGCTCAATGTTTAAGTTAAGTTTTTAGGTGTTTTTGGATGTGGATGGGTGTTGTTTAGGAGTTAATGTGATTTTAAATGATTAATATTATGAATATTAGACACAAGACAAAGCAATCCACGTTGCTATCACCAGAATTAAAAGATAGACAATAATTTGAGAACTCACGAAATGATAAAGCATTCACGAATATAACTTATAATCAAACATCCAATGGACAAATGGCCCAGATTATCAATAATGCGAAAAGATAGAACCAGTGCCTATGGAGTCAACTTATCAGGGATGCTTCATGTATAAAGAGATGTGAATCCCAAAATGATGCAAGTGAATGTTAGGTTTTGCAAGTGCTCTTGGTAGGTTTTAAAAGTTTTTAATTTGTCTTGCTTACGGTAGCTGGATGTCCTAACCGGAAATACCTTCAATGGCTCCGTTCGAAGACATGACGGACCTGTCTGGGGTCAAAGGTAAGTGTTTAATAACTTAACTACTTGTGCCCAGATTAGGTTTCCCAGCGCCCACACTTCAAATTTGCCCACATGCCTCGGTATTTAAATGAAACAACGCCGGTGCATTGGTTATGGGGGAAAAGTTTTAATTAAGTTACTCTTGTAAGGTTTAAAGATCCAGTGTCGTTTCTGGGTATTCCGATCTGAGATCGGTCAAAGCATACTCCGGCAAGGAGGGAGGGGAGTTAATTAATTAAAGGGGTGTGTATGTTGAAGATTTTATTAAGTAAATTAATTAGACTCTTCGACAGAGAGCGCTCTTGACCCCGTCTTATGACAGTGGTTCAAGAGACTTAGCCAATCTAGATGAGACTAATGCAAGGATTATGCAAACCTAGGATGCTCTCCGATAGAGAGTGCTCTTGACTTTTGTTTTTGCAAGTTCAAGAGTCTTACTTAGAAGTTAATTGATTAAACAAGCACATGACGAAATTAGTTGATTAAAATCTCCGACAGAGAGCACTCTTGATCCACCTTATGGTGTGATTCAAGAGATTTACGCAATTGATTTACTTAGAAAGATAAATAATTAAACTGAGTAATCAAGTTAGAAGTGATGAATTAACAATTAGTGATCTAAGCATGAGATGTAATGAATGAAGAAAACTAGCACTAATCAAAGCATACACACAACACAAGCCTCCCCAAATGGGGGAGGATGGGAGTGGGGACTTAAAAACCCCACTCAAACAAAGACCTTTTATTAAACTTTATACAATGTGCCTTATAGATTTTGATCCTTGAAAGGACTTTTCAAATAAAGGCAAAGTAACTCTACAAATATTATAACCTGTAAAAAAGGAGAGTGCCTTTTTTTTTAATTTTGAGATTTTTTCGAAAACCTGTGAAAATGGAAAAGGGAAGAAGTTTGAAGAGAGTAAAAAGAGCAAAAGAAAGAGCGCTGAAACAAAAGAAGATGAGAGAAGGAAGGCAAACAAACCAAGCAAGAATCAAAACCAAAGAAAGGGAAGAATAGGGAAGCCAACTATGAAGCTAAAGGATTATAAAAATCGAAGAGAATGGGGCAGCGAAAGAGAAAATAAGTGGCTGTTATAAAAATTACAAAACAGGACAGCGAACAAAGAGTGGAAGAAATGGCCAAAAACAAAATTAAAGAAAGCCCAAAAACTAGGGCAAAAAGAGGCAAAAAAGGAAGAAGGCTAGGGCACACTAGGGTTGTCCAAAAAAGAGAAAAAGGGATGGTAACAAGAGTACTAATGGAGCAGCGATGAAGAAGAGGTAAAAGAGGCAAAGCAAAGTAACCGGTAGAAAGGGGATTAAGAAGAGGAACAAAGGAAGGTTTTTTGCAGCTTAATTCCTTAAATTTTTGCCAATTTTCCTGCTTAACCTGTCACGAAAAGTAAGAAACCAACGAGCTTCTTTCTTGCAAGATGATAAATTAGACAATCTACTACACTAAGAAATTACAATTTTAATACTTGCATAAGATGAGACATTGGTACTACTTCAAGTATTAAACAAAATTAGATCTAAAACTTCGTAAGGTAAGCTCTTAACAAAAGAAATTTTTAGATCTACAATAACAAGAGATATAAAGATGAGACTTAATGCTTAGATCTACTTGTTATAACAAAGAGAATCAAAGTAACCGGAAAATAGAATTTTGTTTTTAGCGGTGAGTCTAAGAGATGGAACCACTTGGGTCTTTGAATCTCTGAAAGCACCCTGGATCTCAATCAGTATGCGGTTGCTAGAGACTTGTGCTTGACTCCGAGAAAAGTAGATGCAACTTAGCTAATCCTTTTACTCGGTGCAATGGAGTGATCTGCAATAAAAAACTTGCATGGTTGCCAAAACAGGGGATTAGAACATGTACTATTTACTACTCTGAATCACAAAAAGCATGAGATATAATTGAATAAGACAATGCTCTTTATAAATTTCAGAAAGTAAATAAGTAAGTAGATAACTTGAAACTACAAATATCTACTCTTACGTGCTTATATAAGCCCTCTAAAGCATTTATAATTACCCACAGATTAGCAAACAAAAGCAAGAATGAAATAGTATCACCTCATTAATCAAAGCATATGAATCCGGAATCCACACCACATGAGCCTCCAAAGCGTTTCTTTATTCAAAATGGTTGCATAAGAGCAACAAGTATTACAATAATTCACCAGAGGTTCTTTGCATCAATCATCCACCCTCAATAGAGCTAAAGGAGCCTCTATTTAACAAATGAGAGAGTGCTAAAACCCTAAAACCAAACCTCATAACCTAACCAGCCTAGCCACCTAACAGAAGAGCCAAACCTAAATCGGAGGACCAGGAGTGAGGGGAGGCCTCCACCCAGGCAAGGCACCCCCACTCCAACCCTTAACACTGAAATCCACCATCAATTGAGCCCACACGTGTGGAAGGCGCAACCAGTCTGAGAGGGGCGTGAGTTGATGAGGGGAGCATCTGTAATGTTGGTAAACCCATCTTTTAGGTCTGGAAGCAGCCTCTACTAGGTTTGGGAAGCCTACTGATGGTGTAAGCTTCAGTCTTCACCTCGATCAAATCACCGGACCAATGAGTGCTCTCCATCTCATTCTTTAGCTGGAGATGACATGTCTGCTAACTGATAATAAATTAATTGCTCACTTAATGCTGACTGAAGTTGAGTTATGATAACTCCAATCATCATAAGTGCTCCATGAGATGTCATTTAGCCTTTTATTTCACTGAATTTGGATTAATTTGGAGAGTTTTAATTTTCTCCAAAATAATCATTTTTTAATAAAAATTCATTTTTTAACTCAAAACTGACTTTTTTGAGAAAAAAGACATTATGTGCTCAATTGTTGATCTGAAAGTTGGTTCTGATTGGCTGGTTGATCAAGAATGATTCTTGGTCTAAGGTTAGAGCCTTCAATCACTGAATTCGGAGTCCGGATGACTGATTTACCACGAACGGGTTTTTTCCATTTAATTTATGGAAAAATTAACTCAAAAAACTTAAGAAAAGTAATTAAAAATTAAAAATTTTAAAAATTATTTTTTCCCCGTTCAAAAAAGATTTTTTCGATTTTTTTTTATATGTCTAGATGACTTAGGACATGACCATGATCTACCTAAAAAATGCCTAGTAGGTTTATAACACTCGGTTGGGCTCTAATAACCCCCCAAGGCTCAGAATTCAACATCAGGCATTCCAGCTTTGGAGGAAGCGGGAGAAAACCTCGTCAATTATACTCGGTTGAAGGCAAAGCATAATTGTTAGGGGCAAAAAACTCCCTGGAATACCTTATTTGAGATTTTATGTCTCAGGAGACCGAACCACTCAAAAATATCCTACTAGCACATTTTATTACAAACCCCGTGGGGCCATGGTCAAAACTATTCAAATAAAAAACTGGCTAGCCAATATTGGCTAGACATGCAGACAGATCAACTGATACACTGGAATCAGACTTTGAACAAGTCTGTCAACCAGCGGCTCGTCAGGTAACCTAACTATGGTACAAAAAAGTTGGTAACAGTACCTAACAGTCCAAATGGCCTATTTTTGTGGTCAATTGATAGACATTAATAAAATGATCTTATCTTGTATTATCTTCTATTTTAGCAAAAAAATCAACCCGAAAATATGCCTCGTAAATATGTAACATGCTCCTCATCATCATGACCATACATCTAATATTTCTTAAATTTTTTAACAAAATGTGGATGACTTTAGCTCTTTAGAACCAAAAGCATAATACCATTCCCACACATTCTTTCCATTCAAAGAGAATGCAAAATATTTATAAAATTATCTTCATGGACAATGATACTATTTAGAATAAACTTCATGAATGACGAAAAATTATTAGAAACAAAATGGGGTTGTCCCCAAAATTGTGGAACTTGATGAAACTAAACCTAAGAACCCGGACATGTCAATTTACCCTTGTGTGTTCTGTGGGGTCGTGTTGGACACGAACACAACTCCAATTCATGTCAGACACGATTTTTTTTGTCTCGATTTTCAAACACGAAAAAAATCGTGTCCGAAACGAACTGGAACCCTGTCTTGCCACTGTCACAGTGTGTCCCAATTCCACGACACGGTTTTCGAAAAAAGACGTTCGCAGGTGCTTTAAAGTCGATTTTTCCTCATTCTTTTTTACATTTGCAAGTGAAGTGAGAGCTAAGAGTGTGTTTCTTTGTAGATGAAAGGAGATTTGAAGCATTTGCAAGGGTTTCCAACTGCATTTGGAGGAGGAATTTGTTGAGAGGAGTCAAGCTCACCATCAAGCAAGAAGAAGAAAATCTCAATCAGCTATGGCAACAGCTAAAGGAAAAAGGAAAGGGAGAAATGCCCCATCTAGAGCCTCTCCTCCTCTTCCTCCTCCAAGCATATCCTCTTCCACTACTGCTAGTGCTCCAACTGCTTCTAGTAGGACTCATGGTCAATCTAATCTTGTTTTAGCAAGACAACAAGCCCAAGAGAGTAAATACCCTTTGTGGAAGTATGTGAAAAGGAAGGAAGGGTCTGGAGAAAAGCTTGGTGGGGGAGGCAACGTGTGTTAGAGTTGCAATTTCTGCAAGAATGAGTTCAAGAGAACATATTACTGGGATAAGGGGTATTTGTTGGCCCGCCCTTGTGGGATTTCTTCATGCAAACCAGTGAGTAATACCCAAAGGAGGGATATGGAGAAAGAGGATCATGTTGGCCAAGGGAAGGTGGCTACAACAAGAAAAACGCAACAAAATGAGGATCCTCTTTCATTCTTGAGGAAACCCTTTGGCACTAGGCCTCCACCTAGCCGATATGGGAATGAGGTTGATACTTATCCAACAAGAAAGACAACGAGGCCAACTATAAGTGGTCCAATGGACAGGATTTTTCAACAAGAGGCACGAGAAGAGGTGGACCTTACAATTGCATTCTTTTTCTACCTCAACTTCATTTCATTCAATGTTGCACAGTCACCATTGTTCATAGAGGTGTCAAAGTCTAATTGAACGAGCTCCAACTAGTTATGTGTCTCCTGGTTCAAAGAATCTTAGAACCACATTGTTGGTTAAGGCAAAGAAGGAGGTGTATAAAATTCTTGATCCAATTAGATCAGAATGTTCCTCAGTCGGTGTCAATATTGTTTCTGATGGATGGACAGATACAACACACCATCTACTCATCAATTTCATGGTGTCTTCCCCAAATGGACCAGTGTTCTTGAAAGTGGTGGATGCTCTTAGGAAATTCAAGAATGCATAGTATATGGGTGAGTTGTTCATCAACGTCATTGAAAACGTAGGTAATGAGTCTTGTGTACAAATCACCATGGACAATGCACCTGTTTGCAAGGTTGCTGGCATGATTGTGGAAGCTAAATATCCACATGTATTTAGATTTTCATTTGAGTTGTGAGTTGTAGTCTTGTATAGTCTAGAGTCTAGACTCATTTATACTTTGTTTTATTGATCTTACAGGTATTTTGGACACCTTGCATTGTCCATTCTTTGAATTTAGCACTCAAAGTGAAATCTATTGCTTCGGATGTGGCATGGATTGGAAATCTTATTGAGGATGCATACCATATCCATAACTTTGTACAAAACCACACCGATGCCCTCACAATCTATAAAGAGTACAAACATCTTTCATTGTTGAAGGTTGGAGATACTTAGTTTGCTTCCTCATTCATCATGCTCAAAAGGTTGAGGGAGGTCAAAACTTCTCTTGGGTCCATGGTTATTTCATAGTTTTGGTCCTTTTGGAGAAAAGTGGATCAGATTGCTTCAAAAAATGTAAAGGACACAGTGCTAGATGATGGTTGGTAGGAGAGGGTAGATCTTACCACTAAGATCATGGACCCAATCATTTCTTTGTTGTGATTGGCAGACACGGACCAACCCATCCTAGCAGATGTTTATGAGGGGTGGGATTCCATGATTGAGTCCGTGAGGACCATTGTTATGGCAAATGAGCATGTTGAGTATGAGGCATCGACAAAGAACTTATGGTCCATCATACGGGATATTTTAATCTCCAGGTGGGATAAGAATTGTACACCTTTGCATTGCTTGGTCCACTCATTGAACCGCAAGTACTATAGTCATGATTGGCTCAATGGTGGGTCACGGCCCTCACGTAGAGTCCCTCCTCACATGGATGGACAGATTTCACAGTGGAGGAAGACAACATTTAGACGATTACTTTAAGATAAAGATATGCTTGAGGTGGAGGCAAGCTTTGCAGAGTTTTCCACTGCCACTGAGAGATTTGGAGGCTATGAGGTGCTTAGAGACATAGGGGTTAAGAAACCGTATGTCTGGTGGGAAACTTATGGGGAGCATGCCCTCTTCTACAGAAGATAGCCTTGAGGGTCATCTTTGAAGAAGAGCAGGCTTGAGCAATCCATGGCAGAGTCGATGGTGTATGTGCACTCCAACCTTTGTCTTATTTACAGGAAGAGGGAGGAGTTGGCGAAGGGAAAGACAAAGATGGGGGATGTCTTTCCTGATGATATGAGTTTGGACAAAACCTTAGTTGTCATTAGCCAACATGGATCTTAATGATCCAGTGCTACAGACGGTCACTTTTAATGATGGTGATCCTATGGAGGGGTCATCCTCCACACTAGCAGATGCAGATCGTCAGATGGGAAGGGAGGAGGAGGGCAGTGATGAATTTGTTGATTCAGGCATAGAGTAGGGCTATTGACAGATGAGATTCTTCCATATTGATCTCATCTATGATCTACCCCTTTTTGTATTTACTATTCACTACTACTAGTTTCCATTTGCATTCCGACATCTATGTAATACATTTTGATTTTAATGAGTTAATGAGAAATATGATTTCGAGATCTTGAGCTATATGAATATCCTATCATATTTGTGTCTCAACGTGATTTGTGAATGACAAAATGTGTATTGTGTATTGATTCATATTAGTAATCTGACAATTTCTATTCAATATTTGTAAATGGTCTAGTTTCTAAAAAAAATGGATCTATATGTCTATATTTTTAATATATATATATATGTCCTTTGTGTTTTGATTCAGGGGGTCACCGTGTCTGTATTGGACACTCGTATTTTCATGTTCTTCGTGTCTCATGTCCTCGTGTCAGGTGACTTAGATCTAAACCCAAGGTTGAACATGATGTGAAGATCTAGAAAAGCATGAACAATGTAAAGGCCTAACAAACTTTTCCCAATATTTTACTTTGAGGTGAGCCATAAGCTCAATACTCAAAGTGTTCAAATCTGAAATTGCATGCATACCATAATACCTCATACCAAAATTGAATTGTGAAGTCACCAAGGTGAATTCTTCAGGCATTTGCTTGTTGTCATCACCCTCAAAATAACAAGCCATCAAATGTGTAGTTGCCAAGATGAGAAATTGATCTTCAAAAATGTAATGCACTCATCAACAATGTAGTTGATCTACAAACATTCAGGAAACATACTTTATCCTCGACAACAACACCAACATGTAACAAAAAAATATAGCACTCATAACATGTAAAGTTCTAAGCACCAATATATTAGTCTTTTGTAACTTTGGACAACTACCCACTGTCACCTCTGTAGTTCTTCCTCTCACTTTAAGTTGGTTCTTCTCCAACAAAAGGGGGTATCCCTAAGTAAGATTGCTGAGGATATGGAGTGGGGGCTCAAGTTGAAGTTTGAAGAGTAAACCTTAACAAAACAAGGTTGTAGAAAAATGGAAAGAAATGGAAATGGGCAAGGGATATGGAAATAAAGGAAATAGAAGAAGAGGAGAACAAGGGAATGAAAATGATGAGAGACCAATGCCTATCAATCTAAGGGCTAATGGTATCATGAGATATTGCAAAATGAATGGATTGATTTTGTCACCATCAACCACTTTTAAGTAGTATATGAGGTAGGAAAGACTAATTTGACACCTTACATCTACTTAGACGAAAGATTTAATTTGTGTATCTAAGGTAAAGTGAACTTCTTTGATACATTGAACCTTAAGGTGTTTGTTGGAAATTAAGATGTGCAAATAAATCTTGAAGATCCTGTTATGCCACATTCTATGCGCATAATATATGTGTTATCACCAACCTTGTAGTTGCCTATGTGAGATGGATCCAGAATGGATGGTAGAGGGACAAGCAACTAAGGAGGTGGAACGAAGATTTCCTTGACTCCCAAATGGATGGTTGTCACGCCAATCGAGGCAGTCTTCGCTTTATGTTATCTTAACCCAAGACAACAAAGGGGGAGACCCGGATCTACTCCCGATAGGAGAGATCAGACTTACACACTAGATCAGATCAAATAGACTTGAGGTACGTAAGGTGTAAGGTAAATGGAAACCCTAGATCTATGGAGGGCATCACTAAGTGAACCCGGGCTTTGGATTAGGGCTTTGGAACTGTTAGGTTTGATCCAAGGTTGGGACACAGGGGACCTATAAGGTGAATACTTGTAATATCCCAAATCTCGATATTTTCTAATTCTATGCAAATATATTGAAACAGTCGGGCATGCAAAATTCCCTATTTTATAGAAAAATTAGGGTTAGGGTTTGTAGGATAGAATGAACACTTACCACTGATAAGCTGGCTGGAATGCTCCTGAGAGAATATGCATGCAACAAGAGTTGAATCGGAGATGACCTGGTATCTTCTGCTTCCGGTGATACCCCAGCAGCACGAACCCCAAATCAACTAAGGGTGACGTTTTCAGTGAAGGAGGTGTCCGATGAAGCTGATGATTTGCAGTACTGATAACCTTCCCGTGCCGGAGAGAATGCCTGGCACATGCGGAAATTTTGAGGCTCTAGGCAGGCTAGCGAATTGTTCTAGAGGTGCAGCTGCTCACACCCCCCTGATCTTGAAATGGATGATAACTGCTCAGGATGAGCATGATGTGATCTGATAATCACCGGGTACTGGAGTATGATACCGATGATGAGAATGGTGCCTAGGTTTCAAAGGTAAACTGAGATCTGAAGACCCAGTGAATGGTTTAGGCTTTCCGGCTGAAAACCCCTTACGGCTGCACACGTGCCCCTGCAACAATCTCTGCTGTATATTGGATAACTATAAATAAATGGAAGAGCAAATGGTGAACCTGTATGGCTTACCCTGGATGAGACTAGGGCAGATATCTCACTGCCGAAACCCCGCTAGCTGAAGACGTCGTCTCCAACCCCAACTGCTGTGCCGCACGTTGTGCTGCTACTCAAGAGCTCCAAAATCAATAATCATCAAAAGTGTCTTCTCCATTCACTTTATCTTTCTTTTATAACTTTCAACGGCGAAAACCCTAACTTTTGACCTAATTAGGTCACTTTATCTTCTAATTTGCAGTTGACTTGCATGCATGCACATGGAGACTTAATTTGGTGCATGCATCATTAAATAATGCTTAGATGTCATGCATGTCACTTTTAGGGTTTGCATGTCACTTTTAGGGTTTGCATGCATATCACTTTTAGGGTTTGCATGCATGTCATTTTTAGGGTTTGCATGCATCTCACTTTTAGGGTTTGCATGCATGTCACTTTTAGGGTTTGCATGCATGTCATTTTTGGGAACATTACAGTCCTCCCTCGCCAAGATTGCATGTCCTCAAGCAATGGCAACACAAATCCACAATCAATCAACTGAACCAACTAAATACGGGGATGATCCTAGGGTCCCAAATTATTCTAGGAGATCTGTAGCACCCTCTGCTCAAAACAATGCATTGTATGGTAACATCACCAGAGACCTCCTGAAGGAATCCTCTAGCAATCACTAAACTGTTAGTCACTATAATCCCAGGGTCCCAAATCAATCTGAGAATTGCAAAGGTCAAAATGCATCCACCACTACCCTGCGTAGTATCGACACAAGGAGCATCATGTAGACTCCCAACTAACGCCATTAGTAAAAACTGTATCCATTCCTCATAAGATCTTCCACCTGGATCCCAATGCAAACTTGTGCATATTTCATCCCAAATATCTGAAGGCTCTTGTGGGACTATACCCTTGGCTAGGAATGTCTTCCCAAGAATCGCCCACTCAATAGGACACCAATGCTTAATCTCTCTCCAATCCAACCCACAAAAAGTACCTTGTCCATAAGAAACATCACAAGGAATAATCCTACCAAGCTGACATTCTGCCCTTCTTATTTCAACTGGAATGCTCATATACTGCTGGTCAATTTCTCGATCCTGGCCAACCTGTAAAAACCATCTGCGATTATGCAAATGTGGACTCAAGCTACTGCAAGCCCTGTCTATGTACTCCTTAAGAGGACTGCTTTGATATGCAATAATATGTTTCTCCTCCTGCCCCATGAAGGAATCTAACTGTTGTTCAATACTAGAAATCTTGACCGCTGACTCGGTACATACAACTTGAAGAACTGTAAGCTCAACATCTCGTTGTACTATGGTGTCTCGAAGTATCATGGTCCTCTCTTTCATCGCTAGAATGCTTTCTTTAACACGTTCAATCTTCTTTCGGTGACTATCATCTGGAAGCTCTATCTCATACATGTATAAACTCTCCCTAACCTCCATGTGTGACTGCTCACTGTCTCGACTGTTGTGCTCATTGCCTTGCACCTCATGTATTTCTCCTGTCATAACTATTTGGACTCCTATTGTAGGTGATGAAGAGTTTACCAACTCCAACTCATCACACAGCTTGTCCACAATCTAACTAATGAATGTGCTCGTGTCGCTAGACTCATAGGATGGCTCTAATGATATCTCCTCATACACATCCTCATCATGTACTGCTATCCTCTGAAACTCTGAAATAAATGCATCTGCACTACCTGTCTGCTTGAGCTGTGCGAGCTCTCTAAAGTGTACCTTAGGGTCCTTTCGATCAAACCGCTCAATGAGCCTCTATGTAAAATCTGGGTACGATGTGATGGTATTGTGACCTAGTGTCACTAACCCTTGGTACCACCACTCATGGGCTTCTCCATCCAAATGCAAAGTAGCCAATTTAATGGCATCTGTCTCAATCATGGGGTTGAGCTGGAAGTATGTATCCAACTTCTGCACCCAATTCTGGGCTGGGCCACCTCGGGTACCCTCAAAAGTAGGGATAGTCAGTTTCCCTACGGTGCGTTGTACCTCATAGTTCTGGGTGAATGGCCTATTGTAAGCTCTGGGTTTGTTCTTACTTTTAAAGTGGCAGAAGTCAATGAAGGTCATGGCTGAATGGAAGTCATCTCCTAAAGCTCTATACTCTCTCAGATAGGCACTCATGGATTCTTTTGGTTCTACTTGTGCTAGAGGCACTACAGCTGGAATATGTAAGAATTGAGGCATGGTAGGTCGAGAAGGCTTGTTGTATATATGGGGATGGCTCTGCATGTGGGTATGTAAGTGCTCCCCACTACTACTGGTGGATACCCTATCACTATTGGGAAACAAGGGACTGTGTAGGGTGGGCCCATTTTTCTCTGTCATTTGCCTAAAGGTACTCATCATTTCTTTTTGCCCAGTAGTGAGTTCTTTTATGGCTGATATGAGACTATTGAAAGTTGTTTTCTCATCATCGGCCATTGTTTCTTTGCCCTTTCCGAACTGCTACTCTCTGTCCCCCAACTCTATGTCCTCTAACTCCTCTTCTCCTCTATCACTATTTCTAAACCTTTGTCTCCAGTAAGTAATGTTGTATGGGTCTTCTGAATTCAATTACACTTTTGCATACCCACAGTTGGCCAGGAACATGCTCTGATACAACTGTAATATCCCAAATCCCGATATTTTTTAATTCTATGCAAATATACTGAAACAGCCGGGCATGCAAACTGCCATGCAAAATTTCCTATTTTATAGAAAAATTAGGGTTAGGGTTTGTAGGATAGAATGAACACTTACCACTGCTAAGCTGGCTGGAATGCTCCTGAGAGAATATGCATGCATCAAGAGCTGAATCGGAGATGACCTGGTATCTTCTGCTTCCCGTGATACCCTAGCAGCACGAACCCCAAATCAGCTAAGGGTGACGTTTTCAGTGAAGGAGGTGTCCGATGAAGCTGATGATTTGCAGGACTGATAGCCTTCCCGTGCTGGAGAGAATGCCTGGCACATGCGAAAATTCTGAGGTCTCTAGGAAGGCTAGCGAATTGTTCTAGAGGTGCAGCTGCTCATGCCCCCCTGATCCCAAAATGGATGATAACTACTCAGGATGAGCATGATCGGATCTGATAATCACCAGGTACTGGAGTATGATACCGATGATGAGAATGGTGCCTGGGTTTCGAAGATAAACTGAGATCTGAAGACCCAGTGAATGATTTGGGCTTTCCAGCTGAAAACCCCTTATGGCTGCACACGTGCCCCTACAACAATCTATGCTGTATACTGGATAACTATGAATAAATGGAAGAGCAAATGGTGAACCTGTATGGCTACCCTGGATGAGACTAGGGCAGGTATCTCACTGCCGAAACACCGCTAACTGAAGATGTCGTCTCCAACCCCAACTGCTGTGCCGCACGTTGTGCTACTACTCAAGAGCTCCAAAATCAATAATCATCAAAAGTGTCTTCTCCATTCACTTTATCTTTCTTTTATAACTTTCAACTGCGAAAACCCTAACTTTTGACCTAATTAGGTCACTTTATCTTCTAATTTGCAGTTGACTTGCATGCATGCGCATGGAGACTTAATTGGGTGCATGCATCATTAAATAATGCTTAGATGTCATGCATGTCACTTTTAGGGTTTGCATGCCTCTCACTTTCAGGGTTTGCATGCATGTCATTTTTAGGGTTTGCATGCATGTCACTTTTAGGGTTTGCATGCATGTCATTTTTGGGAACATTACAATACTAGATCTGGGGTTGGGGTACTAGCAATAGATGAAGATATATGTTGCCTTGGGAAACGTAACCAATGCAGGGGGGGAAAGGATAGGATTTGGGCTATCTAGTACCGATGGATAGACTCGATGGAATGGTATAACAATGTCACAGTACCCAAGTCACCAGGAAAAATCAGATTTCAGGAAAAAGAGGCCAAAGAGGGGGTAGCACTAGGGTTGGAGATTAGTGCCTGTCAAATCCAAGGCAATGGAGTCACTATCTGCCAAGCGTTGGAGGAAACCCACCTAGGAAATAGCCCTATCTACAAACCCAAAAAGGTATTTGGCCGGAAAAGTCAGATCACGGGAAAAACTAGTAGCAGGATGGTTAGCGTTAGGGTTTGGGAGGTCAGTTTCTCAGATCTAGGGCAACCTGTCAACTTCTAGCTCAGCGTTGAAGGTGATTTGGTGAGAGGATGACCCGATCTACAAACCTAAGAAGGTATTTTGCCGGAAAAAGTCAGAAAAATGGTGCATAGCGCTAGGGTTTGGGAGGTCAGTTTCTCAAATCCAGAGCAAACCAACCACTTTCAGATCAGCGTTGAGGGTGAGATGGTTAGGGGATGACCCGATCTACAAAACCCAGTAGTGGTTTGGCTGGAGATCAAGCAGTTTGTTTTTTAGTATTTTTTGGTTTTTATTATTATAGAATTTTTAGTGTAAAATGAAGAAAAGCAGAGGCCAATGGATTTAGATCTAGAAGAAAGGGAATAACCTGTAGATCTTACCTAGAAAACCTTGTAGATGCCTTGATGATGATGATCCTTGCTATCCCGATCAATTTGAGAAGCTTTGAGCGAGTTCTATGTCCAACGTTTTGCCCCAAGGAGTCAATGCGCCCTCTTTCCTGCACAACAAACGTCAACCATATCAGATTTGCTGCAACATGAGAAAAAAAACTAGATGCTACAAAAAAATAGCAAGAAGAAATCATAGATTGCAATGACACTAATGAAAACCCCCTAATAAAAATGAAGACAATCCAAGCGAGTTGAGGTCCCCCTAAAAAAACATCCAAGCTGAAGTCGCCCTCCTATAGACAAGACAAAGATTCCTGAAAAAAGATATAGATCTCACAAAAATTTCTTGAATGCTAGAAAGTAAAAGACTTTCCAATCACCATCTAAGAACACCAGATGCAAAGGAGATCCAAAAATATCCACAAGAAAAGTTTTTCTATTATCCAGATCCAAGAGCCAAAGACCCCTTACAAATGAGAAGCTCTCTCCTTTAAATAGGAATGAGAACCAAAGTCTTAACCACTTTTCAAATGAGTGGCTAAGATTAAAAGATTCAAATGTCTAATCAATGGTTGAGATGAGCTCAACATACAATGCATGGATCAATATAACAATATAATATAAAAGTGGACTAAATCACCCAAAGAGAGGGGACCCCACTTAACAAGAAATAAATGAAGCACATGGTGGGTCCATGGAGTGTTAACTAACTCCCTCTAGGTGTCCCCATGGAACAATAAAAATAATATATTTTTTAAACTGTGAAATTGTGCCTCCTTGAGGAAATCGTGAGCCTCCCAAAAGCTCCAGAAAATAATATAAAATGCCCGAAAAAAATAGGTGTAGGCCCAATCAGGTGCTGCAACTACTGGAGGTGTGGAGGACATCACACTCATCATCATGACTCATCCCATGCCACTTCCTTGCCTCATTAGCCCAAATCGAATTCCTCAGTAGCCATTTAATTATTTTTTAATCTGCCTCGGGAAACGTGAACCTGCGAAAACAACCTCCTAGGGTGCATGCGTTATCCAACTGATCCTACCAGGCTCTCTGGGAGGAGGGTAATATGGTACAATCAAGTGGCTGGACCCCCTATGCCCCATACAACACCCTAGGAAATCCAATAAGATCATCTCCCTGCTCAGACATGACTTCCAGTGAAGCAAAATTGCACCAGAAGAGTAAAATGAGCCTAATCATCTCTGTAAGTGCCCGAAATTGACAACAAGCTATCTCACTGGACTCAGAGAATCCAAATCAATCTAAGGTATATACTCATACCCATTCTAGGTCTCTGCCTAGTCATCTCCAATATCCAATAGACAAAATAATCACTTGTAAATGACCAGATACCAATAATATAACTCAGGTTGTCATCCATCTACTGCAAGTGTTAAGAGGCTAAGACATGCTCTACAAATCATTCAAGTACCAATCATAACAAATAGAAATCACCTCACTGGCGGTACATCAACCAAATACATATATAGGGTTTTATTTATTATTACTCAGACCAGACTTTCAGGACTATACTCACTTCATAGTTGTAGTCAATTTGGTAGTGAAGGGTGAAGGCTAAAATTTACAAGGCTAGGACAAGGGATGACCACCAACTCAACACTGTGACACTTTGGATATGGAAAGGGAATACTCACTATAACCATATGCTGGACAAACAATCAACAAAGGGGATGGTAGTGCCTCAGAAATGGGTGAAGTACTTCAGAGGTGCTTACTCGCCTTGACAAATGCTCACAATCCAACCCAATACAAGTAAGGCCAACAATCTTTAAATAGAACTTTTAGGAACCATTGCTTTTTTGGGCCTTTGATTTTCCATAACCTTTGTCTACGTATTTTTGATACGGACTTTTATTATTGAGGTTTTATGCATTCATGTATGTTGAAAAACACTACTTTTCATGAATGTTTAAGATATTTCATTGCAATATTTTTCAGAGCCAATTTCATTAGGCTAGCCTTGCAATCATGTATGTTTAAAAACACTACTTTTCATGAATGGACTTTTTATAAGATATTCATTTCATTTCCAAATTCATTGTATTGATGGCAGCGCTACTTGTTTCAGGTAAACAAACACAACCTAGGCAACTCAGAGCCGAGACACAAATAAACAGGGAGGCTTGTCCAACAAAGGCTCTATTGGGGAAAGGTCCTCCATGCCACAAGTCAAGTAGTAAGTCAGGCTAAAACACAACTGGAAGGTAATGGATGAGTGGAGACAAGTAATAATGAAACCAACACTAGCAAGCCAAAGTATGGTGGGAATGACTACCTCTATTCTCCCTAGGGAGGGTAAAACCAATGAGTATAGATCAAGAACTTCCAGATCTGAGAAGGGACATCAATACATAATATAAATACATCCAAGTCCACATATTTATGACCGCCAGATCATGACACTAAATGCTACCACATGTCACAAAAATGAGTATAAGAGCAATGATAACCATAACACAATATAATATAAACTGAATCATAAGCATGAAAATAGTTCCTCTGAACCAACATCTGTCCAATAAGAAAACACTGATGCAAAACTGGGCACCGCTATCTGCTCTACACATGACTAAATGGCTACATCGGTCCTCAATCTGAGTGTCCTGAGACTCAGTCTTGGCATGGGAGAGTACTATAGTCCACTGATAACATAATGATCCATCAAAACTGTTCATCTCAGCATCTCATGTGTAGGAGATCTGGCTGAAAAATGTACTAAATCTGAAAAATAGAATATGGTAGCCCGGCTACTATATATGTGATAACAATATGTCAAATCTATATTTGTTTTTTGAGCAAGATGCATTCCAGAGTATTGAGGCCATCTTTGCTGCTCTTGGACCTCCCCTTTGATGTGATGTGATGATCAGATATATGCCATGTTTATACTGCTATACCATGCCATGATGATGACTTATATGATGATGTACTATATGTTGCTATCTCCATAGTTGATGTATTTATTATCTAATGAGTTTAGTTAGTAGTATTACGCTTTTAAGTTGATGAGGGTCGTAGATCCTTGATTTACTTATGTACCATTGAACGTAGATAATTTTTAGGTATTTTGCAAGGACTGTTACCCCTTTCTTTGGGTCCATATTATGGCCATTCATCCATCATCTTTGGAGATAGCAACATATAGTACAACATCAAGGTAAAACCATACCACATCAATGTTACAATGTTAAGTTTAATCACCTGGGGAAATTCCACCAAGGTAAAGCCATACCACATCAACGCATGAGAAAGGTGCTAATTCCATCAATCATAAGGTATGTTCCCACCACACATTCAACCAAAGAGGACCATGTAGAAAACCCCTCCTAGTAACACCATCAATATAATAGAACTATCATACATAGTCACTAGGAAGCATCTATATGTCGAGAATGAGAAGTGAATCTTCTCCAGCAAAGATCTCCATATATACTCCATCATGAAGAAGAGAAGCACCATGAAGTTGTTTGTCATCAAGTCCATCCAATGCTCCAAAGGTACCAGCTGAAAAACCCCACAATGTGATGAAAATCACAATGTGAAGCCTCATGCAATATGAGGTGTAACAGTTAGATCGTGAAATTTTCAAAATAATTATGCATAAAGTGTAACTGATTCTTAAGCAGATCACAATGTTTATTAACAGAATACAAAAATAATCCAACCTATTTACAGCAGAATCAACACACATAATTTGTAAATAAATCATACGGCATACCACATCAGCAGATTAAGGTTATCAGCTCTTGCACTCTTTCACTAACTGGTGCTTGCAGAAAACATGGAATAAACAGCTCACATTAAATTCTGTTAAACACAGTGAAACCTATATTTATAACAAGATGGAACTTTCAGGGACCAAAACATTTCCACTGAATTACACTAAATTAGATATTCTAAGATATTCCAGTCATTTGATCAAAATGTACACATTGAAAATCAGAAACTACCTAAACAGATTCCTCACCTGTCAAAAACATTTGTATTTACTAGTAGAATTGCAAGTGACACAATGAAGAGAGAGAGAAGCTGCATGACAGCATACCTCAATAAGTAATTGGAAATGTTCCTCATCCTTAAGCAGGTCAGGCAAAGGAGTCTCCTTTACCATAGGTTCCTGTTAGCAAGTATAATCAGTTCCACTAAGTGTCAACAAAGCTATCGCTTTTGTGTTGATTCTATGCATATTATCTATTTATAACCAGCACATTAAACTAAATATTCTGTAGTATAACTTCAGCCACAAATTCATCATTACATGAAGCATGATGAGATATCTCAAGCATTGCTTATGATAGCATTCATACCTGAATTTCTTCATCTGAATCACTCTGCCAATCAATGCCCGCAGCCAAGGCTTCAGCCTTCCGCTCTTCCTTTCTAGCAGCCATCTTTGCAAGTATCTTTCTTGCTCTTGAAGCTTTGCTCCTATAAAGAGAAACCATGTCACTTGAACTGCTTTATTTATAAATACCATAGTTACATATATCGTGTTGGCGAATATATAGCCAAGGGTCCAGATTATAACTTGTTGGCAATATTGGGGAAAGTATCGGAAAATATCAGGAAACTTAAAAAAATACAAAAAATAACCATTTTTTCTCAATTTTTTTAACATCTAAACCAATAACAACATCAAATAAACACATTGCCACATAAATATGAAATTACAACTAATATATACGATGCATAAGATGTCAATTGGTACGTCCTGATCATGTATCGACACTAAACTATAAATTCTGAAATTTGTTCCTGATAGAATGATAGAAAATCACATCAAATGATCAAAATAAATGTATCTTGTGAGATGAATCATCATGACTCATGAGGCCTCTAGACACTGTGTTGCCGCCTAATCCGCACCTCGGGTCACGTGGCAGAAATCTTCAAGCCACTGGGTGCGACTTTGGGGGCAACCAAGAGTCAAGCGCTGTCACTTGATCTTGACTCCTCCGTCTAGGCTCTTTCCTAGCGAAGCCAAGGGGGTGGTCCCTAGTAAAATAAACTATGGTGTTTAATCTATGATAATATAACAATTAGTCTAGGAGATGAGATACAATAAAACTTTGAAACAAAAATAACTAACAAAGATAACTGCAAAATATTTAATTAACTAGCATAAATAACATTCCACACAACACAATGATTAACTTAATAAAGAAAATAAGCCAAAGTGCAAAAATAGACCAGTGCCAGTGGAATGCTTGTGTAAAGGGTTGCTAGTGAAGTCTAGTGAAGTATTGCAGTTGTCTTAGTTGGTCAGTTTTAAGATTATTAAGTGAGTAATTAGGGAGTGGTTCAATTCTTGGTAAATTTTATTATTAATGTGGTAATGATCTTTTTATGAAGGGAAAGGGTATTCCAGATATACCCGGAGGTACGAAGAATGTGTCTGGAATTACCAAGAGGAAGGCCTGCAAGGACTTTTGAACTTAAATTTGAACAAGTGATTGTTCATCTTTGGTGGCTCGGTTAAAAGTCCAACTGAGTGCAACTCAGGTGGTAACATACTGCATACTACATAGCAGTGTTACCGGAATTGCTCTTTAAAACGCAATTTCCCGATTTAAATCTCGTTCAGGGCCTAAACGAGCCAATTTAAAATTTTCCAACTTATACTTGGCCTGACCGATTTTGACCCGGTTGACATGATTTTGACTCACGATTTAAAACTTTCCCCAAGTTTCAGTTGCGATTTTCTGGTTGGCGCATCCGGAAATTTATAAAAGCTCCATTTTTTCTGCATTTTCTCATCTCTTTGTTTGTTGTGGGTTTATTTGTCTGCGTCCAATGTTTTCTTCCAGTTGGTGTGAAGGAGCGGTGACCATCATCTTCAAAGCGGCTACCTACCTATGCAGGAGTTGACTCGTTACTCAGTCATAAACTGTGAACAGTGTGAAGGGGCAACCGATAGTGACAACTGTGAAGTTTGAAGTTTCATGTCTTTTTTTTTTTTTTTTAACAAAAACGGTTATTTTTATTGTGAAGGAGAAGGCAAGGCTTAATTGGCAATACCAATCCGCCTAATTACAATAAATCCATAGTACAAGGATCTGATCAAAACCTTACAAAGTCTTGGGAATTTCTCGAAAAAATAAAAAAACAACGGCAAGAGACATCATTATGGAACTGGATGAAAAAAATTGGCAGCACCATTGATGCAAAGGGATCCTTGCGGAAGAAAACAACCCTTATTAGCCAGAGCATCAGCAAGGTTATTTAAACCCCGAAGAATGTGAAAGGATTCAACCTTATCAAAGCCTTTCAATTTTTTTCTGATTCTCTTAAGAATAGTATTCAGAGCAAAATCACTGAAGCTGTCAACAGAATTTATGGCTTTAATCAACATCTCGGAATCTCCAAATATCTGTACAGACTTATAGCCATTTTCCAAAGTGATCTAAGAAGCCATAAGAAGACGATAGCATTCAGCTTGGTTATTTGTTAAGGAACCAATCCCCCAGCTATAACTTGATTTAGTCAAACTGTCAGGAGAATAAACCATTCCACCAGCTCCAGAGATCCCGGGATTCCCTTTTGAAGCACCGTCAAAAAATATGACAGCTGAGGAGGAACTCATCCAAATTTTCTGAAGAGCATCTTGAGTTCCACGAAACCTCCCTGAAGGTTGAATGACCGGTTTAGCATTCTTCAAATTTATACTAGAATCAAAAGATCCAACTCTCGACCCCAAAAAGAGAGAAGGCGATAACATACCACTGATTTCAGCAAACAAGAATTTAGATTTATTGGCCACGTTCGGAATACAAGGGGATTGATCTTGGAAAATACAATGGTTTCTGGCAATCCATATTGCCCACCAGATAAATTTGAGAATAGAGTGCCAATGAGCATGCAAGACTGCTGAAAATTTTTTAGAAGGACGTTGGTCATGCCACGCTGCATATAGAGCCGTTGTTGAAGATTGAGAGGGAAATGTGCCAATAAAACCTTGAAGAACCAGCTCCCATACCTGTCTGGAGAAATCACATTCAACAAGCAGATGATCTGCAGTTTCAACATTGATTTTGCATAGGCAGCAACGAAATGGACTAGAGAAGCCACGCTTTGAGAGTGTATCTCCAGTCAAAATCTTATTATTTAATACAAGCCATGTAAAAAAATTTACCTTTGGCTGGCAGCGAGAAAACCAAACTGTTTTCCAAATAACAGGAGGAAAAAAAGAGCTGAAAGGAGAGAGGAGGGCGTTGAAACCTTTAGCAGTAGTGTAGTACCCGTCATATCCCCAACCCCAGCGATCTTTGAGGGAGAGGTGAATGGGAGCAAGACCAGATAAAGAGGATAACAGCAGATGCTTTTGAGGAAACAAACCAGCAGGGAGATCTGGGAATGACCATCCAGACCAATTTCTAGAATTATCCCAAATACAAAAATCAGCCAGTCTAATGAGACCTTTATTCGTAGCCCAGTTCAATATTTCTGTCAGAGGAAGAAAGGAGGAAAGAACGGGATTACCGAAGATTTTATCATTCCAAAGCAAGGTACTTTTCCCATTTCCAGGAATTCTAAAGAGCTGCTAGGTGAAGAATCCAAAGCTTTTCCTACAAGAGTTCCAAATTGTTGTTCCTGGAGGAGTGTTAGCAGAAGAGATGGATCTGAGAGGAGCACCCTTGAGATATTTCATACGAAAGATATTACTAACAGGGTGATGTTTATCCTCAAAAAGCTGCCAGATCAGCTTGCCACTTAGAGCCAGGTTTGCCATTCCAGGATCACGGATTTGAAGACCACCTTCTGAAAATGGTCTCTTAAGAACTTCCCAGCTAACTAGATGCATCTTGTTGTGGTTACCTTTTCCACCCAACCAAAGGAAATCACGCATAATTTTTGAGAGCTGGGCTAGAATACTCTTTGGGGCAAGCAACAATGCAGATTGGAAAATAGGAAAGGCAGACAAAACAGCCTTAACCAGAATAAGTTTCCCAGCCATGGAGAGCCAAAGACCTCCCCAAGAGATGATTTTAGCTTTTAACTTTGCAAGAACATCCAACCAAAGAGAGGGAGGGGAAGGACCAAGGGTTAAAGGGAGACCCAAATACTTAATCTTTTCCCAATTAGCATAGCCCAAAAAGCCCATGAACTCTGAAATTCGGAGAATAGACGGTTGGTCTACGTTCCAGCCATAGACAGCACTTTTATTATTGTTAATTAAAGCTCTCGAGATTTGACAAAATTTTTTGAGAATATCATTGAATGCCCTAGCTATCTTCATGGATGCCCCTCCTAGAAGAAGAGAATCATCGACGAAAAGGGCGTGATTGATAGGGTCCACCCCCCTAGCAATCCTGATGCTCGGAATGAAACCAGCTTCTTTTTCCACCATGAGTTTTCTACTGAGAGATTCAGCCATCAAAATATATAAGAAAGGAGACATCGAACAACCTTGGCGTAAACCTTGGGAAGCTTTGAAAAATTCTGAAGGTCTGCCATTGATTAGTGGTGCAATCCATGGCCCGTCAGTGCATGCTTTGATCAGATTTACAAAATCAGTGCAAAACCCAAAAGAGAGCAGGACATCATAGAGAAAGGGAAGCTTAACTCTGTCAAAAGCGTTCTTCATGTCTAACTTTATTAACATACCTTTCTCATGCCTTTGGAAGCTTGAATGAATAGCTTCTTGAACTTGGATAACATTATCCACTAAATGTCTGCCTTTGACGAATCCCCCCTATAAAGGAGAAATCAATTTCCCAAGCAAAAGCTTAAATCTGTTAGCTAAAAGTTTAGCTAGGATCTTATACGAGGCATTACACAGTGAAATAGGCCGGAAACGATCAAAGGTAGAAGGGTTAGCTTCCTTGGGGATGAGGGCGAGGAAGGTAGAATCGGTGCACCCTCCTACTTTTGCTTTGTTTTGGAAAGAAGAAACCATTCGAACCAAATCTGTTTTAATGATAGGTCAATAGACTTTATAAAAATGGAAAGAGAAGCCATCTGGCCCAGGTGCCTTATTTGATTCCATGGTCTAGATAACTTCAATTATTTCCTGTTCATAAAAGGGGTGCATTAGGGCTAAATTATCCTCCTCATTAACCAGGGAAGGGATATTATCAAAATATTCCGAGGTAACTTCATCATTAACAAGGCCATCATCTTGAAAAAGGAGCTGAAAATGTGCCCTGGCAGCGTGTTTTAAAAGATCCTGGCCTTTAATTGAATCCCCATCTCCAGTGGATATTTCTGAGATATGATTCTTAGAGAGACGGACTTTGCATTGACGGTGAAAAAACGCAGTGTTCTTATCTCCTGAATTCAGGCAGAGGCGACGAGATTTTAGCCTGAGATTTTCCTCTTCAAGTCTAAAAGACTGTGAGGCAATGAGTTGAGGCAATTTCTCCAAAGCAAGATGAGAAGTGGAGATAACTTTATCTTCCAATTCAAATTGAATTGAAGCTAGATCAGAGACTCGTTCAATTCTGATAGACGTAGGAGTGGGAAGAGGAGTTTTTACCCAGAGCTTCAACGCAAGTTGTGTATTCTTCAATTTCTGCTCCCAAACAAAACTGGGGGAGCCAGCAACAAATTTAGACCAAGCCTGAATGACAACGTCCAAAAAACCAGCTCTCTCGATCCAGAGAGGACTGAATCTGAACGGGATGGGCTCGAGATCCACTTCTTTTTCAATCTGTAAAAAAATGGGATGATGGTCTGAAGAAAGCTTTGGTAAATTTTTTGTTGAAATAATCAAATTTACATCAAACAAGGGACTATGTACACGAAAACGGTCGAGCCTGGCTGAAATGCAAGAAGAGCCAACTCTATTATTAGACCAAGAATATCGGCCCTGCTTAGGTTTTAAATCAATCAATTTCCAGTCATGAATCAGATTTTCAACAATGTCTTGCATGAAGTCTTTCCCACGTAGACCACCTTTCTTATCATTCGGAGCTAAAACTATATTTAAGTCGCCTGCTAAAATGATGTTGGCTGGAGAACAGGACTCCAGAAAGTCAGATAGCGTCCTCCAACAAACTTGCTTTTCAGAATAGTTCACTGGAACATACAAATTAAAAAGGGCGATAGAGATCTTACTATCAATGTGGAGTAGCTCTGTGAAAATCCAATGCTGAGTAACATAGAAATTAGTTAATATAAAATTCTTTTCATTCCATAACGTTGCTAAACCTCCACAGGTGCCTCTGGCACTGACTACTTTGCCCATAGAAAAATTCCAATTATTTTTGCTTAAAAGAAGAAGAGCATCCTCTCCAATCTTGGTCTCTTGGAGTAGAAGTATTTCAGTAGGGGCCATTTTCAAGAGATCTTTGACTGCTTGCACTTTGATTGTGTTCCCCAAACCTTTGCAGTTCCAAGAGACATATTTCATTACTTACTCAAGTTTGAGGGAGTGATTACTCCCTTTGGAGGCTTGGTTCTCTTATTTCGTCCATAAGACATTTCAATGGTAGACTGGCTTCCTTGAATCTTGAGCCTCTCAGCCTCTTCTTCCCGGATTTCTTTCTTAGACTTTCTACCAGATTTTTTGGAGAACTGATTAATGGATTCTTCATCAGAAGAACCAGAACTCTCAATTGGTTTTTTCCGGGCTATTTCAGCATAGGAAGGAGAAAAACTAGGCCCGACTGGAGCAGGGGAAACTTCTCCAACTCCTTTCGAAGACAAGAAATCAGGACCAACTTGATCCATCGCTACTCAGACTTCATTTTCCACCTCGAAACCTTCAAGATGCTGAATTTCTCCTTCTTCAATTTTGTCCTCGAAAGAGCTGAGGACAACAAACTGATTTGAAGGGTCAATGGAATTGATCACAGCCTGAGGAATATTAATCCCAGCAGAAGAGACTCCTGTCACAATTTTTTCTTTGCCTTTCTTACGAGGTCCCTGAGAGTTGCCTGCTTTCTGAATTTTAGTCCACTGTGCATCTTTCACATGTTCTATCTCATCTTCAGATTTTTTCTTGCAGTTGCGGGCAAAATGACCGTAGCCATGACAAAATCTACACTTAAAAGGGATTTGCTCATAGTCCAGCTCCTGGATATGAGACCAATCAGCAACTGTTAAGTTGATTGCCTCTGGCAAACCAGTCTCAAGATCAACCTTGAGACAAATCCGAGCACAAGAGAATTGATCTTTCCGATCAGCCCTGTCAATATACTTACCAAGCTTGTTCCCGATGGCTTCGAGAGATACTGAGCTCCAACAATGTAAGGAGAGGTGAGGGAGTCTAACCCAAACCGGGACAGCATACGGGACATCTTGAGAAGGATCAAAATCAGAGGACCACTTGTTTAAGTAGAGCCCCTGCGGACCCATAAAATATGGACCATTGCAGAAGATAAGGTCATGATCGAGGGCGGAATCAAAGACAAAGACATAGAAACCACGACCAACGAAATGATTATGGAAGCCTTCGGAAACTAAGGGTAGCCAATTCCCCTGTACCCAACCATCGATGGCCTTTGGAGAAGGCCAAAGCCCAGTGAATTGACCGATTAACCCCCGTTCAGCTAGATTTATTGCAGACCGACAAGTCTGAGCAGCAGGTAATTCTACAAATGGTATATCCACTTTCTTGATAAACTTCTGGATAGGACCCCCAGTCCTCTTTCCACTTGAAGCAATCAATTTCTTAAATGCCTCTAGGTTTGGAGGAAGGGGAAGAGGAGGATCCATCAACACAGAACAACAACTCAGAGAAGAACCCCACAAAGGAACCTGAAAAGACACCAGAGGAGTAGCAGGACACAGAGAACCCAAATCTTGAACCCTCCGGCAAGATTAACTCTAGCACACCAAACATCCGAGCAAAACAAGCACAATGGTCTAGAGGATCCAGACGCAACAGGGCAAGCCAAGCCAGGGCACAATCAGAAGAACCGAATCTTGAGAGAACACGATCAAGGGGACCTTGCAAAAAAGAACCCACCAACAGCCCAGCGAGCAGGAAGAACTACACGGTCTCCTACAGAGGAAGCCAGAAAAGGCAACCAACGAGCAGAAGAAACCAGCACTACCACAATTCAAAACCAGGAGAACCAGACCAAAAAGCACGAGGCCACTACTCTGAGCTTCCAGCAAAGGAACGCTGAGCAGAGGGAGCTCCACTCTAGTGAGCACGAGGGTGCAGAAGAAGAAAATCTTCTTGGAGCAAAAACTCAATGCGTCTGACCACGATCTCGTCAATATGATCGAGACAAGGAATGATCTGATTGGAGAAAACACCCAGAGATCCAATCCTTGAGAAGCCAAACCTGCAAAACACAGAGGAGAGACTCCGCGTGGATTCAGAACAGCAGCCCTGCAAAACCAGAAAAAAAAGCAGCTCCAAATCCACTGCAGAGACCACGAGCCAGGGAACCTGCAAAAAACCATTGCAAACCCACCAATGGGGAAGGCCGAAGGCAAACCTAGACAGAGAAGAAAATCTTCTTGGAGCCCAAAATTTGAACACTACCGATCTGAAAGGTTTTTCTTAACTTTGAATTTTTAAAAACCAAAATTTTGAAGTTTCATGTCTTCATTGACCTACCGACCGTGTATTTACTTACCTCCTGACAGTTGCTTAAGTTTATAATAGTTTATAGCTTTATTGTTTAGATAATATATATTAGTTTTATTATTTTTTGGTTTAGATAAAAGATAGGTAGAGCTTATAACTTATAATGTACCAATTAAATATAGGTTATAATATATTATATATTTTAGATACTCATATATAATATGTATTATATACATACTTTAGGAATGAATTATAAAATATAAGTTAAGCATAATAGATTTATATGATTTGATATCTTTTGACAACTGTTGATAACAATGTTCCCCTAAGTTTCTGGGACACAGGAGCGTGGGAGCAGGGAAACGCACAGAGGGGACGTGTGGAGACCACCCCCAAATTTTAGGGAAATTCGAGGGGGGCAAGGGGGCGTCGAGGTCATAAAAATGATAAAAATATATATAAATTTTAAAATTATAAATTCTAGATAATAAATATCATAAAACCTAACAATGTAAATTAATTTAACAAGCATGTTACACAAGTGACAATTCAATGATTCATTGATTATTGATTCATCATGAACATTTTCAAATTGTACAATTTGTCATTTCAATCTTGATATTCATATTTCAAATTTAATAAACAATAAAATTTAAAAATAAAACTTAAATTTTCACCAACATTTTGTCATTTTTAAAATTTACAGGTTGAAATAAATAATAAATTTGTAAATTAAAAATTTAAATATGAAATAAAATATTAAAATTTTATAGAAACAATTCAATTTAAAAAGAAAAAAAAAATATCAAAAAAAAAAAATTGCAAGCACTACCCGCGAGATCTGTTGTTCCTTTGCACCGACGATCTGCTACTCCTTTGCACCGGCGATCTGCGCCTGTTGGTCCTACACCCGCACCCTCATACACCAGCACCCTCTACACCGACGATCTCCGTGATTTGTTCCTCCCGCGGCCCTTGTTGCTCCCGCAACCCCTGCTCTATGCGACCTCTTCTCCTTTGCAGTTGCACCATCGATCTGCTGCGTGACCCCGAGTCCCGAACTCCTCAACCTCTAGGCTCCTTGCTTACACCTGCGAGCTTCCAAGCTCTGTGGGGTTGGGGCTCACTCTTAGTCAACTGTTGCACACTCACTAACGACGGAAAGGTAAGAAAGGCGGAATGGTAAGAAAGGTAAACTAAAAAAAGGTAAGAAATTTAGGTTTTGTTTTTTTTTAATTTCGTTTTTTAATAAAAATATGAGCAAAGTCGTGGGGGGCATGTGGGATCCCCCCCTTTTCAGGGAGGGGTATGTGGGTGCCCCCCACAACCGAGGCGAGCTTCAAACCTAGGAGGTGCGCCCCTCCATGCGTTTCTGCGCTTTTCTCTTTTTTGGGGGCGAAGGAAAACGTTTCTGGAGGAGCCCCCAAGCCCTCGGGGCGTGGGGAGCGAGGGGGGCGAGCCCCCGACCTTAGGGGGCAAGTTTCCGTGGAACACTGATTGATAACTTGCACTATATGGATATGGCTATTTTGAATATTTATGAAAAATGCTTATTTTTAATTCAAAATATGTGTATACATTTAATTTTTTGTATTTGTTGATTTCGCTCGATCCAATTCAAACTTTTCCCTTGTTTGCCTGGCTGAATTATTGTTGATTCCAATCCTGGTAACTATGCTACATAGTACAATGATAAATAATAGGAATCATCGATCCCCTCTACCCCTTTTATGGGAAAGGGGCACCACTTTTCCTCTCGAAGCAGTAGGTGGTCCTATAGGTGCTATGGATGACCCTAGGGTGGAACTGGAAGCTCCAACTGCTCAGCCTTTGTGGAAGGTAACGTGGCTAAGGTGGAAGCCAATGTGAGTTGTCTCCTCCCATATAGCTACATACCATCAAAATCATTTCCTATATTGGGATCCTATAATCAATAGCACCTTATGCGTCCCTCCTCTAGGTTCTAGCCCTTGCCTCTACCTTGAATCTCGAAGTTGATCCTCCTAGGACATTAGTCAACACCCTACAATTTTGACAAAAGTTCCTAATCCAATCGTTAAAATAAGGTAGAAAAAACTTCCCATGCTTAATAATTGATTTTGCTTGAGTGAAGGGTACTTTTTTAAGGTCATGACAGAGGAGTCAAACGATCAACACCACCAACATCAAGGTACATAGAGGGGTTTCTGTGCTTGATTAAATTCCAATCCCATACCCTCATACATGATAGAATCCAATGGAAACGTTGCAATCCTGAAATCCTAAGCATTAAGTTTGTTGAATTCTAAATGGGATCTAAAATTCTACTTTTTGCAAATGAAGTCTGATGAAGTTGGAACCATTGTCAAACATCCTAAAATAATGAATTGTAATGTTAAAAATTTAAGTAAAAGTCTTTTACTTTAAGAATTTAATAATAAACATTAACAATTATTATTGAACCAAACTGACCGATTCCAGTCTGGTTTTGATAACACTACCAAAAACCCAACCTATGGCTTTATTTCCCAAATTCCACACATTTATTATGAACAGGGCGATATTTTTCAAAATATCGCAATATTTTCCTAATTTATCGTAAGTTATTCAATATATCACGACATGTTCAATTTAACGGAAATATTGCGATAAATTCATGGCGATATATCAACCGAGGTAAATATCGTGATATATACAATATATCGACAATATATGTAACTATCATAAATACTATGTGTTACCGTTCAAACTAGCAATCCCGAATTTGTAGCATAATGAGATGTGTACGCTAGTAAATGGTAAGCATGGGAGAGAACCAAGCCCAAATGTCACCTCATCTCAATCTATCAACTACTTTAGGTAACTCCTGAACCAAGGGGAGAGCCCTCTTGAGATACCTGCAAACACCAATAAGTAGACACCTATCTACAAACTTTATAACAAAGATCAATGCCTTATATGGAGTCAGTCAATAAATTAAGAAGACAACTTGATCTACTAAGGAGTTAATTCAAACAACCACTTGTCCAAGATAACAAATATCAATGATTTTTGTTGCCGCCTAAAACACACTTGACTGTGGAAAAGTCTTCTTACCACTAGGTAGACAACTATGAGTTTAGAACCCAATGTCACCTCGATTCCCAACTCCTAAAAGGTCAAGGGTGGTAGTCCCTATTTACTATGTTTAAAAGGTTGTGTTTTAGGAGTTAAGAGATGATTAGATTAATTTAAGTTTTATGGCAATCAATCATGCAAAAATACAATAATTTCAAATGACAGGCAAACTTTGCTTTGAAATTTTAACTAAAGAAATCTGTAAGAAATAAAAATGATCAATTGCTTGCTAAACTAGTGCCTATTTCGCTAGGGCTATGGAGTCACAAATAAACTAAATTAAACTTGACAGAATTACTTAGATACATAAATCGATTTGAACCATTCACAATCTATCATAACCGATCATCAAATTAAATTATTGAAAATACACTAAGTAAATAAAACCAATGGTAAGTGAAACTTGCTTGTAACCATGTTGAATCAAATAAAGAACTTGGAATAAAAAAATGCTTTGAATAAAGAATTTGCAATGGAGTGCTATTAAAGTAAAGGATACAATGTGTTGCGAATGGTCCTGTAAGTTTTAATTAATTTTAGATCTTAGTTGTGCTTAGGGGGATTAGAGTGTTGTACAAGAAAATGCAAACTCACTAAGGTGTCTACCTACAACCGTTATCCCTTAATTGAGAGAAAATGTTGGGTGCTCAACAAGATAGCACAAGGCTCTCTCCTAACTCCACAAACCAATCCCAAGGGAAAGTAGGGTGCAAAAGAGGAGGACACAGTACCACGAAGCCCCCAACGACCTCTACCCCTCTAGCTCCGCAAACTAATCATATTTTCTCAATCTTGCAATAATAGATAGAAATGCCTATTATTCTATCCAACTCGAATCTTCTCCCTTTCTTGTCGCCCAATGTCAAACCAACCGGCAAGGGGAGTGAATACGGGGCGAAGATTAGGGCAAGGTTTATTTTGCTTTAAACGAAACAAAAAATTAACAATTATTAACAATGCAAGCCAACACGATATTGCAAGGGTGGCTTGACCAACTCACTTGCAAGGTGTGGGAAAAATAAAATTGAAATAAAATGGAATGCTAGCCGACATGATTTTGCAATGATGGCTTAGCCAAATCATTTGCAAGGTGTGGGCAAAATAAAAGAAAAAATAAAATAAAATTCTAAGTTGAAACCCAAGCCAATCAATAATTGCTTATGCAAAGGTGCGCAACCCAACTTTTTTTGCATGCAAGAGATGGAAAACAAGAAAAACTTCAGTTTAACTTAAAATGCAAAATAAAAAATAGTCCAAAGGAGTCTCTTGGACTTGTTACAATGGTTGAAATCTCAACATAAAAAAAACGAAGAAAGAAGTGGGAAAAACAGTTTTTTCACCCTTCTTATGAAGGCTTTGAAGCTCTTCCTTTAGGGTATCCTTTGCACCCTTCTATGGCTGAAATTTGACAAAGTTTTGCCTTGCTTTGTCACCAACCTGCTAAAACCAGCAAACAAAAAATGATAAAATGTGCCCAAAATCACTTTGGGGAAGTTAGTATGTTAGTGCAATATATATACAAAATTTACACAAAGTTGCCAAATGAATAATTTTATAAGAATTTGAGTATATAAGAGTTAAAATCATATTTGAAACACTCAACAAACTAGAATTAAAATGCAGAAATTTGTATGTAAAGAAAGAGAAACTTTGTTCTTTGGTCTTCCAGAAGTGCAGCAATGGGGCATCCAATCCTGGAATCCCATTCTTTAATCAATTAACTTGCAACTTATTAGATTTTCACTACACAACTACAAGAAGGTGAGAATCAAATAATCAACAAAGAAATCAGAAACTTCATACTAAAACGTATATCAACTTCTCTTGCTACAAAAATGAAGACTAGCAAAATTTATGGAATGAAAATACCATAAATCTTACCAAAGAAAATGAGTATGATTCCTTGGCCTCCCTAACTTATGTAGCTCCTCAAGCATGGAAGCAAATCATCAATGGGAACAATGGATGCAAGATTCCTCCAAAGATTTTGATTAACAAAGCCAAATGGCTGAAAATTACAATGGCCCAAGCAAGAGCAAGGGAATGAGAGCAACAAAATGAAAGATTATGTAACCAAAATGAGGTGGAAGCCTCCTTAAATAGGAAATGAGTGTGGAGAGAGCCCAAGTGCATGCAAACCACTTGTCAAAATGAGAGAGTGGGAGCTCAAAGAGGGGAACTGTTTTTCATGGGGGCACCCTCTAGGGTGAAAAATCAAATAGAAATGGGGGAAACCCCCCTCTAATATTTTTAATCCTCATTCTAGACCCAAAGGGGGGGAACACCAAAGTGGAGCCCTTACTTTGGCTTACTTTTAATTATCTCAATTTCCATGGTAGAGAGGGCGCCCCCTCTTTGGCGACAACTTCACTCTTGTGAAACACTTACATGGGGGTGCCTTTTTTCTTCTACAATCACCTTAGGAACATAATATAACACTTAGAAACTTAATTTTCCCTTTCTAAGTGACTTTATGCACTTTTCCAAATTTTGGTTTGCTAATTGATTGCCAATTTTCATGATTTCCTTGATTGAATTTGGAAAATGTCACCAAAACCTTAGCAAGACTTATTTGAATGACTTCAAACTTTGGCGAAGGGTGTAGGGGGACTTATGCCATTGATTTTGAGTACCCATACCAATATTCATGAACATTAGATGCCATTTAATACTCATTTTATTACAACATTTTTATGTTGAGGAAAAAAATTTAATCACCAAAAATTAAAAAATCCTAGGTAAAACCTAATGAAATTCCACAAGACTCTTAAGAGTGTCTAGCATGGTTACATAGAACATTCCTAGGCCTTAGTCACGCTGTGGACGCGATCATTAGAATGCCTTTCACCACTTTTCAGGTATTTTTGAGTGAAAAAATCAAATAATTAAAATACTAAAAAGGAATTTTAATTATCTAGGGGGAAAGACACTCGATGAAAGGACTTCCCTAATGAAAAAGACCTAGGTAACTAAGTTATATAAAAACTAGACCTTCATGCTAACATATCATTAGAATATCCCCCGGAGGGGTGCAAAAATTTCATGGAGAAAATATAGGAAGAGTTGCCTTACTTGCAAAAAACATTATTAGGTACTTCTTTCTCATCTTCAATGCACATGGTACATAGTTGGCCACCTTGTTGGTTAGATGGTCAACATTCTGCCTCCAACTATGGGATGTGTACTCGATTTGGTCTTCAAGCAAGGAGAGGATACAAGAACTCCAGAATCTTTGGTTCTTCTAATCTGTAAAAACATCTCAACTTGACAAGAAAACCTTAGTAGCGCAAGTTTATGAAAAAGTCCAACGAACCATGTGTTGCTTTATTAGAAACTAAAAGAAAACTAAATACAAAAAAGAAATGCAAACAGTAAATGCTCACTTGGAGGAGCTTATTTTCCTACTCTAAGCATAATAAAATAACACCTTAGGTAAAATCAAATATCCAATGCAACCACCTAAGCATTTTATCAACCTTAAAAAATTTTGTCTTGTCTTTGGTTACGAGCCAAAGCAAGGACACAATTATTAAGAAATGCAAATCTGCGTGATGATCCAGAATGGATTGGCTGGTTAGGGAATCATAAGCATGGATAATGTTATCAAACGGCTTCCCAAACTGTTGGGTTTTCCCGCAAGCTTCTTCTATCCAAGATTAGATAGGACTAATGTACGCATTTGTCTGATGAGGCACATCGACTACTCCATCGCACTGTTCAACAAGGTTTATATGATAATTCTCTATATAAACCCCAAGCTATTCCAAATCATAAGGAACCTTTGTACGTGAAGATGAAAGCTGGGACTGTTCTCTAATTAATTGCACCTAATCTATATCTTCATTGTACTCTTTCTCCAAGTCTTCATTACTTATACTTGTGCACGATTCTGAATGAAATCGCTCTCAATAATCATACGGAAAATTTGAACATTCACCTTCCATACCAAAATCCCCCAAAGTCTCAAGATCCACAATCCCTTCTCTGGGCATGTCATAGATGGGATTCTCAAAAATATTTTTAAAAGTCTCATATATTGGATTTTCAATAAAAGTCCAACAGTCATCATTCCCATCTACGTCAGTTGCGAGAGAGTCTTCATCGTTGGTATCACATTCCTAGATATAAGTAACCGCCTCATGTTCACAATGATCATCCTTAGAAGTTTTGGTTTCAAAGATAGAACAAGCAGTAAAATATTCCAAAACTCCATCCCTAAGTGGTGAACATGGAGGTGTGTCATCATACACATTACAAACTTCATGAATTTCTTCATAAGTTTCATTATAAAACTCTATGATGGTTTCTTCATGAGATGGGTCTCGGGTACAAATGTGATCATCATCACTGAAATAATCATGAAAAGATCCCCAATCTTCAATATTTTATGTTGAGCGGTCTGTTGCCGCCTAATTCACACTTTAAGACGCAAAAAAGTCACAACCTGCTATGTGTGTCCTTGGGGGCAAGCGAGAGCTGGGGACCACTGTCACCACAGT
>LPNX010962331.1:0-198577 GCA_001517045.1 Pseudotsuga menziesii
TATACAAATAATTATGCCATCTGATGCGCCGTCGCTTAAGCGACGCTTGCTAGGCTAGCCGTCGCTTAAGCGACGCTTGAGCCTAGCCGTCGCTTAAGCGACATGTATAACCACAATTTAAAAAAAAAAAATTAACTTTGTGATTTTTGGTGGGTTTAAAAGAAGAAATCCACGCGCCGTCGGAAGTAACCGTCGGATTTTGGATCGAAATGTAGTAGTGTTAAATGAAGCCGAAAAACAGAAGTGCATGGCAGTTAAGAATAAGTGGTGGTTGCAGAAAATAAATGTTGTCTACGTGGTGAATTGTGTGGTCCTATAAAGGCAGGGTTGACCTCTCCAATGATTATTTTATTTGCTTAGGACCCGGTGAAAAGGACCTGGCGATTTGGGAGCTTCCATTTGTCAGTGCCAGGCACGTTCCGAACACACGCCTCCACAGTAAGCCAGGTAGGACTTAAACCCTGTAAGTCTTTCGTCCAATTACCATTGTAAATTAACCAATGGACCAAGGGAGAGAGATTTGTGTGTCTGGTCAGGTTGTGGATGACAGAGAGGAATTTTTAGTAGATAGACACAGGGGCGTGTGCGACCCCTTCCTATCCACAGGGAGCATGTCCAGCAGTAAAGAGAAGTTGTGGTCTCATTACTCACAGGGGAATGACGTTCTGAATGTATGCAAGTCTTTTTTGTACCATTTTGCCCTTGAGAAAACCCTCCACTTCCAGGAATTTGCCAAGTGGTGTGCGGTGAACTATTCTCCCTCTCAGAGGATTATTGTGAGTCGATCCACGTATAAAATACTGTGTAAAAGTGATGCTTCGGTCATCAGAGAAAACCTTAGTCTTCCCGAAAGTTACCCTGTAAATCGTGAGTCTGTAAATGAATCTGTCCTTGCTGAGTTTTTCAAAAATTGTGAAAGTGAAAGTCACTGTCAATTCTTGTCAAGTATCCTAAAGGAAGGTCAGTCCCTTGAAGGTATTTTCTTTCCTTACCCCTTGCACATTTTTAGGACTGAAGTGCAATTGGTAATGTCTCTGGTCTGTCAAGTGTTAGGTCTAGATGACGATTGTCATATAGGTGATGTCGCCCTCGGCTTCTTATTACGAATAAATTCTTTAAGCCTTGAGTCCCAGTTAGTCCCTGAGCTTAATTTAGATGAATACCTTGCTGAAGTGATCCACCTTCAGTTGACTGAGTTTCCCAAGGTCCAGTTCTTTAGGTTTCAAACATACCTGCTTAACATGCTATTATGCTCTAATGTTACTGAACTGAAATTCTTAAGTACTCTATGCTCTTCTGATTTTCCCAAGCAAATCAACATGTTCGAATTTGCTAATTCGATCATGTCCGAAATGTACAAAATGTTATTTAATGAGGACCTGCCCCATGTCCTGGACAAGATGAGATGCCTAATGCAGTCGTCACCCGAAGATCGGGTGGGGGACTGGTTCCTGTACAGAGGTTACACAGTGTTAATAGTATATGGCTTTACTGGTCAGCCTTATAGGCTACCCTCCTTCTTGACCCCAAGGGTTTTTGCACTAGAGTTTATGAGGCAGAGATTGCTGTCTGAGGAAGAGCACTTTGGTGCTTTCAAAAAATCTTCGAACATTAAATTTCCACTTAAAGTCGGCCCTTTCATTTTTAAAGGTAAAGGTGCCCTGCCATTTATAGAAAAGTTGCTGGAAAATATGGATTTCATAAAAGATGTAAATGTGAACTACGACCCCCACCATGTGATCTCATTGAGAAAACAGGCAAACAAGAATAAACCATTTGAGCATCAGGCTATTGAGGGGCTGTTTGAAATGGCCAATTTGCTGCAGTGTACTGACAGGTCAAATTCTGATGAAGAGACACATACTATACATGTCACAGCAACTCAAATAACAGAAGGTGCTGGTATTGTGGTCAAGAGGAGTTTGTCTGAAACTGAGAGTATGGATGTAGATGAAGGGCCCCGTAAAAAGGCAAAGCTGCTTGAAAGTGGTGAAATTGTATATGAGGAGGTTTCCGATGGTCCCAAAAGAGGTGCCCTAGTTCCCCTGAAAGCGGTGCAAGTAAGTCAATTCTCTTTTAAAAATGTAGAGGGTGATGTAGACAGTTCGGAATTATGGCATGTGCTTAAGTCGAAGGAAGACCTAAAAGCCAGCTACATGGAGAAGAGGAAACAGTCCATGGAGGAAACGAGAAATTTGCTCCCGAAGGTGAGAAGTTTGTACAGTTCGAAAACCTCTCTGGTCTCTACTAGAGATGCTGAGAAGAATACTTTTAAAATGGCTATGGTAAGCGACAAGAAGGTGTCTGAAATGGAGATTCGGTTAGACAAAATCAGCACTCCGGATAAAATTCAACTCCACAAACAGACCAGCGATATCATCTACTCAGACTTACTACAAGCCATGGTGAGGATTAATAAATTGCAAGTTTTGATAGACAAATTGGAAATTCAGTTGAAACATGAGAAAGTGGAAAATAAAGAAAATGTTGTTCAGATTAGGAAGCTGCAGACAGACATTGCTAGTTCAAACTGTACCCAGGCAATCAAGAGGTTGTTAGAGGAAAAGGACAATGCACTCCAGGTCCTGAAGAAGAAACTGAAGATCCCAGGTGCTGAACATGTTCAGTCATCTGAGTTACTAGCTCTCTAAGAAGAGAAGGATAAAGTCCATCAGGAGATGATGGAATACAAAGGAAGAGCCGGAGAGCTACAGGAAGAAAAAGAGAAGTGGGAAGTCGAGAGGGAGGAACTGTTATCCCAAATATCCTTGATGAAGAAAGATCAGAATGAAGAGAAGGAGATTATTGAAGAGTTGATGAGCCAGACTCCCACCGGCGAAGACTTGTCTATTGTAAATATCCAGAAGCCATTAGACGATTTCTCTACTGATGATTTGTTGGTGCCAATGTCCCAGGTGAGTTTGAAAGAGGAAGCAATCAAAGATTTGAAAGCAGAGAATGAAAAGATGAAAGCTGAATTGGCCAAAGTAAGTGAAAGAAAAAAACAAATACTATAGGACAGGAATCAATTGCAGAAGAAATTTAATGAGCTAAAGGAAAAATGCATTGGGAAAGGCCCCCTTCAGGGGGAAAAACATATCATTTGGGATACCTTGTGTATAGAGATTACCAAGTTCCGACACTACCTAAATTTTATTGATGATTTGAATATAATGATAAATATATCTCACCAGAGGCTGAAACTGGTAAACGAACATATGGAGAAAAGACCTCTTGTTATAGCTCAGAACACACTAAATTTCCTGAATTCACTGTCATATCAGAAGTTGCAGGAATTGGGCATAAAGGACAGAGTATCAATAGTGATGTGGGCAAAGAAAATCATCCATAAGCATCACTTAATCAAAACGGTCCAAGATAAATCAGAAGGATTGCTTCTGCAGGTTAATAATTTTAAACAGGAGTTTAAAGAACTGTTCGAGGACGGATTGCCTTCTTTCTGGGATGGAGAAGGGCGGATGTTCTCACAGGAACATTATCATAACCTGCTTGTTCAATGCTGCATGGACCACTCCAAATTCAATGAGTTGGAGAAAAGCCTGACAGAGAAGACCATTGTGGATATGCTCACAAAAGATTTCGAGATTCTGCAGAAGTTCGCCATCATCAGGAGAAGATTACCCAGAAAGTCCTATGAAGCATATATGGAGCTCGAAGTAGCAATTCGGGAAATGATGGAGTGTGACACCCCAAGTTCGGAGCAGTGGAAAGCTGTGGAGCGGTTTGGAAAGACAAAGTATATTATCCATCCCTAGGAACAGGTGTCATACACTGAAGAGATGATGGGGCAAAGACGTGGAGCTGATGGGGAAAAAGACGTGGAGCTGATGAGGGAAAGACGTGGAGCTGATGGGAGAGAGTTTGTTATCAAGTTGATTTGTACTTTGTGATTTGTTAGGATTGGATTTGTAACAAACTTCCTAGGGGTTAGGAATTCAGTTACAAACTCTAAATTAAGCCGATCATTCTGTTATTGATCTCCTTGTTGGAGCACCGATCATTTTATGTATAAATATGCATCTTGTTTAAGAGATGGGGGTTGGAACCCATCGGGTG
The DNA here is from genome assembly GCA_001517045.1 of Pseudotsuga menziesii. NCBI lineage: Eukaryota > Viridiplantae > Streptophyta > Pinopsida > Pinales > Pinaceae > Pseudotsuga > Pseudotsuga menziesii. Next base: position 4,078 of record LPNX010962331.1, read on the forward strand.
GTGAATAATTTTGGAGAACATATCTGTTTTGAAATAACAAAGTGAATGCATGAGAGTTTTGTCAAAGATTCATGTGTCGTTGATATTATAGTCTGTCCCTCTTTCTTTATGTGATTGTATTTCCCCTATGTAACACTCCATTTTGTTTCTTCCTCGTATCTGGAATATAGTGTTAGATGATTGGAATTCATGTGTTTATGCTCTGGTCATCATTTCAGATATTATATGATTTTTTCTGCTAAAGTTGATATAGAACTCATCCTTGTTGATGCTCTGTATTAATGGGTTGTTTCTTCATCTCCTCTGTTCCACCTGAATCAATTTGAATGACTGTGATGATGTGATTACCTTGCCTTTGATAAATATCATGTATATGTCTTTGTGGTATCTTTATATTGTATATGACTCCATGCCCAATGGTTATGTGATTGTTTTAGCCAAATACATAAATCTTTGAATGTTATTTTATATCTGATTTTGTTAAATCTGGTCCTGTTAAATCTTTATTGAGAGATCCCTCTCTGGAAGAAAATACCAGTTTCTTCCTAAAGTGGTTTTGCTGTTACCTTGGAGTTTACCTTTTACAACCTGGGTACATTCTGAGTGCTAACAAACTGGCGCCATTACCGGGGACGAAAGTGCTTATCTGCCCCGGGAGAACGACAAAGATTAAGAAAGATTTCTGTGGGCAAACAGGAATTTCAAAAAGAAAAGAAGGTTGTATATTTGCCCTGGCGACTTCATTGTGAAATTGTTTCAGAATTAAAGAACGACATTCTGGCTTCAAGAAGACATACACAAGGTAACTCTGATACCGAAATCCTGAAAATTTTTGAGGATCCAAAAAAGTTGTTTAAGAGAAAAAATAAAGAGAAGTTATATTTTTCCTTTGTTCGGCCCATCATCATCACCAGATTCTCATATTAACCCAGCATGGGAAGTCAATACTGCTCAGACCCTGTTGAGAACTAGATCTGAATCCGACCTCCAAAATACTGAGTTCATTCCTTGTAGGTTGAAAGCTAGATCTGAATCCGACCTCAAAAATACTGAGATCCATCCTCACACGTTAGAATCCTACCTGTTAGATTCCCTCTGGAAGGACTTGCAACAAGCACCTAAAGCTAAAACAACTGCCTCCGAACATTCTCAAAGTATTCCAGTTCCTGTGAACCCATCCAGACCAATGGCCGCTAGATTTTCTCCCTTGCGTTTGCCGGCTGTATTACATGATCTCCCCCAAAATTATTCTCAGAGAATTTCTTTATTTGATGGGGAAGGTGATATAACTGCGAAACAGCATGTTGCCAAGTTTGAAGATTTCATTGACTTGGAAGAAGTTGACTATCCTGATGTCAAACTGCGGTTATTTGCCCAAAGTTTGTCTGGGGAGGCAAAGAAGTGGTTTAAAGACTTGGCTAATGGATCTATAGCAAATTTTCAGGCCTTTCAAAACGCCTTTCTGGATAGGTGGGACGATAAACAGAACCCTCTGCAGCTTTTATCTCAGTACAATAGTCTCAAAAAGGGGGGTTTTGAGTCTGTTCATGAATTTTCAAGAAGATTCATGAGGGCTTACAACTCGATTCCGGAAGATATAAAGCCTTCCCCTGTAGCTGCTAAACTGCATTATGTTGGAGCTTTTGATAATGATTTTTCATTTTCATTGTGGGAAAGGAAATCAGCAACTCTTGCTGCCATGTTTACTGATGCCCTAGAAGTGGAAGCTAACATGATGGCTAGTGGGAAGATGAAACATAGAGACATGGACAGGAGGAGAAGGGAATAAAATATGCCTTCTACTTCATCTTCTTCCGCTGATGTTAAATTTGAGACGATGTTGAAGACTATGGAAAAGTTGATGGATAGGTTAACCATAGATACTAGGCCCTTCAACAGGGAGCAAGGGGAGCCCCAAATCAGGAATCCAAATTTCAGAAGGCCAAATCCCCCTGTTCCTCCCCAAAATAGACATAGAAATCCTAGAATCCAAGAAGAATAGCCTATCCGTCTGCCTTTCCCTAAAAATTATGTTGCTGAGGAAGAAGATCCACCTGAAAATGAGATTCATCTGTTTGGAGAACAAGATTCAGAGATATATCTTACTGAATAAGAGCATAATATGTTTGCGCAGGAAGGTACAAATAAAGAATTTGAAAATGAGCTATATCAGAGAGGTTATTTACATGCAATGGATGATGTGCAAAGGAAAATGAGACTAAGGAATAGGGATGTCCCCATAAATAAAGGGAGGGCAAACCCAAATCATCCTTCCTCTAGTTCTTTAAATGGAGAAAAGGGGAAAGGACTACAAAAGGAACCCTTTGTGAGTAAAGAGGTTGAAAATGATGTACAAAGGGATAAAATAATAAATAAGGCAACTCCGATTGATGTGGAAAAGATTGGTGTTGGTTTTAACTTGCAAAACGAGCTTTCAAAACTAAAAATCTCTGTTCCATTTAATGAGTTATTGAGAAACACTGAATACAGAGATACTATCACCAAAATGATCAAAAACCAAGGAGAATGGTAGTCAGACATTTTAGAATTGAATGATGATAATCCTGCTATTTCATTTGGACCAAAAGCTGAAAATTTAGAAGGTGAAGAGGTTCCTCCTTTCTATTTAAGTCTAAATGTGCATGACAAAGTGGTCCACAATGCTATGTTGGATTCAAGGGCATCCCATAATATAATGCCTAAAGGAGTCGTGGAAAGTCTAGGATTAGAAGTGACTAGACCATATAAGGATTTATACTCATTTGATTCTAAGAGAGTAAAATGCCTTGGTTTGATTAAAGACATGGTGGTGACCTTGAATAAATTGCCGTCTAAAACTATAGTCATGGATGTGGTGGTAGCAGATATTCCACCCAAATTTGGGGTATTGCTGTCAAGCTCTTGGACCTCCAAGCTAAAAGGTAGTTTATAGATGGACATGTCATATGCAACGATTCCAGTTCCAGATGGGAGCAGAAGGTTATATAGTGAAAAAAGAACTCCCTATGTGGTTAGCAGTCAATATCAACCTGAAATTCACCACATATATGCTGTTAATACTGATTTGGGGTCTTCCATTTTCTTTAACGAGGTTTCCCCACATGAGGAAGAAAAGACATTGCAGGAGAAGTCTCAAGAAAATGATGAAAAATAAGTTTTAGAACAGGAAGCTTTGGAGGCAAAGCAGAAAAAAGAAGGCTAATGGATCATGTATTTTGATGGATCTGTTGCAAAGGTTGGTGCTGGGGCTGGTGTATACATAATTTCTCCTATTCATGATTTCAAATCTTTATCATACAAATTGCTATTTGAATGCACAAATAATGTAGCAAAGTATGAGGCTTTGTTATTAGGATTACATGCTTTGAAAGATTTAGGGGTTCAAAGAGTCAGGATCTTGGGAGATTCTGAGTTGGTGATAAACCAGGTAAATGAGAGTTATCAAGCCAGGCATCCTCAGATGAGGGCTTATAGAAATGAAGTATGGGATATGCTTGGTAATTTCTTCACAGAGCATACAATTCAGGTTGTTCCCAGGGTTGACAATTTGGTGGCTGATTCTTTAGCAGTATCTGCTGGAAGATTTGAGACCCCAATGACTAGTCAAAAAGAATACCAGGTGGAGATTTTGAACAGACCTTCTATCCCTGACAATTCCAAATACTGGCAGGTGTTTGAAGATGATATGCAGATCCAAAGATTTCTAGAGTTATCAGGGGAATTTGTGAATACTCATTTTGACAATGAAAATGATGATGAGGGGACCCTTGGAGAGGATGAAGAAATTGAAACAGAAGGAGAAGATGCTGAGAAGTTAAAGAAAACTTTAGGAGGTAAGGATATCATCCAGCTGAAAAATAATTTCATACCAAGAGGCCTGATCCCTTTAGAAAGGCTCTTTGATCAAAATGATGTTGCCAAGAACCCCAAAGTGAAAACTGTTGGTGATGCCATTGAAGATAGAAATATTGGCACTGAGGAGAACCCTAAAATCATAAAATTATCTAAGAAGCTACCAGAAAGAGAGAAAGAGGAGTATGTAAAGTTGATGAAAAAATATACAGATGTGTTTGCTTGGAGTTATGAAGACCTCAAAGAATATGATACATCTATCATACAGCACACTATTCCTAGAAAGCCTAGGGAGAAGCCTTTTAAACAAAAACTCAGGAGGATCAATCCTAAGCTGCTCCCTGTCATTGAGAAGGAAATAAAGAAGTTATTTGATGCCAAGATCATTGTAACACTCAGATTTTCTAAATGGGTTGCGAATTTGGTCCCTGTCAGAAAGAAGAATGGAGAGATAAGACTGTGCATAGATTTCCGCAATTTGAATAAGGTCTCCATGAAAGACAACTATCCTCTACCCAAGATGGATCATATAATGCAGCAAGTGGTGGGAGCTGAAAGGATTTCAATGCTGGATGGTTTTTAAGGGTATAATCAAATCAAAGTGCTGCCAGAAGATTAGGAGAAAACTGCCTTCACTACACCATGGGGGACTTTCATGTATGCCAAGATGCCTTTTGGTTTGATGAATGCGGGCACCACTTTCCAGTGAGCTATGGACATTGCCTTTGCAGGAGAAATTGGAAGTTTTGTGGTAATTTATATGGATGATATCACAGTCTACTCAAAGTCTGACAGAGAACATCTGCATCATCTGGAGAAGGTCTTCATGAAGTGTAGGAGGTATGGAATATCTTTCAACCCTAAGAAGTCTAATTTTGCACTAGAAGAAGGAAAGCTGCTAGGCCATATAATATCCAAAGATGGCATAAAGATTGAACCTGAAAGAGTAAGTGCAATTCTAAGGGTAGGAGAACCTAGAAGCAAAAAGGAGATACAATCATTTCTGGGACAGGTAAATTTCTTGAGGAGATTTGTACCAAGCTTTGTTGAGATTTTGATGAATATTACAAATATGTTGAAGAAAGGTCATGAAATAAAGTGGAATACAGAAGCTAAGGAGTCATTTCGGGAAATCAAGAAAGCAATTTCGGAAGCTCCTGTTTTGATAAGTCCAGATTTCACCAAAGATTTTTCAGTATTCTCATATGCTTCAGAACATACCATAGTAGCAGTATTATTGCAGAAAAATGATGAAAATTTGGAAAAACCCATAGCCTTTTTCAGTAAAATGATACTGGATGGGGAATTGAAATATGACATCATGGAAAAGCAGGCCTATGCTTTAATTAAAGCATTAAAGGATTTCAGAGTATATGTTTTGCATTCCCATGTAATTGCGCATGTTCCAACCGCTGCAGTAAAAGCAATTTTGACTCAACCAAACCCCGAAGGCAGGAGGGCGAGATGGATAGCTACATTATTAGAATATGATATAGAGATAAAACCCACAAAGCTGGTTAAAGGACAAGGGTTAGCAAAGATGATGACAAATTCAAATTGTGAATCTTTACAGATCAATTTTTTGACTCACCAGTCCGATCAGTTGGACATAGAGATAGAAGTGATGGCTGATTTTGTTGCCTCTCCATGGTATTCTGGTATTGTATATGTCCTCCGAAATTTGCAAGCACCAGAAGGATTAAGTAAATCGAGAGCAAGATCTGTAAAGTTGAAATTTGCTAAATTCTGTATCATAAATAAATATCTTTATTGGAAGGATCCTGGAGGAGTTCTACTAAATTGTCTATTGGAGGATGAAGCCCAGCAAATTACCAGAGAATTTCACAAAGGAGACTGCGGGGACATCATTCTTGGAAGGTGACTGCAAACAAAATCCTGAGAGCTGGTTATTATTGGCCTACGTTATTCTCAGATGTATATAAAGAAACCAGCAAATGTCATCAATGCCAAATTTTTGACGGTAAGAGAAAGGTACTGTCTCTCCCTCTGAGTCCAATAACAGTTGAGGCTCCTTTCTAGCAATGGGGTTTGGATTTTATTGGTGAAATAAACCCCAACTCATCAGGTCAGCACAGGTGGATCTTGACAGCTACAGACTATTTTACTAAATGGATAGAAGCAATTCCTACCAGGAGGGCCACTGAGAATGTGATCATGGATTTTCTTGAAGAAAATATATTGGCCTGATTCGGGTGTCCAAAAAGGATAGTAACAGACAACGCAGCTGCTTTCAAATCTAGGAAGATGATTAACTTTTGTCAAAAGTATCATATAAGCCTCAATCACTCAACTTCATATTACCCTCAAGGAAATGGATTAGCTGAATCTTCAAATAAAATCCTGGTGAGGATCATAAAAAAGATGTTGGAAGATAATAAGAGGTCCTGGCACACCAAACTAAAATATGCTCTATGGGCTGACAGGATTAGTACCAAAAGAGCAATCGGCATGTCCCCATTCCAACTGGTATATGGTGCTGAAGTAATTTTTCCAACATCATTAGGGGTACCAGTTATGAGATATTTCCAGGATCAGCAAGAAGAACCAAATCACATACAATGAAGGATAAGTCAGATCATTGATCTAGAAGAACGAAGAAGTAAGGCTTATGACAAAGTGCAATCACATCAGGAGAAAATGAAGAATAATTTTGACAGAAGAATCAAGGAAGAGGAGTTTCATATTAGTGACCTGGTGTTGAAGTGGGATGCTCCTAATGAAGACAAGCATGGAAAGTTTGACCCTATGTGGGTAGGACCTTACGTTGTTGCTGGATACAGAGGACACAATGCATTTTTACTGGAATATACAAATGGGGTTCTTCTGGAGAGTAACCATGTAAATGGAAGATATCTGAAGCATTACCTGTCCTGAAGGGGAAGGTAAAATTTGTATCATAGAATTGTACATATTTATTTCCCTTTACAAATAAATATGGATGGTAAGCCGAGTGTATTTGAAAGCTTGCAGTGAAAGATCTAAAGTTCAGGAGGCATACCACTCCTTTTCTAAAAATATATAAAAATGATATATTTACAAAATCAAAAGGTGGGTTTTTGAGAAGTTATTATGCAAAATCAAAAGTAGGCACCTGGTCTACGAGTTCTTTGATACCTTGCAGGGAGGATATCATCCCCAGATGGAGCTAGCTGTTAACACCATTATTTTTCAAAGGGGATAAAAAACCATGGTGGAGGAGAAACAACAAGTGTTTGCCAAACTTTGGTTAAAGGATATATTGTAAAAATGGGACTATAGGAAAAAAGGCGATTAAGTCAACGAAGATCCTAAGCCGCAATGGAAAAAGGAAGAAAATAAATGGCTGATATTATGTCTGCTCCTCAGAGATGCAAGGAAGATAAAGGTTTGGTCCGGGTGCTTATCCGGCCCACAGATCAGTGGCCATCAAGTTGTTTCGCGTAGATCCACGGTCTATATCAAATCCGCTTCATGAAGTTGCATCCTGGTTAAAATGACACAATCCGGCGGAATCGGGTACATGCTACTCAATCCAATGGCGGAGAGGTGAAGTCGAATCACATCCACGGTTGAGATTGGTTCCGGAGCCAGAACCTGCACGACCGATAAACCTAAAGCGCCCAGCGGAATGAGTTATCCGGTGATCGATCTGACGGTTGAAGATCAAAGTGAATCAAATCAACGGCTATTATGATTTCAGGAGGGTGAACTAGTGCGGTGGATAATTCTGAAGTGCCCAGCGGAATTTGGTATGTGGCATATGATCCGACGGTGGAAAGTTAAAGGCATATCACATCAATGGCTGAGGATGATTTCGGGGATCAAAGCTGCATGACGGTTAAAGTGACGGAGCCCAGCGGAATTAGGTACGTGTCATCCGATCCAATGGCTCATGATAAAAGGCAATTTCAACAACGGTGGGAGATCATTCCGGGATGGAGACTAGCATGTTGTTTATCACCAAGGCGCTTAGCAGAACGGGGTATGTGGCACGTGATCCAAAGGCCAGAAATTAAAGAGAAACCAGATCTAGGGTCTTAAATGAAGCCGGAACATAGAGGTGCACAGCAGTTAAGAATAAGTGGTGGTTGCAGAAAATAAATGCTGTCTACGTGGCGAATTGTGTGGTCCTATAAAGGCAGGGTTGACCTCTCCAATGATTATTTTATTTGCTCAGGACCCGGTGAAAAGGACTTGGCGATTTGGGAGCTTCCATTTGTCAGTTTCCAGGCACGCTCCGGGAACACGCCTCCACAGTAAGCTAGGTAGGACTTAAACCCTATAACTCCTTCGTCCAAATTACCATTTTAAATTAAGAAATGGACCAAGGGAGAGAGAGTCGAGTGTCTGGTCAGGTCGTGGATGACCGAGAGGAATTTTCAGTAGACAGACACAGGGGCGTGTGCGACCCCTTCCTATCCACAGGGAGCGTGTCTGGCAGCAAAGAGAAATTGTGGTATTATTACTCATAGGGGAATGACTTTCTGAATGTATGCAAGTCTTTTTTGTACCATTTCACCCTCGAGCAAACCCTCCACTTCCCAGAATTTGCCGAGTGGTGTACGGTGAACTATTCTCCCTCTCAGAGGATTATTGTAAGTCGGTCTGCGTCCAAAATACTATGTGAAATTGATGCTTCAGTCGTCAGAGAAAACCTTAGTCTACCCAAAAATTACCCTGTAAATCGTGAGTCTGTAAATGAATCTGTCCTTGCTGAGTTTTTCAAAAATTGTGAAAGTGAAATTCGTTGTCAATTCTTGTTGAGTATCCTGAACGAAGGTCAGTCCCTTGAAGTTCTTTTCTTACCTTACCCCTTGCACATTTTTAGGACTGAAGTGCAATTGGTAATGTCTCTGGTCTGTCAAGTGTTAGGTCTAGATGAGGATTGTCATATAGGTGATGTCATCCTTGGTCTCTTATTAAGAATAAATTCTTTAAGTCCCGAGTCCCAGTCAGTCCCTGTGCTTAATTTAGATGAATACATTGCCGAAGCGATCCACCTTTAGTTGACTGAGTTTCCCAAGGTCCAGTTCTTTAGGTTTCAAACATACTTGCTTAACATGCTATTATGCTCTAATGTTACTGAACTGAAATTCTTAAGTACTCTATGCTCTTCTGATTTGCCCAAGCAAATCAACATGTTTGAATTTGCTAATTCGATCATGTCCAAAATGTACAAAATGTTATTTGATGAGGACCTACCCTGTGTCCTGGACGAGATGAGATGCCTAATGCAGTCGTCACCGAAAGATCGGGTGGGTGACTGGTTCCTGTACAGAGGTTACACAGTGTTAAGAGTATATGGCTTTACTAGTCAGCCTTATAGGCTACCCTCTTTCTTGACCCCAAGTATTTTCGCACTAGAGTTCATGAGGCAGAGATTGCTGTCTAAGGAAGAGCACTTTAGTGCTTTCAAAAAATCTTCAAACATTAAATTTCCACTTAAAGTCGGCCCTTTCCTTTTTAAAGGTAAAGGCGCCTTGGATTTTATAGAAAAGTTGTTAGAGAATATGGATTTCATAAAAGATGTAAATATGAATTACGACCCCCACCATGTGATCTCATTAAGAAAACAGGAAAACAAGAATAAACCAACTGAGCATCAGGCTATCGAGGGGTTAGCTGAAATGGCCAATTTGCTGCAGTGTACTGACAGGTCAAATTCTGATGAGGAGACACATACTATACTTGTCACAGCGACCCAAATAACAGAAAGTGCTGGTATTGTGGTCAAGAGGAGTTTGTCTGAAGTTGAGAGTATGGATGTAGATGAAGAGGGGCCCCATAAAAGGGCAAAGCTGCTTGAAAGTGGTGAAATTGTAGATGAGGAAGTTTCTGATGGTTCCAAAAGGATTGCCCTAGTTCCCATGAAAGCGGTGCAAGTAAGTCAATTCTCTTTTGAAAATGTGGAGGGTGATGTGGACAGTTCGGAATTATGCCACGTGTTTAATTCGAAGGAAGACCTAAAAGCCAGCTACATGGAGAAGAGAAAACAGTCTATGGAGGAAACGAGAAATTTGCTCCTGAAGGTGAGATTGTACAGTTCGAAAACCTCTCTGGTATCTGCTAGAGATGCCGAGAGAAATACTTTTAGGATCGCTATGGTAAGTGACAAGAAGATGTCTGAAATGGATATCCGGTTAGACAAAATCAGCACTCCAAATAAAATTCAACTTCATAAATAGACCAGCGACATCATCTACTCAGACCTACTACAAGCCATGGTGAGGATTAATAAATTGCAAGTTTTGATAGACAAATTGGAAATTCAGTTGAAACATGAGAAAGTGGAAAATAAAGCAAATGTTGTTCAGATTAGGAAGCTGCAGACAGAAATTGCTACTTCAGACAGTACCCAGGCAGTCAAGAGGTTGTTAGAGGAAAAGGATAATGCACTCCAGGTCCTGAAGAAGAAACTGAAGATCCCAGGTGCTGAACATGTTCAGTCATCTGAGTTACTAGCTCTCCAAGAAGAGAAGGATCAAGTCCATCAAGAGATGATGGAATACAAAGGAAGAGCTGAAGAGCTACAGGAAGAAAAAGAGAAGTGGGAGGCCGAAAGGGAGGAACTGTTATCCCAAATCTCCTTGATGAAAAAATATCAGAATGAAGAGAAGGAGATTATGGAAGAGTTGATGAGCCAGACTCCCACCGGCGAAGACTTGTCTATTGTAAATATCCAGAAGCAATTAGATGATTTCTCTACTAATGATTTGTTGGTGCCAATGTCCCAGGTGAGTTTGAAAGAAGAAGCAATCAAAGATTTGAAAGGAGAGAATGAAAAGATGAAAGCTGAATTGGCCAAAGTAAGTGAAAGCAAAAAACAAATACTGCAGGACAAGAATCAATTACAGAAGAAATTTAATGAGCTAAAGGAAAAATGCATTGGGAAAGGCCCCCTTCAGGGGGCAAAGCATATCATTTGGGATACCCTATGTATAGAGATTACCAAGTTCTGGCACTATCTAAATTTTATTGATGATTTGAATATAATGATAAATTCGGCTCACCAGAGATTAAAACTGGTAAATGAACATATGGAGAAAAGACCTCTTGCTATAGCTCAGAACACACTAAATTTTCTAAATTCACTGTCATATCAGAAGTTGCACGAATTAGGCATAAAGGACAAAGTATCAATAGTGATGTGGGCAAAGAGAATCATCCATAAGCATCATTTAATCAAAACGGTCCAAGATAGATCAGAAGGGTTGCTTCTGCAGGTTAATAATTTTAAACAGGAATTTAAAGAGCTGCTCGAGGACGGATTGCCTTCTTTCTGGGATGGAGAAGGGCGGATGTTCTCGCAGGAACATTATCATAATCTGCTTGTTCAGTGCTGCATGGACCACTCCAAATTCAATGATTTGGAGAAAATCCTGACAGGGAAGACCATCGTGGATATGCTCACAGAAGATTTCGAGATTCTGCAGAAGTTCACCATCATCAGGAGCAGATTACCCAGAAAATCCTATGAAGCATATATGGAGCTCGAAGTAGCCATTCAGGAAATGACAGAGTGTGACACCCCAAGCTCAGAGCAGTGGAAAGATGTGGAGCGGTTTGGAAAGACAAAGTATATTCTCCATCCATAGGAACAGGTGTCATGCACTGAAGAGCTGATGGGGCAACGACGTGGAGCTGATGAGGCAAAGACGTGGAGCTGATGGGCGAAAGTTTGTTATCAAGTTGATTTGTACTTTATGATCTGTTAGGATTGGAGTTGTAACAAACTTCCTAGGGGTTAGGAATTCAGTTACAAACTCTAAATTAAGCCGATCATTCTATTATTGATCTCCTTGTTGGAGCACTGATCATTTTATGTATAAATATGCATCTTGTTTAAGAGATGGGGGTTGGAACCCATTGGGTGGTGAATAATTTTGGAGAACATATCTGTTTTGAAATAACAAAGTGAATGCATGAGAGTTTTGTCAGAGATTCATGTGTCGTTGATATTACAGTCTTTGCCTCTTTCTTTATGTGATTGTATTTCCCCTGTGTAGCACTCCATTTTGTTTCTTCCTCGTATCTCGAATATAGCGTTAGATGATTGGAATTCATGTGTTTATGCTCTGGTCATCATTTCAGATATTATATGTCATCTGTCATAATATATGCAAACTAAAGCTCTATGTACAGCCTTCTACTTTCTCCTCCAAACACAGGAATAGTAGCATATGAAAGATCCATTTGTAAGGTCCCACCAACCTTCTTTGCCCAAGATCAAGAAAGAAGTAACCCAAACTTTGGTGTAATATCAGCTACCACAACATCAATGATCAAACTTTTCATGGGTAACTGAGTTAGGCTGACAACCATGTCCTTTATTACCCCTAAACATTTCATTGCTCGGGAATCAAAGGCATACAGATCATGGTAGGGTTTGTTAATACTCAGCCCTAAAGCTTCCATAACAGCATTTGGCATTAAGTTGTGTGAGGCTCCCGAATCTAACAAGCAATTATGAATCATCTGTTCATGGACTATCAGGGTGATTTAGAATGGAGGTGAAGCAGCTGCTTCATTTTCAGTCTTTTCAGCCAGGGCTAATCCAATGAAAATCCTGGGGTTTTCTTCTTGCAAATTTATTGTATCTGAAATAGGTTGATTTCTTGTTGAATTAAGCATTTTAAGGACTGATTCTTTATATGAAGGGTTTTTTATCAATTCAGTTAAAGGTATAGGAATCTTAAACTTTCCTAATTCATTTTCCAAGCTGAAATTCTGAACAGCTTTACTTACCTCTTCAACCTCTGTAGTCTTCTTTGGTTTCTTTGAAACTTGTCTCTTCCCGGTCATAGGATCAGATGACTGCTTAGCAGGGACAACTACCTTCTTCTTCGGGACTTGTACCACCTATTTTGGACCTGGCCTCAAGTTCACAGTCTTCTTAAGTTCATTCTGACAGACAATAGTAGTTACAGTAGTCTTTTCTAGACCTGAATCATTCTCTGTTTCGAACATGTCAGCATCATAATATTCTGCATTTAGAAATTCTTCCTTAGTGACAAAACCCCCAGACTATCCTTCTCCAAAATGATTCATATCTTGATTAGTCTCTTCAAAGATTAGTTCATCATCAACTTCTTCTTCATTATCCACATTGTTCTGAAGAGGTGGTGGCACTCTTTGGTCCTCATTTTCTCTCCTTTTTCGCTGGATATCATTATTCCTTCATTCTCTAGGCATGAAACGGGGAGCAAATTGCCTTCTAAACTGATTCGGATTATTAGGATTTCGTTCACCTTCTGGAGCAGGCTTGCTGGAATTTTTCTCAGGCTCTAATTTGTTCAACTTTGCAGTCAGAATCTTAACCAACTTAGCCATTTCATCAATTTTCTTTTCAACAGAAAGGGAAGATGAACCTCCTGGAGCTGCTTCCTTCTTTCCTTTTCTGTCATACAGCTGCTGCGCTGTTTTTTCCTTCAATCTATTGGAAGCCAGTATATTAGATTCTAACTCCAATGTTGTATCCTGCATATTCAGTAAAGAAATAGGTCTCCTTTCTCTCAGTAGTAAGAAAAATTCATGGTCAAAAGCATTTGCATATGTCAGTTTTGCAGATGTTTCTGCAGGCTTTATTTCTGCAGGAATTCTACTGTACATCTTGTTAAACCTCTTTGAAAAGTCTGCAATTGTTTCATCATTTTTCCTCCTAAGAGCTCCAAACTCAGTTATGTAGTATGTATGGTCTTTGGTGTCACCCCATTGTCTCATGAAGAGATCACGAAGTTCTTCAATGATAGTGATGGAATTAGCAGGCAACTTACTGAACCATTTCCTTACATCTCCATCAAGGCTCTGCACAAACATTCTCATCCATACATCCTTGGCTTCAATATTTTGGTTATCAGCATAACTAAGGAAAGCTTCCCAATGTTCTTCAGCTGTGGTTTCCCCTTGTCCATTAAACCTAGGAAGATATTTTTGATAGTCACCCCTAGGCAGTGCATTCAAGGGCTGAGGCAATACCAATGGTGCATATATGGCTGCAACCATCCTGTCCATCATGTCTATGGGTTGATTTTGGGCTGCCATTTTTGGACTGACTGATTTTGGTGATGAAGAGGTTTGGATAGAACTTGGCTGAAAGGGGTTTTTACCTACTTTCAATTGAAAGAGAGGTATCTTACCAGGAGAGGCAATTTTAGATTTTCTGAAGGATTGAGGATTGGTAAAAATTTGGAAATTGCTGTCAGGAATTGTTGGTTTTACCCAAGGTGAAATGTCTTCTTCTTTTCCTGACATAGATTAAGCTAATGAACCATCTAACTGGTCAGGGTCAGATAGGGAGGGTAATGACTGAGATCTTCTAATCTTTCTTTCTGTCCTCAATATCTGTTCAGGGTCTGTAACACCCAACTAGAATGGTGAAGTAGGTCTATTCCTAGTTCCCACTCCTCTAGTAGCCACTGTGACAAATCTGGTGAAAAATAGCCTTAAAGATATGCTAGTTTAAGTTCACCTCTTAAAACCAGAAAAAGATAAGTATCCCAGGGAAAAATATGTTTTCAACTTCATTCCACAGCAATGGCGCCAAAGATGTTTGTGCCAGAAATTGTTTCCAAGGCTATAAAGAAACAAGCCAACACAATCTCAAATATTCAATTAAACAAGAGTAGGTTTCAGGGTTTCTTGAAAGGTTTTTGTGGTTGTAAAGTCTGGTGACTGAAGGGAATACATTCATGAGTCAAGCAGGAACTAAATCATAAATAAATAAGAACAGAGATGCATAATATAATCACCATGTACCAATCAGAGTATAATCTTAATGTTCATTCATAACTGACAAGCATTACAAGCAAAGAAACCATAAACCAGCAATGAATATATCAGTCAAGTAGCTAAACAAGCCAAAGATGAAGCTAAAACACAATCTGAAGGGCAATATAGATCATATATTTCATAGTTCTGTTCAACAATTAAACATGAGAGTTATGTACTTAACTCATAAACAAGTCCAAGACCTCCTTGAGCCAGCCCAAAAAGTAGAACCCTTTTCTCTCTTTCTCCTCTACCTAAATACTATTTCTCAAAAAATCAGTTAGGTTTGAAAACCCTAACTGTCTTCAGCCAAGTCATCTATGGGATAATTGTCATATTACAATTTACAAAATAAAATATTTCTTCCAAAAACTTAACAAAAGACTGACTAACTAAAATAGTTCTCAAAAGACATAACAAGTAACTGACTAACTAACAAACTTAAAGGTCTTTAGCAGCTTCAGCTAGTAAGGCTATTCCATCCAAAGCTTGGGCCTTCTTCCTGGCTCTCTTCTGCTCAACTTCCATATCTACTTATCTTCTTGTAAGTTCTTCATTCTGCTACTGCAAGCCTTTGACAGTCTGCTTCAATTCAACACATTGTAAATATGTGCTTCTCTTCTTTTTCCGGGCCTCCTTAGACACAACAGTAAGCTCTTGATAATGCTCATTTACTTCTTGTAAATCCTCCTTAAGTCTTCTATTTGCTAGGATTATACCATCATTCACTTCCTGCATGTAATCCATTTGATGCTTGTATTGTTTGATGGTTCTCTGCAGGTTCTGCTTGTCTGAATCAAAAACCTTCCCTGCTGTAGTATCCTGCATCTCATTGGGTAGCCATGGAATATCTAGTTTTTTGAAAATGTCTTCATCTTCTGGCAATAGGTCTGAATACATACCATGAACCATAGGGCTTTCCTGATTAGCTGCTTTAGTAGGTGTTGTTTCCTCTATCAACTGCTGGTCTTCAGAATGAGAGACTTCAACCTCCTTTTTATGTTTCTCTTTTAATATTTCACTTCTTAACTCTAAAAATGCTGCTGATAATTTAGTCTCGATGAGACTAACCTCTTCTGCTAACTTCAATGGCTTTTTCCCCTTTGTATGATGAGAAACTGGAGTTTTTAGAACTGCTTCTTTCTCAATCTTTGGTTTTTCATCTGAAGAATCATCATCAAGTACAGTTACCTCTTTTGCATTTAATCTAGGGTTTAACAATTTTTTCATACTGAGCCTTAACTTGTTTCTTGGCTTATTTTTGGGTCTCCATGTTGAGGCAAGCTCTCCCATCATCTTGAAACTTTTACCTTGATGTTTAATTGTAGAAAACTCCATAGCTGCAACTTTGTTCTTCTTTTTCTTTGACCTCTTTGTTTTGTCTTCTTGACTGCAGCATTCTCTGTATGTGTTAACCCTAGAATCAATTTTGACAGTAAATTCATATTCTTCTAAAAGATATCCTTCATCCTCTGACAAAATAGTGATGGGGATTCTTTGCTGGACCTAGATGTTTTCTTCCTTTACAGCAATCTCCTTTGTGATAACAATTTCCTCCTTCATAAAAGTTTTTGCTGGTGCTCTATCTCGCACAGGCTGATCTTCCTTTTCTGTAAACAGTGAACTTTTGGATTTATTATTAGCTAAAGACTACTGATGTTCATAGTCTGCATTTGAGGGCTTTGGTACTTCTTCAAGTTTAACTTCTTTTTTATCTTCAGACTTGATTTTCTGACCTAGTTTCCTCACTAGGGTTTTCCCTTTGTCTACATGTTTTTTGGTTTGCTGCTCTTCCTGCTTAATTTGAAAACCAAAACAAAAAAGGAAAAAATACCATGTTTTTCCCTCTCTTTGCAAGGGAGTACTGATAATCAATTTGATCAAACCATGATGGAAAATAGACTATGTAGTGTGATCCTGATGCCCCTTAACTCTACTTGACATCTTCTGCAAACTTTTAAACAAAAAGAAAGGAAGACTCATTCTGGATTCACCAACCAGATGCTGTAAGAACCTAAAATGATATTTGAAGACATAGGCATATCTCCCCTCACAGGTGATATAACTTTGTAGGAGTTTAATGGGCTCCACCCACTCATCTTTGAAATTCTGGATTAGTATTCCTTTGCTCCAGTTTGGAGTAATGCCAGGTAAAAGGTACCTTTGGGCATTAAAGGTGAAAGGCAGCTTCTTGCACCACATTTCACCTTCATTTCTGACTCTTGTAGCTTCAGCAACTAGCTCCACAGTCAACTTAAACTTTAGAGTATCAAATACCACCATGTCCTGGTTATAACTTTGGGCAAATTTATAAGAGACCTCAGTGTTATAGCTATCAATCTTCTTGAAAAAATCCAACCAACCAACATTCTGAAATAGCTCTGCACAACCAGGAAATTGGTCAATCCATCCCAACTCAGTGGGCTCAGCCCTATTTGTTTTACCACTTTTTCCCATCTGCTTTCAATGACTAAAACTTGTGTAATTTTAAAGCCCTGTGAATGACCTAACAACTCTTTTTTCTTCTCAAGCTTCTGAAGTTTTAATAGTCAGCTTTGTTTAATTCTCCTTGACTGTTTTTTTTTCTTAATTTTTTAACAGTCAGCTTCTGTTTTCAATGAAGGAAAATTTTTTCACTGATATTAAGTAATTAGGTCAACAGAGTGCCAAAAACTCTCCAATAAATATGCTACTGGAACTAACTATCATCCAAGCTTGTTCATTTAGATGCTAGATCATCTCTAGAATGCATGACAACATCTATGTGGTATGGTTCTGCTCAAATAGTACATTTGGCTCTTTCTAATGCCACATATGAGCTATCTCTTTTGCAAAAATATTTTGCATCAATGCTCCCAAATGCCTGCTTCTTAGATGAACTTGTGATTTGTTTATCTAGTCGATAAAAAGATATGAGAGCAATCCTATGTCTGCTCACTTTCTGCTCTGACATGTATTTAGCACCAAAACCAGTCAGTTTCAAAAACCTAATCAAACTAGGTATTCATACAATTCACATGCTCAGCTCCTTCATAGCATTGTTTACAGGTAACAATTAAATCTGTGAAACGATGGTCGCCACAAATTGAACAGAGCTTCACCTTACCACATTTTCAGGTCTTGACAGGGTAGTTGTTCAATGAAACTGCTATTTTCCAACTTATCACTTTCCAAAGCATTCCAAAACCCTTTTAGATTGATATCTGCTCGTAGGGAGTTTGTTAACAGCATAAATTACAGCTTTCCTCAATCAATTTTATCATAACAAGCTTTAAATAAGAAACCCCCAATTTAGATACCACTTTCAGGTTAACACGGAATACCTTATTGCTGTCTTGCTGCAGATGCTTAAAATCAATCCCTGAGCTATCTGATTGTCAAATTTAACTATACAAGTGTCTTCAGGTGTCCAATTTACTTCCAGCTGGCGAAACGAGAAAGCCCTAAATCTTCTCTGTAACTGTGAAAACCCTAACTCCCCTTTCTAACTGAAACTTGCGGATTTTGGGCAAATTTCCTCGCTCCACTTAGTCTCTAGTTCCGTCATGCATGTATGGAGAACTCCTTTCACTTCAATCTAGGCTCGTTTGTCTACCTGTCACAATTCACCCAACTCTCACTAATGATTTGCCACGATCTCTTCCATGCTGTAAAACACACCTATTTGCATGATCATTACTAAAGAAACACGTATCAAAAGCCTTTAAGCATGTGATTAGTCATCAAAAACCAAAATCGTGGGAGAAATTTGCTTAAAAACCGGCGATTTCGGCGCGTGCGATATTCTTGTAGCACCACTGTGTAAACTTTTGGCAGTGGCGCTACAAGAATAATTTAAATTCAATTTTGGCGCTGTTTTAATCATTATTTCCACTTTGAATGAACTTTAAGTGATAAACTATGATCATGATGTTGTTTGCGAACTAATTAATCCATATAATGTTCTAAATGACCCTTCAGGACCTACGGAAATAAACATAATAAGAACCTAAAGCCAAAACTTGAAAATTTCACTCAAAACCAAAAATTTTCCAAAGTAAATAAAAGATCAAACTCAAGCAAATAAGCAAACTTAGAATAAAAATAACAATCAAAACATAAAATTTGAAGAAACAAGTTCCTGACTTAACATCTGACTCCAGCTGCGGGATGAAGTCCTCTCTATGAGGCTTCAAGAACCTATAGACTAGTGCCTTCTTTTCTGCTACCTACTTGTCTGCAAAATTTCCATTGGGTTATGGAGTCCTTATTATGCTTCACTCACACCAGTATATACAATGAAAAGTGAAAATCTCCTCAACGACTGTAAAAATGCTTGAGGAATCGTCCATTGACAAGACATGACAATTCCTCACCTTCCAAAGGCTGCAGGACAAAAGTGTTATTCTCCAAAATCTTAGATACTAGGAAAGGGCCAAACCAGAGGTTGTCAAACTTACCATGCTTCCATTTTTTCTCTTTCCTCGCATCCCACCTTAAAACCATATCACCAACTGAGAAAGTGTTTTCTTTGATGTTCCTGTCAAATATGCTTTTAATCTTCAATCTGTACAACTGTTCTCTTTCTTCTACCTTTTCCCTGTTCTGCTATAAGTCTATCATCTCATAAATCCTTCTCTGCATATCATTTGGCTCTTCCTGAGAATTCTGAAAAAATTTCGTCACTGGGATTCCCAATTGAACAGGAAAAACTGCATTTGTACCATAAACTAACTAGAAGGGAGAAGTTCCAATTGCTTGTTTGATTGTTATCCTATCAGCCCACAATGCATATTTCAGCATTGAATCCCAAGACCTCTTGTTATGTTTGAGCAACTTTCTGATACTCTGGATGATGTTTTTATTAGAGGATTCAACCAAACCATTACCTTGGGGATAGTAAGGAGTGGAATGTTTCAGCAAGATACCATTCTTTTCACAAAAGGCTTCCATTTTCTTGGACTTGAAAGCCTTTGCATTATCTGTTTCCAATTTCTGAGGACAGCCAAACCTACTCAGGATATTCTCCTCAATAAATTCCATGATGGCTTTGTCTATGGAATTCCTAGTAGGGATGGCTTCCACCCATTTGGTAAAGAAGTCTGTTGCAGTTAGGATCCACCTATGTTTCCCTAAGGAAGCTAGATTTATTTCCCCAATAAAATCCAGACCCCATTGCTGGAAAGGAGTACTTACTGCAATAGATTTTAAGGGCAATGACAGCAATTTTTGTTTGCCAGCAAACTTCTGACAAGGAATACAGGCTCTTACCTGCTGATAAACATATGCAAACAAAGAAGGCCAATAATATCCAGCTCTTAAAATCATGTATGATGTTGTCTTCCAGTACTTATGCCCTCCACAAGCACCCTCATGAGACTCAGAAATTACTCCTTCAATTTCAGATTTGTCCAAACATCTGAGTAGAATACCACATGGGTCCTTCCAGAACAACTGCTCTTCTACTAGACAATACTTAGTAGCTTTAAGCTTTAAGGATCTAGCATCTTTCCTATCTAAATGCTCAGGACATTGCAAAAACAACAGAAAATACACAATGTCTGCATACCATGTGGATGCTGAATAATAGTCCGTGATCTTCTCTTTTTCCAGTATTGCTTGATATTTTTCCTGAGCTAATTCTTCAGCCATGACATGCAATCCCAGAGCCTGACAATTTGATTCAGCCATCATCTTGGCTAAACCTTGTCCCTTGACAAGTTTGGTAGGTTTGATATCTACATCATACTCCATGATTTTAGCAATCCACCTGCCTCTTTTCCCTTCACTATCAGGCTGTGTCAAAACATCTTTTACAGCAGCATTAGGAACAAATGAAATAACTTTAGAATGCAAAACATAGATTCTGAAAAACTTTAAAGTTTTTACCAGAGCATAAGCCTGATTTTCTAAGATATTGTATTTCAGTTCAAAATCTCTGAGAGTTTTGCTGAAGAATGCAATAGGCTGCTCCAGACCTTCCTTATTCTTCTACAACAGAACAGTTGCTATTGTATATTCTAATGCAAATGAGAATGTAAGAAATTCTCTAGTAAAATCTGGTCTTACTAACACAGGAGCTTTAGTAAAAGCCATTTTGATCTTCTCAAATGCATTATTTGCCTCAATGGTCCACGTAACTTCCTACTCCTTTTTCAGCATGACTGTGATCTGTTTGATAGTTTCAGCAAAGTTTGGTATAAACCAACGCAAAAAGTTGATTTTACCAATGAATGATTGGACATCCTTTTTTCTCCTAGGTAAACTTATTTTCAATATAGCTTTTACCCTTTCAAGATCAATCCTTATACCATCAGCAGACACTAAATGACCAAGCAATTTACCTTCCTGTACAGCAAAGTGTGACTTCTTTGGATTTAGAGACAAGCCAAATTTTCTGCATTTCAGGAAAGTCTGCTTCAAATGCTTCAAATGTTATTCGTCTGACTGTGAGAAAACAGTAATATCATCCAATTAGATTACCACAAACTTGTCCTTTTCTCTAACAAAATCAATATCCATAGCCCTCTGGAAGGTTGCTCCAACATTCATTAACCCGAAGAACATCTTGTCATAAAATAAAAGTTCCCCAGGAAGTTGTAAAGGCTGTCTTCTCCTTATCATCGGGATGCATAGAGATCTGATCGTACCCTGAGAAACCATCAACCATCGAGATCCTTTGTGCCCCAACTACTTGCTGCAATACTTGCTCAATTTTAGGCAGAGGATAGTTATCTTTTAATGAAGATCTGTTCAAATTTCTGAAGTTAACACACAACCTGATTTCTCCATTCTTTTTTCTAACAGAAACCAGATTAGCCACCCATGAAGAATACCTGAGAGGCACTATGATCTTGGCATCCAACAACTTCTTCACTTCTTTTTCAATAACAGGAAACAAGGCTAGATTAATCCTCCTTAATTTCTGACGAAAGTGTTTGACATTTGGTTTTAAAGGGACTTTATGATGTATGATTCCTGTGTCATAAGTTCTCAATTCCTCATAATACCAAGCAAAAACATCCACATGTTCTTTTAATAGTTTAATATACCTATTTATTTGCTCAGCTGTAAGTGATTTAGAAATTTTGACCATTCTAGGATGTTCTGCAGAACCAATATTACATTCTACCACATTCTCTTCTGAAGACTAAACAATAGGCTTTGAAAGTGTATCATCCTTTGTAAATATTCTTTCCAGAGGTACCAAACCTTTTGGGATGAAATTTCTTCTTAGTTCAATAATTTTATGTCCAGCTATCTCATCTTCAGCAATCTCATCCACCTGTCCCTCTTCTTCATCCTCCTCTTGATCAATCAAGGAATTGGAAAACTCATGTGTAAGTTATAGAAACCTTTTAATCTCAATGTCATCTTCGAAAACTCTCCAGTGCTTTACATTATCAGGTACAGAGGGTCTGTACCTCACCTCAATGGGATACCTCAACCGAGTGGTCTTGGGGATTCTAAAGTGTGTGGCAGCCAAGGCCAATGAGTCTGCAGTCTGATTATGATCTCTTGGAATATGGGTAATATTAAAAGCTACAAAATAATTTTCAAGCATGTCCCATACCTCATTTCGATAAATTTTTAGCAAACCCTGCTTCACTTGATAATTGTTCTTCACCTGTTGAACAACCAATTCAGAGTCGCCATATGCAGAAATCTATTGAATGCCCAAATCTTTGGCAGCTTTTAATCCTAACAGCAAAGCTTCATATTCAACAGTGTTATTTGTAGTAATAAACTCAATTTTATACATCAGCTTTATTGTTTCACCTCCAGGGGATATAAGAAGAACTCTAGCTCCAGCACCCTCTTTGCAAGAAGATCCATCAAAGTATAATTGCCACAGTTCATATTGTTCTTCTATGCTGCATTTTACTGGTTGTTCCTTTTCAACCTGTAACAAACCAGCATAATTGTCTTCATCACTGAAATGTAACATGCAAGTTCCCAGGTCTTTGTCAACAGCGTATAGTGGATGATTGGTAGGGTTCTTGTCATCTGTCACAATATATGCAAACTGAAGCTCTCTGTACAGCCTTCTATTTTCTCCTCCAAACATAGGAATAGTAGCATATGAAAGATCCATTTGTAAGGTCCCACCAACCTTCTTTGCCCAAGATCGAGAAATAAGTAACCCAAACTTTTGTGTAATATCAGCTACCACAACATCCATGATCACACTTTTCATGGATAACTGAGTCAAGCTGACAACCATGTCCTTTATTACCCCTAAACATTTCACTGCTCGGGAATCAAAGGCATACAGATCATGGTAGAGTTTGGTAATACTCAGCCCTAAAGCTTCCATAACAACCTTTGGCATTAAGTTATGTGAGGCTCCCGAATCTAACAAGCAATTATGAATCATCTGTTCATGGACTGTCAGGGTGATGTAGAATGGAGGTGAAGCACCTGCTTCATTTTCAGTCTTTTCAGCCAGGGCTGATCCAATGAAAATCCTGGGGTTTTCTTCTTGCAAATTTACTGTATCTGAAATAGGTTGATTGCTTGTTGAATTAAGCATTTTAAGGATTGATTCTTTATATGAAGGGTTTTTTATCAATTCAGTTAAAGGTACAGGAATATTTAACTTGCCTAATTCATTTTCCAAGATGAAATTATGAACAGCTTTACTTACCTCTTCAACCTCTGTAGTCTTCTTTGGTTTCTCTGAAACTTGTCTCTTCTCGGTCACATGATCAGATGTCTGCTTAGCAGGGACAACTGCCTTCTTCTTTGGGGCTTGTACCACCTATTTTGGACCTGAACTCAGGTTCACAGTCTTCTTAAGTTCATTCTGACAGAAAGTAGTAGTTACAGTAGTCTTTTCTAGACCTGAATCATTCTCTGTTTCAAACATGTCAGCATCATAATATTCTGCATTTAGAAATTCTTCCTCAGTGACAAAACCCCCAGACAATCCTTCTCCGAAATGATTCATATCTTGATCAGTCTCTTCAAAGATTAGTTCATCATCAACTTCTTCTTCATTAGCCACATTGTTCTGAAGAGGTGGTGGCACTCTTTGGTCCTCATTTTCTCTCCTTTCTCGCTGGATATCATTATTCCTTCGTTCTCTAGGCATGAAACAGGGAGCAAATTGCCTTCTAAACTGATTCTGATTATTAGGATTTCGTTCACCTTCTGGAGCAGGCTTGCTAGAATTTTTCTCAAGCTCTAATTTGTTCAACTTTGCAGTTAGAATCTTCACCAACTTAGCCATTTCATCAATTTTCTTTTGAGCAGAAAGGGAAGATGAACCTCCTGGAGCTGCTTCCTTCTTTCCTTTTTTGTCATATAGCTGTTGAGCTGTTTCTTCCTTCAATCTATTGGAAGCCAGTATATTAGATTCTACCTCCAATGCTACATCCTGCATATTCAGTAAAGAAATAGGTCTCCTTTCTCTCAGTAGTAAGGAAAATTCATGGTCAAAAGCATTTGCATATGTCAGTTTTGCAGATGTTTCTGTAGGCTTTATTTCTGCAGGAATTCTACTGTACATCTTGTTAAACCTCTTTGAAAAGTCTGCAATTGTTTCATCCTTTTTCCTCCTAAGAGCTCCAAACTCAGTTATGTAGTATGTATGGTCTTTGGTGTCACCCCATTTTCTCATGAAGAGATCACGAAGTTCTTCAATGATAGTGATAGAATTAGCAGGCAACTTCCTGAACCATTTCCTTACATATCCATCAAGGCTTTGCACAAACATTCTCATCCATACATCCTTGGCTTCAATATTTTGGTTATCAGCATAACTAAGGAAAGCTTCCCAATGTTCTTCAGCTGTGGTTTCCCCCTGTCCATTAAACCTAGGAAGATATTTTTGATAGTCACCCCCAGGCAATGCATTCAAGCGCTGAGGCAAGACCAATGGTGCATATCTGGCTGCAACCATCCTGTCCATCATGTCTATGGGATGATTTTGGGCTGCCATTTTTGGACTGACTCGTTTTGGTGATGAAGAGGTTTGGCTAGAACTTGGCTGAAAGGGGTTTTTACCTAATTTCAATTGAAAGAGAGGTATCTTACCAGGAGAGGCAGTTTTAGCTTTTCTGAAGGATTGAGGATTGGTAAAAATTTGGAAACTGCTGTCAGCAATTGTTGGTTTTACCCAAGGTGAAATGTCTTCTTCTTTTCCTGACACAGATGAAGCTAATGAACCATTTAACTGTTCAAGGTCATATAGGAAGGGTAATGACTGAGATCTTCTAGTATTTCTTGCTGTCCTCAATATCTGTTTAGGGTTTGTAACACCCAACTGCAATGGTGAAGTAGGTCTATTCCTAGTTCCCACTCCTCTAGTAGCCACTGTGACAAATCTGGTGAAAAATAGCCTTAAAGATATGCTAGTTTAACTTCACCTCTTAAAAACAGAAAAAGATAAGTATCCTAGGGAAAAATATGTTTTCAACTTCGTTCCCCGGCAACGGCACCAAAGATGTTTGTGCCAGAAATTGTTTCCAAGGCTATAAAGAAACAAGCCAACACAATCTCAAATATTCCATTAAACAAGAGTAGGTTTCAGGGTTTCTTGAAAGGTTTTTGTGGTTGTAAAGTCTGGCGACTGAAGGGAATACATTCATGAGTCAAGCAGGAACTAAATCATAAATAAATAAGAACAAAGATGCATAATATAATCAGCATGTACCAATCAGAGTATAATCTTAAAGTTCATTCATAACTGATAAGCATTACAAGCAAAGAAACCATAAACCAGCAATGAATATATCAGTCAAGTAGCTAAACAAGCCAAAGATGAAGCTAAAACACAATCTGAAGGGCAATATAGATCATATATTTCATAGTTCTGTTTAACAAATAAACATGAGAATTATGTACTTAACTCATAAACAAGTCCAAGACCTCCTTGAGCCAGCCCAAAAAGTAGAACCCTTTTCTCTCTTTCTCCTCTACCTAAATACTATTTCTCAAAAAATCAGTTAGGGTTGAAAACCCTAACTGTCTTCAGCCAAGTCATCGATGGGATAATTGTCATATTACAATTTACAAAATAAAATGTTTCTTCCAAAAACTTAACAAAATACTGACTAACTGAAATATTTCTCAAAAGACATAACAAGTAACTGACTAACTAACAAACTTCAAGGTCTTTAGCAGCTTCAACTAGTAAGGCTATTCCATCCAAAGCTTGGGCCTTCTTCCTGGCTCTCTTCTGCTCAGTTTCCATATGTGCTAATCTTCTTGTAAGTTCTTCATTCTGCTGCTGCAAGCCTTTGACAGTCTGCTTCAATTCAGCACATTGTAAATCTGTGCTTCTCTTCCTCTTCAGGGCCTCCTTGGACACAACAGTAAGCTCTTGATAATGCTCATTTACTTCTTGTAAATCCTCCCTAATTCTTCTATTTGCTAGGATCAGACCATCATTCACTTCCTGCATGTAATCCATTTGATGCTTGTATTGTTTGATGGTTCTCTGCAGGTTCTGCTTGTCTGAATCAAAAACCTTCCCTGTTGTAGTATCCTGCATCTCACTGGGTAGCCATGGAATATTTGGTTTTCTAAAAATGTCTTCATCTTCTGGTAATAGGTCTGAAGACACACCATGAACCATAGGTCTTTCCTGATTAGCTGCTTCAGTAGGTGTTGTTTCCTCTATCAACTGCTGGTCTTCAGAATAAGAGACTTCAACCTCCTTTTTCTGTTGCTCTTTTAATATTTCACTTGTTAACTGTAAAAAGACTGCTGATAATTTAGTCTCGGTGAGACTAACCTCTTCTACTAACTTCAATGGCTTTTTCCCCTTTGTATGATGAGAAATTGGAGTTTTTAGAACTGCTTCTTTCTCAATCTTTGGTTTTTCATTTGAAGAATCATCATCAAGTACAGTTACCTCTTTTGCATTTAATCTAGGGTTTAATAATTTTTTCATACTGAGCCTTAACTTGTTTCTTGGCCTAGTTTTGGGTCTCCATGTTGAAACAAGCTCTCCCATCATCTTCAAACTTTTACCTTGATGTTTAATTGTAGCAAACTCCATAGCTGCAACTTTGTTCTTCTTTTACTTTGACCTCTTTGTTTTGTCTTCTTGACTACAGTATTCTTTGTATGTGTTAACCCTAGAATCAATTTTGACAGTAAATTCATCTTCTTCTAAAAGATATCCTTCATCCTCTAATAGAATAGTGATGGGACTTCTTTGCTGGACCTGGATGTTTTCTTCCTTTACAGCAATCTCCTTTGTGATAACAATTTCCTCCTTCATAAAAGTTTTTGCTGGTGCTCTATCTCGCACAGGCTGATCTTCCTTTTATGTAAATAGTGAACTTTTGGCTTTATTATCAGCTGAAGACTGCTGATGTTCATAGTCTGCATTTGAGGGCTCTGGTACTTCTTCAAGTTTAACTTCTTTTTTATCTTTAGACTTGATTTTCTGACCTAGTTTCCTCACCAGGGTTTTCCCTTTGTCTACATGTTTTTTTGTTTACTTCTCTTCCAGCTTAATTTGAAAACCAGACCAAAAGAGGATAAAATACCATGTTTTTCCCTCTCTTTGCAGGGCAGTACTGATAATCAATTTGATCAAACCATGATGGAAAATAGACTGTGTAGTGTGATCCTGATGCCCCTTAAATCTACTTGACATCTTCTGCAAACTTTTAAACAAAAAGAAAGGAAGACTCATTCTGGATTCACCAACCAGATGCTGTAAGAACCTAAAATGATATTTGAAGACATAGGCATATCTCCCCTCACATGTGATATAACTTTGTAGGACTTTAATGGGCTCCACCCACTCATCTCTGAAATTCCGGATTAGTATTCCTTTGCTCCATTTTGGAGTAATGCCAGGTAAAAGGTACCTTTGGGCATTAAAGGTGAAAGGCAGCTTCTTGAACCACATTTCACCTTCATTTCTAACTCCTGTAGCTTCAGCAACTAGCTCCACAGTCAACTTAAACTTTAGAGTATCAAATACCACCATGTCCTGGTTATAGCATTGGGAAAATTTATAAGAGACCTCAGTGTTATAGCTATCAATCTTCTTGAAAAAATCCAACCAACCAGCATTCTGAAATAGCTATGCACAACCAGGAGATTGGTCAATCCATCCCAACTCAGTGGGCTCAGCCCTATTTGTTTTGCCACTTTTTCCCATCTGCTTTCAATGACTGAAACCTGTGTAATTTTAAAGCCCTCTGAATGACCTAACAACTCTTTTTTCTTCTCAAGCTTTTGAAGTTTTAACAGTCATCTTTGTTTAATTCTCCTTGACTGTTTTTTTTCTTAATTTTTTAAAAGTCAACTTCTGTTTTCAATGAAGGAAAAAAATTTCACTGATATTAAGTAATTAGGTCAACAGAGTGCCAAAAACTCTCCAATAAAAATGCTGCTAAAACTAACTATCATCCAAGCTTGTTCATTTAGATGCTAGATCATCTCTAGAATGCATGACAACATCTGTGTGTTATGGTTCTGCTCAAATAGTACATTTGGCTCTTTCTAATGCCACATATGAGCTATCTCTTTTGCAAAAATATTTTGCATCAGTGGTCCCAAATGCCTGCTTCTTAGATCAACTTGTGATTTGTTATCTAGTCGATAAAAAGATATGAGAGCAATCCTATGTCTTCTCACTTTCTGCTCTGACTTGTATTTAGCACCAAAACCAGTCAGTTTCAAACACCTAATCAGACTAGGTCTTCATGCAATTCACATGCTCAACTCCTTCATAGCATTTTTTACAGGTAACAATTAAATCTATGAAACAATGGTTGCCACAAATTGAACAGAGCTTCACCTTACCACATTTTCAGGTCTTGACAGGGTAATTGTTCAATGAAACTGCTATTTTCCAACTTATCACTTGCCAAAGCATTCCAAAACCCTTTTAGATTGATATCTGCTCGTAGGGAGTTTGTTAACAGCATAAATTACAGCTTTCCTCAATCAATTTTATCATAACAAGCTTTAAAGAAGAAAACCCCAATTTAGCTGCCACTTTCAGGTTAACGTAGAATAACTTATTGCTATCTTGTTGCATACGCTTAAAATCAATCCCTGAGCTGTCTGATTGTCAAATTTAACTATACAAGTGTCTTCAAGTGTCCAATTTACTTCTAGTTGGCGAAACGAGAAAGCCCTAAATCTTCTCTGTAACTATGAAAACCCTAACTCCCCTTTGTAACTGCAACTTGCGTATTTTGGGCAAATTTCCTCACTCCATTTAGTCTCTAGTTCCGTAATGCATGTATGGAGAACTCCTTTCACTTCAATCTAGGCTCGTTTGTCTACCTGTCACAATTCACCCAACTCTAACTAATGATTTTCCACGATCTCCTCCATGCTGTAAAACGCACCTGTTTGCATGATCATTACTGAAGAAACACGTATCAAAAGCCTTTAAGCATGTGATTAGTCATCAAAAACCAAAATCGTGGGAGAAATTTGCTTAAAAACCGGCGATTTCGGCGCGTGCGATATTCTTGTAGCGCCACTGTGTAAACTTTTGGCAGTTGCGCTACAAGAATAATTTAAATTCAATTTTGGCGTTGTTTTAATCATTATTTCCACTTTGAATGAACTTTAAGTGATAAACTATGATCATGATGTTGTTTGTGAACTAATTAATCCATATAATGTTCTAAATAACCCTTTAGGACCTAAGGAAATAAACATAATAAGAACCTAAAGCCAAAACTTGAAAATTTCACTCAAAACCAAAAATTTTCCAAAGTAAATAAAAGATCAAACTCAAGCAAATAAGCAAACTTAGAATAAAAATAACAATCAAAACATAAAATTTGAAGAAACAAGTTCTTGACTTAACATGTCGTAGGTGGGACAACTTGACTGGTCAATATGGGTGGTGGCAGCTGACTTATGACGGTTTGAATAACGGTGTTGGGGCCACCTGCAGGGTTGTTGGTGATATTTTGTGGTGTGGACATGGATCCACTAGCAATTTCTATGCCGGAAAATGGATCCGGATCTGCCCCAGCCATGGGGCTTGATGGTGTAGTGTGCAAACCTGGTTCAGACTGATATGGATCTGAATATGAATTAGAGGCTATGTGGCCTTCTGATGATGTGGAAGGTCATCAAGAATGGTCTCGACGATGTCACTTTAATGACCTGAACTATGGTGGTTCGCCTCTTAGGCGTGAGGAAGAGTGTGATGGATCAATCGTGTCATATTTTCATGTCAAAATGGTGGTAATGATTTTTGGACCCCGATTTCAATGGCTTCCTATTGGCTTCAGGTGGTTGCTCGGCCACCAATACTTCCAGAAGACGGCACTTGGCTTTTTCCTCATGGGAGTGCTATTCAATTGGTGGGGGTCATTGCCCATTTTGTTTGGAAATTCCTCTCAGCGGCCAGCTACTTTGGGGTTCCCGTGGTACTCCTCACAATGAGTTTCTGGGCTAAGCCCAAGTACTTCCCACGGTTGAGGCAGCCAGGGACTTATGTCCTCAAATACTGCAGATGTTTAACTTAGTGTAAATTGTAAATTTTACTGGCTCACTCAACGTCATGAACTAAATTGGGTTGATTTATATGGTATGGTGTGTATGTCTTTTGTTTTTCTGTTATATTTGGTGGCTACTTAAATGGTTTATGAATATTCCGCAGAGTTCATGACTTTGTGAATGAAAAGCAGTAAATAGTAATCAAATTTTTTTAGACATGTACCATTTGTAATCCTGAACTATGATATCATGACTAAGTGACTACCTTGAACCTATATTTCTATTCAACCAGGAGAGGGTTTTGGGATCTCAACACAATGGGACTAATCCCATTTGTAGATCCATAGGTCACTCTCCGGATGCAAGGTTGGTCAACAGGGAGGACGCTAAGCACCGTGAGAAGCCCTCCTTCTCTACCCCCTCTACCTTCCAAGTCACCCGTTTTTAGTGGCTTCAAAAAATAATAGGTGAAGTGCCTATTACTATACGAGCTTCACCCTTTGTCTTATCCCAGAATACCCCGAAGGGTGATGACTGGGTAGAGGAGGAAGGGTTAGGCAAGATGTTGATTTTAAGTAAATTTTAATCAAGCTATGTTCATTAACCCATTAAGCATTGATTTACACTTTGATTTACACTTTAATTTAAGTTCTGTAAATGAAATGAACATAAACATAAATAAAAATAGTTTGGATGGAT
Organism: Pseudotsuga menziesii; assembly: GCA_001517045.1. Lineage (NCBI taxonomy): Eukaryota > Viridiplantae > Streptophyta > Pinopsida > Pinales > Pinaceae > Pseudotsuga > Pseudotsuga menziesii. The sequence goes on from LPNX010962331.1 coordinate 34,813, forward strand.
AGAGGCGGCTGAGCCACACTGACAGTCCTTAACTTTAAAAAAATCAAACTCTGAGTGACAGAGCACACCTTTTGGGTCAAATGTGGTGAGGGGGTCCCCAAATTTTTCTAGAAACAGGCGAGGGGGTTGCTCAAAATTTGTAGACAGAAGCGGGCTAACTTCTGGAAGGGGGTCACACCTTTCGGGGATAAATAGGTGACCTGGTCGCACATGTGAGGCTAGAATGAGTGACCTGGTCCCCTCTTTGGGCCCGATAAGAGTGACCTGCTTCAAAAACTGAATTTTTTTTTGACCCTGAGTCAGATCTGGCCAACAGTAACCTGTACTGTGGCCAAATGTACTCGGATTTTCCTTAAGGAGGCTCGGCAGTAATTGGAAATGTAAATAAACAGGAATCTAAGCTAGATTTTAACAGGAAATTAAACTAGGGAAAAAAACAGAACTAAAAACTGAAACTTTGAAAAATAAGCTCAGGGATCCTGTGGGATCAACCTGGTATGGTCGCCAGTTTTGTAGAAGGGATTTCTCCCTTACTACAGGGCAGGAATGGATACCTTCCGTATATAGGATGGAAGGATAGGGTTCCTGGTGGTTATGCAAGAAAACAAAATAGAAAGGAAATAAAGAACATAAAAGAAAGAAATGGAAACCCCTTTGCACACAGGGTTATGGGTTTAGATCAAATACCCTACATACAACTTGTTAGAAAACTTGCAAACAAATAATGAATACCTACAAGAACATGTTAGGCCATGAAACCTGTAAGAAAATATAGGTTAGAAAAAACTAAGCAAACAAGACAAAACATACATTATACCTTCAATGGGTGGAGATGGGCCACCATGCCCTAGCTTGAAGAAGCACCTCTCTTGAGAATTAGGGGAGCTATGGCTCAATGGGAGGATGGATGAGATAGGAGAGTGAATGGCTTGAGAGGAAAAATGGTCTCAAGGCACTCACTCGGGAAACATAACAGTATGCAAGGAAGGAATGTTTTGAGAGTAACCCCCACCCCTCTATTTATGGCTTTTTTAGGGTTCTAAGCCCCTGGTCAGGGATTTTCGCCCTTTTTGCTCAAACTTTAGCTCCTTTTAGGGTTTTAGGCTCCTTTTAGGGGTTTTAGCCCCTAGAAGAGCTATTTCGGCTCTTTTTAGGGGTTTTTAAGCCATTTTTCATGTTTTTAAGCCTTCTTGAGGGTGTGGGGGTCAAATGGGGGTCATGTATGGGTGTCCTTGGGTGGTGTAGGGAATGTAGAGATGAGTGAGGGATTTTTTTGGGTTAACAGGGAGCTATAAGTTTTCTAAAGTCAAGAGTTCCCTAGCGTTTGTTAAGGAACTGGAAATCTTTCACTTTGGAGAAAAGAGCTTTCACAGGAATGACTCATAGGGAAAGGTTGCAGCCCATCGAGCCCTCCTTAAGGTAAATTTTAAATATGTGGATTATGTGGACAAGGATGAGGAAAAGCAGAGGAATATTTGCAATATAACCACTTTGAATAGGCGGCTTAAAAGGAAGACATCAATATCTGGATTTAAAGGAAGTGGAAGCAGCACTCCGGAACCTAAGGGACAAGAGGAAGAAGCTGTAAGAAAAGAAAGAGAAGGGACTGCTCATAGACTGGCAGAAGGTACGAGAAAGCTTTTAGCTGAAGAAGCTCAGCTAGATAAGGAGGAGCAAGAAGTTGCCAGAAAAGAGAAAGGAGCAGGGGAAGAGCAGAGAAGGAAAGAAGAAGTGTTCAAAGAAAAAATTACAGAGTTGGAAATGTCAATAGCTCAAGAAGCTCAAAATCCATAGCAGTAAGCACAAAAACAAGGAGAGGCCACATAAGAACAAATAAAGAAAGATCAAGAAGACCTGGATGGTGAAAATCAGGGACAGAGTCCTAATCGATACAATTTGGAGAGCTTCCCTTCCACTTCAAGCAATATACTTACCAGAGGGAATCTCCTGATGGTTGAATTGGGTTTGGTTCCATTTACCCCATCCAAAAAACATGAAGTTGCATGTTTGGAGGATGTGTATTTTGATCCCAAAAGGAAGGCTATTGTATGGAATACTGAGAAGAATTTAAAGATGGGAACTCAACTGGAAATCACCACAGTGAGCGAGAAGATGGTCGTAAGAAATGTAGAAGAATATCCCAAGCAAATGGCCTCCGTGGGTGTTTCAACTGTGACTGCAAATGCTGATAATATTACCAGGATCGCACCCTTGATTAGTATAAGGGTAAAATGCCAGAAATGAAAGAGGTTTTAAAGAAGGAGGAACGATTAGGCCAAGAGTCTAAGAGAAAATATGAAGCTACTCTTTCAGACTATGAGAAGATGTAGTAGGATTACGAAATCCTAGGGGAAGAAAGGGATAATTTGAAGCAGTCAAACGTGACCCTTGATAGGGAGACGCAGAAGTTAGAGAGTAAGATAACATAAATGGAAGCTCATAAATTGACAGCTGATCAGCAAGTAGAGTAGCACAAAGTATGAATTATAGAACTTGAAGTGTAGAACAGTTCACTGGAAGTGCTTTTGAAGGTATCCAATGAAAGGAAAATACATATAGCACCTCTAAGAGAGCATGCTCTCTTACTTAGAAGAAAAATGTATCAGGTACAGGTCAAGCTGGCAGGAGAATTTTTTCGGATCAAGCAAGCTAAAGATCAACTATAGGAGATATCAACAATGGCTAGTAAATTCAAGGACAGAACCCGGGAAATTGCTGAGACTCTACAAGGACAGCTGACATGGTTAGAGACAAACATAGAGCATCTAGAAAACACACTTGTAAGAAGTTTAGAAAATTTGTAGATCGAATATGATATTATAAAATTTAGTAGTAGAGCTGTTGAAAAGTTGAAGGAAGGACTGGAAAAGACAACAGACAAATGTGCATAATTTTACAGGAATATGCTTACCACTCACAACAACTGTCTAACCTCTTCAGCACAAAGGCTACAAGAATTTCCAATGCATGAAGAAAACTTAAAACAACTGGAGGATAAGGTGCAAGAAGATGAGTTAAATATTCAGTTGATTAAAAGAATAGATACAAAGGTGATAAAGAGTTTAGTAGCCCAAGCAGCAGTTAGTAACTGTCTACTAGAATATTTGTTGAGAGTGACCCCTGCAAGAGTAGCAGACATAAAAGGCCAAATGTCCAAACATGAGGTCACGGTCAGATTTTTTGAGCCCACAGAGTTTGAGACAATTGCCTCAGATGCTTCATCCTGGAATCAATTCATAAATAGTTTGACTAGGTCCACTTAAGTGGTTTTGTCCTATTCACACATGGATATATTTGTAATATTTTATATTTACTTTTTGAACACACTAAAGATAAACTTTATGTAACCGAAATTTAAGGAAGTCCAAAGGGAAGGGAGACCAAAGGTCATTTTGCAATGTATAAGTATAGGTAGAATCAAATGAGAGAGGGACTTTTCTAGCTCTAAGATGTGAAAAACTTGTTGTAAGAAGAACTATTTCTTGTATAATAAAGAGGATAAAAATAATGCTGGAGAAGGAGTTGTTGGAGTTTCAAATGCGTGCTGTGTAGATGGATGAATATAGAACTATTTATGTTTTGGCTTACCCTACAAATTTTTGAGATCTTTCTAACTTCTGAACTACTTCTATGTTGTGAATGATTTCCTTTCATTATTATGAAGCTTATGCATCAAGTGATGTAATGAATTCTTTAACAAACATTGAGCTATCTCTATGTTAATTTTCCACTGTGTTTATGTATTCCAAATTATATCAGCTATCTATAAAATTCTTTGTGCATAAATTACAGTAAATTACTCACATATATAATAATATTTCTCCCTCGGGATAGGTTAGATAGTTTAGTTTAGTTTAGCCTAGTTGTTAATTGATTTTTGTGATTCGGGAATAAAGCAGATAAGAAGAGAGGTAAGAGCCTGCGCATCACATTGTGAACCCTTTGTTTCCTAATCATTTGCATTTAATTTAGGCACTTGCATATCATCTACAAAACATAAAAAAACACACACATAAATGGTGGACCAAGATGCAACCGGTAAAATAAGATTTAAACTCTCATTTAATTCTACGGTAGCCAGGCCGGTAACCGGATGGACTCCCCACACCAAACAATAAATGATCTAATTGGGAACAATTATTGGGTAGAATCCCTACTGTCAGTACCTAGGATTTTCCAGGAATCAACATTTCCTTCTACTGGAATTCACTCAACAAAGCTATCATGCATTCAACAATGCAAACTTCTATTGCATTCTCTGGACTAAACTCGATATTGTTACACTCATAAACTCCATGCATACGTTATGGCTGCTCATACCAATTCCATCTTCTCTTCTTTTTGGTCCAATTCTTTTTCCGTTTTTCTTCTTGGATGCCCCATTCCAACATGGGTTGCTTTCCTCGTGAGCTCAAAGATCTCACAATTGGTTGCAATTTTTCACCCACTTAATCAACAATCATCCTTGTGCAAACACTTCTTTGGGTAATTCCTTCATATCTAAATATGTCTTTGTCTTCGTCATCCTCTCTATTCTCCAACTATCATTGCACCCTTATATTTATCGGTTGTAACAAGTATCCTCCAATGTCTTCTAAAGTATGTGTATGTGCATTAAATCCTATCATGATTCCTTTTCTATATGTGGATGACGATTTTGTGCATTATTCTCATTGACATTTTCCATTGTCTAATCATCAACAAGACTCTTAATTCCATCTTCATCATTTCCATAATTCAGAATCCATCCCAAAATCTCTTGCCTATATTCTATTGTAATTTTATTCTCTAGTTCTTCTTGGGATTCAACCAATTCAATATCAACTTCTTCACTTGGACCTTCTTGGACAACCATTTTCTATTTCCCATTTGAATCCTCATAACCTATAATGTTATCTTCTATAACATCTTCTTGAGTGTCGTCATAAATTCCAATATATAATATCTTAGTTCTCACATTGTCATGTTCAATTCTTGGATCAACAACAACATCATGACCTACAAATTCATACTCTCCATTTATTCCTTTCATACCTGCACAAACAACAATGTCATCACATAATCTAGGACAATCTTGAGTTCCCCCATGAACCTGCTTTAATACCACTTGATGCAGAGGGGGTGGCGGTAACCAACAACCAGTTACAGAGCCTCGCTCTGTGCTCAAGGTACAAAACAGAAAGATATCATACTATCATTAAACATAATGAGATATAACATACATTTTTTTTTGAATACTAATAATAATAAAAACACAGTCTTTTATTGATTCAAGGTAAAATCACAAGGTTACATTACAACAATTACTAGCGTGAGTACCATCATTCACCAAATGGTGGAGCAACAATGATCACCAAATAGGTTCATGCTGTTGTAGCAGTTCTAAAATCATGAGAAGGATATAATATCTAGGTCAATGCATTGATACTCTGGTTCAACCTTTCCCTCATGTTTTTCGTTGGGTAGAGTTGCTTGCCCAATATGTCCTTCACAAATTCTCTTGTTGTAGTTAACCAGGCCTCTCTCCTATGATAAAGCCCTTCCCTGTGTGAAATCCTTCCTTGTGTCTCAACCTCTTCCTCACCCGAACCTCATGTGAAACATTTGCATATATTCCCCTCTTCCTTTTAAAATTGTCTCTATCAATTCATTTCCCCCCTCTTTGCTAGAGTTGAACAACCACAACGATTTACTTGCATGGTTGTTACCAAATCCATTCCCCCTTATGCATGGAATTTGAGTGGTCATGACAGTTCGTCTCTGATTTTTCTTCCCCTTCTTTGTAGTTGATTTCCACTTGGCACAAAATATTCATGTGATGTGTGACTAGCATGCGCAAGAGTTTCAGCACACAATTTCAAAATGAACTAATAGCGCATGAGTAGCAACAAAGTTGTAGTAATCTACTTGAGATGCATTTTGTAGCAACAAGGGAGTTTCAAAAACAAGTTACAGGATGAGTAACGATAAGGCTCTAATTCCATAGATGAACGACCATAGAATTTCAACCACTTTATTCATCCTACACTCGACTTGCTCAAAACAAAAATGTCTTTGGTTGATGCAGAATTCCCGAGGCCAAGGATGATCTTGCATCAGTAAACCTTAATAGAGTGTTTCATTCATAATGGTTTTTTTTATATTTTTCTCAGTTCAACTTTAGAGGGAGATGCCCATTTTCACCTACACATCTATTAGTAAATTTATTCTAGGTATATGCTTCAACAATTGCTTCCCTACCATATATTCCTTCACAATCATCATCTTCTCATGTCATCTTCCTATGGATCAGATTGCTCAACCGACCAATCCACTCAAATCATGCACTCAAATGTGATGATTAGGTTTCCCAAAGCAAATAACATAATGGTCCTCAAGAAAAACGACCACAAGAAACTAATCCATGCCCTTTCTACAAGCTCCAATCACATATTATAAAAAAATAGAGTATCTATGCCACAATGTGAAACCACCACTCCAATGCATACCATGCTAAAGCTATGTCTTCCACAATACTTCATCTAGGCATCAATTTTATCCATGGAAATTTAAATCAGGCAACAAGGTCAATAAAAATCATATGACACCTTACTCTTATGCAAGAGAAATACAAGCCATAACATTCACTAGGAAACATCCTCAATGCTTAGAACCTAATTGGAAACCAACCAATGATTTTTATGAGAAATAACAATTCAAAATATCTGAATATCATATATCACAAGTCTTGTTAGAGATTTCTACATTATGCTTTGATACCAAATGTTAGAAATAATAAATCACAAGGAAACAAGAACATAAGAGGCATGGGGCAAACTAATTGCTTGTAATAAAACAATCAACTCCTCAAACCAGGGTCATTCATATCTTTCATGTTATCATGCATTGTTTGTGCAAGCTACAAATTCTAATCATGCAGTGGCTTATGATATATGATGCACTTACAATGGCAAACTAAATAAATTCTCTAAATCAAAATTAATTGACTGAAAACACTCTTTAACAATTCAATTCTATTGAAAATTTGAATTGACTCTATTCATATAAATTATGAGTTCAAAATCCAAATGACAAAAGTAGAGTTATCACATAGTGGCTAATGAAAGCCTAGCAATATACTCAACTCCGTATTATGTAATTACCTTTAGACATGAATATGAATAGAGGAGATGTCATAGTGATGCTTACCAACACACACTATTGCAAATTAATAACAACAACCAATCAAAATTACTCTAATGAAATCTACATCTACAATTAACAAAAATGATACTTGTTCGTAGGAGTGGTCCCTCCTCGTAACAAAGTATCAGGAGTACTTATAGTAACTAGATAATCGAACATAGAATGCATATACAGAATTGTTTTAGGATACAAATAGTCTTTGATATTAATTGAAACCAGAACACAACATAAGTTCATAGGATCAAAATAGGAGTTAGGGCTTTCACTAATAATGAAAACCCCTTTTATACAAAAATACCAAATGTTTAAATATAGGTTATAAATATGTTGTGAATCCATGATTCGAGCCATTACAACTATAGGACCCAATAATACATATAAGTTACATCTTTGCAACATAAACATTGGGCCTGGTTACACAATTGGATCTCTATGATGTGCATCCTACTCTTGAAACAAATGCCAATAGTTAAAACTATTTAACAAACCATTTGGGTGATGTTTCACAATGGTTGGTAGTTACCCATATTAACTCATATGCAACTTCTGCAACAAATCTCGGTTTGCATCTTGTACAACATATGCTCATTCTGTAACTTCTACAGAAGGTATTTGTCTTGCAGCTTCTACAAAAAAACCCTATAGCTGAAATCTCCACCCACTCATGATGAGAGTAAAGAATATAGTATTCTTCTACTTATGGATTCAAATGTTCAACTAAGTATAGAAAATTAAAATTAAAATGCCTAGTGTCAAGATTCAACATATTCCATCAAAAGGCCTTGTTTTGTGGGAAAAGGATAAGCAAAATGAGGAAAGGACTAGGGAAAAAGGATAAAATAATGACATATTTGAGGCTCAATAAGAGGAACAATATTTTTACCTAGAATGCCTTTATCAGGAAAAGAAACAACCAAAAACATCTTCTATTATATTTGACCAATTCGACCAAACCAAGGCCAATTATGTTAAATGACAACTAAACTGATGTGTTTATTGGAGGTTTCTCATTACGGATGTTTATGGGAAGTTTCTCATAACGTGCATAACTAGGAACGGTTTACTCATGTAACTAAATTCATGAAGTATATAGTGCATGGTTGGGATATGCAATGTAGAGAGTTGTCTGTGAGGTTGAGACCATCTTGTAATCTCTCCTTCTCCATTAATGAGCTTCAATACTTTGCCCGTGGATGTTTCCCCTTTTGGGGTTTTACCACATAAAATGTTGGTGTTATGAATGTTGTTATTTATTGTCTGATTATGTAAATGTGTCTCTGTAATTTAACAAGTGGTACCAAAGCTTGAGTGTTGTAAGAGACCGTGTGGTATAATAGAAAACCAGTGGAAGGATTGTTGTTTCCTGTTGGAGAGTGGTTGTCATCATGAAGGTGCATGGAACTAGCTGATTGCTGCTACATGTGGTGGTACAGATAAATCATTGTGGATTCTTCCAGTTAGAGCGCTCATGGAGGGAACTCATTGCTAGTCAAAGCATTGCTTTTGCGTGTGGAGGTAGTCCAAAGAACCCATCATGGAGTTCTTCCTATAGAGTCACCTAATTGTGGAGAAGAACTGTTGCGATTTGCTTGCAGGTGAATAATTGTTGTGAGAGTCTGTGAATAAGTCCCTATGTGGAAGAATCATGTAGAGGTTTCACGTGTGGAAGAATAGCGTGGAAGGGGGAGAGTTATTTCTATCTTCCTACTTGGACTCGTGGAAGGGAGAGTCATTTGGAGAGTGTTAATTCTGTCTGCATAGTACTACAGTGGAGAAAGAGCATTGGAAGGATCAGATGGGAAATAGGTCATGAAGGAGCCGCTCACTTGTTGCTGCTAGGAAAGAGTAGTAATTTTTTTTTAATAAAAAAATTTACCTGTGCAATTTTTATTTATAGGAAGTTTATTGGAAGATTTGGAAGCTTGGAATAAAAATTAAAACCTTGAAGTAAGTTTTGGAATAATAATAAAACAAACCGTAAAGTCTATTTGGAAGTTTTGGAATAAAAAAACTTGCTAATTTTTATTGGAAGTATTGAAAGTTTGGAATATATATATAATATACATATAAAATAAAAATTCAAGATATTCAAGCTCTGGACAATTTACGGTTGTTTGGGCAATATTTTTTGTTCTGGAAAATATAAGTATATTTTCAATAATGTCTAGCACAAAGTTTGAGATTGAAAAATTTAAAGTTAAAGATGCGGGATTTATTAGTTCAGCAAGGGTTATAGAGAGCTTTAGACGAGAAAAGAAAAAAGCCCCTCACCATGACAGATGATGAATGGGAGGATCCAGATGCCAAAGCACTAAGCATAATCTGTTTATGTCTTGCGGATGATGTGTTGTTCAACATCAGCAGCAAGCTTGTGGAACAAACTAGAAAGTCAGTATATGACCAAATCAGTGACAAACATAATTTACTTGAAGCGACAACTGTACGGTATGATACTGAAAGAAGGTACGAATATTGCAGATCATTTGAATGTTTTTAACACTCTTATTTTCCAGTTCAGTAGTATGGATGTTAAAATTGATGATGAAGATAAAGTAGTAAATCTTTTATGTACTTTACCCGAGTCTTGGGGTCAAGTAGTTTCTTCCATTAGGCTTAGTACAACTGATACTTTAGAATTTGATGATGTTTTTGGAGCATTATTGTCTAAGGAATCAAGGAAGAAAACCAGTCTTGAAACCTCTTCGCCAGAAGCTTTGGTTGTTAGAGGTAGATCCAAGGAGAAAGGAGAAAAATCAAGAGGTACTTCCAGGTCTAAATCGAAGGGTAGAAAGAATAAATTAAAATGTTGGTACTGTAACAAAACTAGTCATCTCAAGAACAACTCTTATAAGAGACAAGAATCCAAGAAGGATGACTCCAAGTCAGAGGAAAACTCAATTAAGTATCTTGATTCATGTATGATTGATGAGGTCTTGTATATTTGTAATATTTCTAAATGTAATGAGGAATGGCTATTATATTATGGTGCTTCGCACCATATATGTCCTCATAAATATTGGTTTTCTTCCTATCAAACAGTTAATGATGGAATAGTTCTTTTAGGAGACAATCATTCATGTAAAACTAGTGGGGTTGGAAGTGTTAAAATATAGATGTTTGATGGAGTAATAAGAAAACTTATAGATGTTAGACATGTACCTGATTTTAATAAAAATTTAATTTCTTTGGGAGTATTGGATTCTTGTGGTCATAAGTTTACAGGTTTTGATGGAACTCTAAAAGTTTCCAAGGGTGCTTTAGTGGTCATGAAGGCACAAAATACATGAAACCTATACAAACTAGTTGGAAGGATGGAAGTTAATAGTACTGCATTAGTATCTGAAGAAGAGTCAGGACCCACTCAGCTATGGCATAAGCGTCTTGGTCATATGAGTGAAAAAGGGCTTTAGGTATTAATGAATCGTAAATTGCTTCCAAACTTGAAAACTCTGAATTTTATGTTTTGTAAACATTGTATATATGGAAAGCAGTGTAGACAAAAGTTTAAAGTAGGTAGTCATGTAAGTAAAGGAGTACTTGACTATGTTCATTCAGATTTATGGGGTCTGTATCCTACCATTTCTTATGGGGGAGCAATATATTATGTATTATTTGTAGATGAATTTTCTGGAAAGGTTTGGGTCTATGTCCTAAAAAGATAAGCTGATGTGTTTAATGCGTTTAAACAATTTAGAGTTATGGTTGAAAAAATAACTAGCAGAACAATCAAGTGTTTAAGGATGGATAATGGAGGTGAATTTACTTCTTTGGATTTTGAAAAATATTGCAAAGATGAAGGGATCGTCAAACACAAAACTAATGTAATACACTCAACAAAATGGTGTTGCAGAATGCATGAACATGACTCTTCTAGAAATATCAAGGAGCATGCTTAGTAATTCTAATTCAGGGAAAGAGTTGTGGGAAGAAGCAGTTTCTACTACTTGTTATCTTATAAATCAGTCACCTTCAATGGAAATAGATTGTAAAATTCCGGAAGAGGTATGGACAAATCACTCCTGTGATTATTTGAATTTGAAAATCTTTGGTTGTGAAGATTATGCAATTACTCCTAAAAATCAGCGTTTTAAGTTAGACCCTAGATCAAAGAAATGCATCTTTGTTGGTTACGATGATGTAATGAAAGGATATAGATTGTGGGATCCTACTTCCCACAAAATTGTCATTAGCAAAGATGTAATTTTTTTATGAATCTTCTCTGATTAAATCCGAAAGTGTCAGAGTTGATGTGGAACAAGAATAGGCAATATCAAAACAACTAATTCAATTAGAGAACCAATCTTCTAATGAATTAAATAAACAAGAAGAAGTTTTCGGTGAGAAAGAAGTCATAGAAGACGAAGAAATTCAAGAAATTATAGAAACCCCACAGCCTACACCAAGAAGATCATTAAGGGAGAGAAATCCTCCTAAGAGCTATACTAATTTTGTTTCGTCTATTTTATTTACTAATGATGGAGAACCTTCTTGTTTTCAGGAATCCATTGATTGTATTGACAATGCTAAGTGAAAGGTGGCAATGAAAGAAGAAATGGATTCTCTAGAGAAAAACAAGACATGGGAATTGGTTAAACTCCCCAAAGATAGAAAAGAGGTTGGGTGTAAATGGGTCTTCAAATTAAAGAAAGGATTTGATGGTAAGGTTGAAAGATACAAAGCTATATTGGTCGCAAAAGGGTACACTCAGATGGAAGGTATAGATTATCATGATATTTTTTCACCAATTGTTAAGCTTGTATCTATTCATATTGTGTTAGCATTAACTACTTTACTTGATTTGGAGTTAGACAAACTAGATGTCAAAACAACTTTCTTACATGAAGATTTAGATGAGGAGATTTATATGGAACAACCGAAAGGTTTTGTACAACATCAGTAAGGTAGATTAGTTTGCAAGCTCAAGAAATCATTGTATGGCTTGAAACAGTCACCCAGGAAATGGTACAAGAAGTTTAATTCTTTCATGGTGAGCCAAGGTTATGCTAGAAGTGAGTATGATCATTGTTTATACTTCAAAAAGTTGAATGATATATTCATTATCTTAGTATTGTATGTTGATGATATGCTTATTGTGAGAAAAATCATGGACGAGATTAACAGGTTGAAGGCTCATATGGCTAGGACTTTTGATATGAAGTATCTTGGAGATGTAAAAAAAATATTGGGTATTGAGATAGATAGAGACGGAAAAAACGGTAAGCTTAGTTTTTCACAGGAAAATTATGCTGAAAAAATACTTGAAAGATTCAAAATGAATAAGGAAAAACCTGTGAATGTTCCTTTGGCTTCTCATTTTAAACTTTCTCCAAGTTTATGTCCTAGTAGTGTTGAAGAAAATGATTATATGTCTCTTGTACCATATGTCAATTTAGTAGGATGTTTGATGTATGCAATGGTGTGTACTAGACCTGATATTTCACATGCAGTAGGTGTTATTAGTAAGTACATGGAAAATCCAGGAAAAGAACATGAAATGCAGTGAAATGGGGGCATCGGTACTTAAGAGGCACAATTTACTATTGTATCGCCTTTAATAGTAACAGTGATTATGTGTGCGGTTTTGTTGATTCATATTTCGCAGTTGATTTGGACAAGAGAAGGTCTACTTCAGGTTATGTCTTTGCTCTTGAAGGTGGAGATATAAGTTGGATGTCAAAGCTTCAAGACACAAATTCTTTATCCACTACAGAGGCTTAATACATTTTTTCCTCACATGCTTGCAAAGAGGCAATTTGGCTGAGAGGTATGCTGAGAGAAATTGGAAGGTTGCAGAATAGTGTGCATGTCTTCTGTGATAGTCAAAGTGCTATTCATTTGGATACAAATCATGTTTATCATAGTAATACTAAACATATTGATGTTAAATATCATTTTTTAATACAAGCCATTAGTGAAGGTGGAGTAGATCTGAAAAAGGTCCATACTAAAGAAAACTGTACAGATATGTTCACAAAACCTGTATTGTTAGAGAAGTTGTGTTGGTGTGTAGCTTCTGTTGGTTTGAATAAAAGGTGATAAATAGTTTTTGGAAAAGTATTTTTAAATTTTGTTTTCAAGGTGGATATTGTTAAATGACAACTAAACTAATGTGTTTATGGGAGGTTTCTCATTATGGATGTATACAGGAAGTTTCTCATAACGGGCATAACCAGCAATGATTTACTCATGTAACTAAATTCATGAAGTATATAGTGCATGGTTGGGATATGCAATGTAGAGAGTTTTCTATGAGGTTGAGACCGTATTGTAATCTCTCCTTCTCCATTATTGAGCTTCAATACTTTTCCCGTGGATGTTTCCCCTTTTGGGGTTTTACCACATGAAATATCAGTGTTATGAATGATGTTATTCATTGTATGATTATGTAAATATGTCTCTATAATTTAACAAATTCAGACAACAACTACCCAAATACATTTTACAGTGGAGTTACTCAAGCCTTTAAATAGGCTTCATCAAATACTAAAGTGTGGAAAAATAGCATGGCCTACCCAATACTATGGGCCTATAAACCAACAAAAATAAACCCATTATTGATTGAATTAAGGTTCTTGTAATCACTCTATAACCAAGTCAATATTAACCTCACATTAACAATAATTGCAAAGTCCTCAATACACACTCTCCATAAGTATCCTATGTTTTAATTCAACATCACGTCGCTATGTTATGCCAGATTGGTCCATATTGCTTCCTATATCTACCATCATTAAAATTCTAACTAAAGGAAGTCTTGAGTCTTACACTCACTCACAAAATCTCATGTATTATTGTTTTATAATACTCACTCCTATCAACTACAACTCATTTTTTTTAGGGAATAAAGCAAGTTTCATGTACCCTGGTCACCAATGAAAATTTTACGAATCCATAATTTAAGTAAAGTGTAGAAATATTGGTAAATCTTACTCGTTCTTAAAGTTCCAATCATAAAATGTTTGGCTCTATTTTTGTAAAAATATTCAAATTTCTAGAGAATTTATGAAGTTTGTAGAAAATTTTGGAAATGTTTAGAGTAAAATATTTTTAGATTGTGGAATTTGGGTGAATCATTTTACAAAAAAACGAAAATTGGAAAAACAAATTAATCTAAAACTAGCCCATAGAATAATTTTTTCCTGAAAATTTTCCCTATTGATCACATTCATCATTACAAATGAATGGCCCTGAACTGAGCAGAGAGTCATCATTTCTCTTTGATTTAGTAATATCTCTTATGTTTGACATCAACTCATCATCACTTTTGGGGAGATCATATAGTACATTGGTTACAATGTCCCAATTCTAGTGGAATACCCCAGGTTTGTATAATTATTCAAGCCTTCATTTGTTGTCTAAATCACCACCTGATTTAGACATTGGTTTTTGCTCAATAATGCAAAAAAATCCCCAAAACAACATTCATTGTCAAAAGGTAAGTTATCTTGCATTAATGACTGTGAACGTTGGATTGGCTTGCTTGGAATAGTTAAGAAATAAATTTATAAAAGTTTCTTGTGATGTATAAGCATTATTTCAAGGGGGTGTTCTATGGGGAGGCATCTAGAATGGCATACATGTCAATGAAACTAAATATTCTAATATAATTCTCAACTTAAGAATATTACACTTGTTGGTAAGACCATATCAACATCATAATGAAGGATTGAATGGTGGAGCATCATAGTTAAAGGGAATCTATAGACTACAAATAAAATTTCATCTATGTAAAGTTGCAAGGAAAACATATAAAAGGAGGCCTCCCTTTCATTTTCATTGTGTTTTGATTCTGAACAAAAACACTATAACACTCAATTGAAAATGAAATATATCTTATATAGGTTTAAAGTTTCATTGAGGATATATTCAAGGGTGCATGTTTTGTTGTTGTTTTAGGGATCATTTTCCAACATAAGTGGTTTGAAAGTGACTCCTTTGTCCTCTCAAAAACACTTAATTTCATATTTGGATTATATTATGTACTAGGATTGTTTTTTCTTTAAAAAAGGTTGTATTTTTTTCATATTCTAGAGTTTGGTGTTACTTGATGAAATAAGAATATCACAAATACTTGAAAAAGAGGATATTCCACATAGGTCAAACACCTTAAGGCAATTATTCACACAAACATATAAAATATCAATATACTAATGTGTTATGTAGTTAAAACCATTAGAGAGTGAAATAATCCATAACCTCCGACAACACGACCACTTGAGACAATATATTAATGAAAAATTAAAATATTTTACATATGAGTTTCTCACAATTAACCATTAGCAAATCACCATCCGTTCTTTTTAAATATATGTCATGGATCTATTAAGTGCTAATCCATGGATCAATATAATTGTTAGTATTGAGGAGAAGATGAATCATCATATCACTTTATGTCTAGAATGTATTTTCATTATTAGATTAGAAAAATAAAAATGCATAATAGAGAAACACACTTTACCTAAAGACACATTAGAAATTTTTTATCTTACTAACTTGTAAATGTCTAAATATCTTAACATTCCCCCTTAAGAACAACTTGGGATGGGATTGAAAGATTTAAAAATGTGACACAAAATGAACAGGAATGTAGAATTAGAATCTATATTTCCTTGATGATTATTTCTTGAACTCCTAACATAGATTGAAGTTTGGAAAACTTCACTTTTGTAAAAAATGTTTTGAAAACATTTGCAACTTGATCGTTTGTAGGGAAAAAGAGCACTTTGAGAATGTGATCCTAAATAAGTTTTCTACTTAAGTGCATGTGTAACTAAATGTTTTTGATGTGTCAATGTTGAACTAGATCTTTGGAAAGCTTGATAGCAATTTATTGTCATGCCAAAGTGTGGTTGAATGCTACTACTATAGTCCAAAATTTGAAAGGATTCATTGAAGCCACAAAGATTCTTGACTTCAATTAATTTTCACTCGATACTTTACATCTATTGAATAAAGAGAAGAATATTGTTGCTTCTTACAAGTTTAAGCAAGAGGTATATAAATAAGAATAACAAAATAACCTACATTAGAATTCCAATCATTAAGGTTTATAGGCCATAATGAAGGAGCCCCACCTAAATTGTAATGTATCCTAAAATGAAATGTACTTAGATATGCCAAAGCATCATTTTTGTTGCTTTCTAGTGACTCTCATGGGGTGTTTTCAAATACCAGGAAACAAGACCAACATCAAAGGAAAAATCAAGATGGGTATCAATCAATTGCAAAAGGTTACAAATTAACATATGATACAAAGTGCCATGTACTTTAGGTGTAGTACAAGTTTGACTCTAGACTAGAAGGGAGATGATATTGGTTTACAATATTTCATGTGAAAATGACAAATAAGGTCACATGCATACTTACATTGAGAAAACAAAATTCCTTCCTTGGTTTTCAAGACTTGGAGGACAATAAAATAATGCAAATATCCTAAGTCCGTCATTTCAAATTTCTTATTAAGGATGGATTTCACACTGGCTAAATATTTTGGGTCATTACTAATGAGAATAAGGTTAACATAAAGAAAAAAATATTATGATATGATTACTTTCTTTCTTTGTGTAGAGATTGGGGTCAAAATGACACCGAGAAAATATTCATCAAGAAAGAAGCTATTAGTTTAAGTATAACAAGCTCGAGGAGTTTGTTTAAGACCATAGAGAGATTTATTAAGGTTAAAAACAAGTCTAGAGTCATTTTGAACATAGGCATGATGTTGTTCCATGTAAACTTATTCTTGAAAATCCCCATACATTCATTTGCTGGACCTTCCATTTATATGAAATGGCAAGGGCTAGAATAAGGCAAATGGAATTCATTTTGGCTATGGGGTCAAAGTTTCATTATAGTCACTCCCTTCCATATGAGAAAATCCTTTAGCAACTAACCAAGACTTACATTTTCAATAGTTCCATTTTATGCATGATTAGTTCGATATAACCATTTAACAATCTAACAAGTTTTCTTCATTTCATAAGAGGAACAATATCCCAAGTGAATTTTTCCATCAAGGAACAATATTCTGCAATTATTGTGGCATCTCAATATGGATGGCCAAAAGCTTCTGCAAATTTATTGAGATAACGAGTCTCTAAAATTTGATCCAATAGAGAAGAGGCTCATTGAAACTATGTCTATGTACGGCACCGATCTAAAGGATCACCAATTGCTTCTCATGTTGCACATACCCATATAGGAAGTTGTGGTGTTTGTTTAGATTCATGTTCAATTGACTTAGTTGAAGGAAGTTCAACATGAGAAGGTGGATTTTCATTCTCAATGTCATCATATGAAAAAGAAAGGAATAAAAGATGACACAATCTTCAAATATCTCATAAACACTAAATTAGGTCTATAGGTAGAGATACCTTAATCAAATTTAACATCTATCTTGATAATAATTATAATGGAATGAGGTTGAAGATGTATATAACCTATTCCATATTCACAATCTAACAAAAATGCATTACTCTTAAGTTGTAGTGCTTTCCTTTTCTTGTTAAGAATATGAGCCCATGCTTCACCACTAAATACACGAAATTGGTTTACTTATTTAATTTTAATCCATGCTTTTTCTAGTGTTATATATTTTAAAGCATTTGTGGGATTGTGATTTACTATGCAATTGGCACAAGTAATTCCTTATGCCTAAAAATGAGAACATGATCCCTCAAATTGGATCATACAATTTGTCATTTCATTTAATGTGTGTTTATTTATCTTAGAAACAACATTTTGTTATGGTGTATATGGAACAATGTGTAGTAAGTTGTAAAGGTGTTGTTAACATATTGATGTCCATTATCTATTCTTAACTTTTCAAATTGACGTGTAGATTGTTTTTTTAACAAGGTCCTCATAATTCAAAAACATGCCAAAAACTTCACTCTTAAGTTTTAAGAATAAATCCAAGTTTGTTTGGATAAATCATCGATGAAAGTTAAAAAGTATTCGAACCCAAAGAAAAAAACACAAGGAAGTGGACCACACAAATCACTATGAACAAAACTACAAGGGGGGTGAAGTGTGCCAAGAGGCATGTTTGCGAAAACTATCTGAATGATGTTTGACAAGAACATAGACATGAAAACACCATATTTGCAAGAAATGAGAGGAAAGTCATTCACCATATTATGATTACATAGATACTACAATGAGCAATAGTTTAGATGAACAAAACATTCATGCCAAAGTTTTCTAAAGTCTTTGTTATGAACCATAAAAACTAGTGGACAATATGACCCAAAGGTGAAAAATCTGCACAACCTAGTAATATCATCAACAATTACAATTGTTAGAACATGCTTAGGAATTTTTAAATCCTCGATTACCATTGGATGAGGTGAAAACTCTATTGTCTTACCATCATCTGAATAATTAATTTGATAAAATGATAAAAGAATGCATAAGCGTTTTGGAACACGTAATACATCATTGAAATGACCATCATCTAGTTGAACTATTCTAGCCCTACAACACTAATATATCTATCATAGCCAACAAATAATTGTTTGGTGTTACATTCATTAAACATAATAAAATGACACTATTTGTATTCATGTGTTAAGATGCTCCAAAATCAATAAGCTACTCATTATAAAAAGTAGATGTTGTATTGAATGAAAAACTAGAAGAAGAAAGTGTGCCCATGAAAATAAGAGTTAAAAGAATAAGAAAAATCAGGAGTAATCAATTAGAGTAGATTTGGAGTCTAAAATGGGCCTCCCAAAGAAAATAATAAAATAATAGTTAAAATGATAAAATAAAAGTTTCAAATTTTAGATGAAAAGAGAGAAAAAATTTGTATTTTCAACTTATCTCCTTGTTGTTTTACTCAAATTTCAAGCAGCAACATCCGTTGGATGCAAAATTCAATTATACATCCAACAAGTATCCACATTGCATACTTTTTTAGAGACTCCACTTCGAGAAAAATGAAATACATTGAAAACATTTTACTGGAAAGTAACATTTGTCATAATTTTTTGTATTTTTGTTAACTTGAAAGTAACATTTTACTCGAATATACAGATTCAAAAAGTAATTTTTTTATGACAAGTGTGCCAAGTCAACGATTATCGTTGACTTGTTTTCTTGAAATTCTATTGGTTCTTGAATTCCAACTTATCAATAACTCTTTTTCTTATGAGGTCCATTTTAGACCCCAAATTTGCGCCAACGATTGGGATTCTTCACTGCTTCTAATGATTACATCTTCTTGAAACATTTAAACTCCAAATGACTATCTTTCCTACAAAAATTACAATATCTATCAATCTTTGTGCCTTTTGATTTTGTTCTCTTATCACTATTGGGAGGAGTTGTTTGAGACCCTTTTTTTGTTTATTTTTGTGAGGATGGCACTTATTTGGGTTCTTGGTTTTAGCCTTTTTTTGTGCCACTATGGCTTTGTTAGGTGTACTTGCAATATTGATCACTCCCAAATGCAAGAGTTTATCTTGGTCTATAATCAAAGAATAAGAGAAAACTTGAAACATGGAATTTTACCCCCAAGGGATTTGGCCTGTTGGTCACTCCACGTTATGTTAAAACGTTGAGGTTGTTAAGAAGGTCACAGGTTCAAATCCCCTGGTGCAAAAAGGAAGCCTCTTGTGCAGTTCCCAGGGGGGTCGGGTAGGCTGCTCAGGGGTTATAGTGGTAGCAACAGGAATCAACCACGTGTCACACAACTATAAAACCATATAGTTTTCAATTCCTCTGTACAAAAAAAAAACATGGAATTTTATAAGTAACTCCTTGACTAATAAGATAATCTTTGGAGGATTGAAAAATAGACACAAAAATAAATAAGTAGTGCCAAGCTTAGAAATAATAACATCTATGATTTGGTTATTTATATTGATTATTTTACATTATGCAAGTAAAATTCTAAGTGCTTTGCACTTAAATATAAAATTTCAATGTGAGATAAATCACTGGTATTTAAAGTAATCAATTTGTTTTCAAGCTAGTGGATTCAATCTCATTATATTTACCAAATACAATTTCCAACTTTTGACATGTTGTATATGGGGTCTCAATTTATTGAAGGTGAAATTGAAGATCATTGGATATGAACATTCCAAATATTCCACATGTTTTTTCATTTTTATCATCCCATTTCGCTTTCATTAATGCATTAAGAAGGGCAATTCTTGCTTCCAAGGTAACCTAGTAAAGCCCCTTAATTTGTAATAAATCCTTGATATGATATTTCTATGAAAAGTACTTTGAACTAGTAGGTAGAAGATCACATGGAATAACAACATTATAATATGCAAGTAATATGGACTCAAAAGTATAACCTATCTCTCTTGATGGAAAGATCTTGAAAAAAAAAGCAAAAGAAAGACACTGAAAACCAACCTCTAATGTCAAAGTTACTCCCTTATTAAAAAAATCATAAAAAAGCAAGGTTCCATGTGGCAAGTGAAGGTTGTCCCATGTGGAGATGGGTGCACAATGATATTGCTAAGTTAAAAAAAAACATTTTATAACTTTGCATATAATCTCATGTTTAAAAACAAGGTAATTTATAAATTAAAGTTAAATACAAAAAGTAACTTAAAAATGAATATTAAAACTTATAAAATACATGAAATGCACTTCAGAATAAAGTTGTGGAAATATAAAGATGCATTAATTTCTTCAAAATGTAATTTAATAATAAATATAAAGAATTATTTGAAACGTTTTACTTAATAAAGTAACTTTCAATCAAATGAGATAGTACAAAATATATAACAAAATGAGATAATACAAAATATATAACAAATGTTACGAAGGAACAATTTTCTTGTTTTGTTTCTTGTTTTAATTTTCCTTGAAGTGTGTGCTTACCCTATAAACCTTTTTTTTATTTTGAAAAAAACACAATTGCACACAAATATAAGCCAAATCTTGAATATGAAACTTTCTAAGCTTGAGATCAATTCCCGATTAGCTCACCCAAAAAATACAAATTTTATTTGTACTTTTCATTTTTCATGTTTGCACAAGGTACACATCAAAGAGAATACATAGAAAAGGAAACACTTTCTACTTGGTTTTGGTTAAGTTTGCATAGGCTGCAAAAGAAAGAGCACATGCATACCAAAAGGTATAAAAAAACAAAATATAAACAAAAAAATCCAAAATGAATGATTAAAACAATATGATAATTATTTAAAAATTGTAATGAAAATAATGTAACCTTGGATTTGATAAAAATGATTATATATTGGGTAAACAAAAACCTTTTTTTGGGTGAAATGAAAAGTGTTTCCAAATGAAAACAATGCTCTAAATGAAAACAATGCTCTAGATACATTGGAACAACTCTCTTATCCTAGAAATGTATAGAAAAAAACCCTTTGATACATGCAACAACATAGATTTAGGATCTCAATCAATGATAGGGGAAAATATTCATAAGAATTTTGATATCGCGTTTGACAAGTAGGGTATTCCATACAAATCAAACACCTTAAGGAAAACTCTCACACAAACATATCAAATATTAGTACTTCAATGTATTACATAGTTAAAACCTCTAGAGAGGGAAGTGTTGGCAAGGGGATTGAAGTGCACAAAGTGCTCTACCGCCACCAACAGGAAGGATGTTGAAAAAGGTAAAAGTCAACCGCAACGAAGGAAGAAACCAGAAAAATAGGATATTTTGGTTGAGTTCGTTAGGAATCAATCAAGTGGACCATTTTGTAATGGCCTAGTGAGCCTATAAATTGGATCATCTTTTGATCTCTGGGTTGTAGTATCTTGTCTCTGGAGAATACACGGTGAGATGTTTTGAATGTGAGTTATGTGTTGAATAAAGTCTTTGTTGCAATATTGGGTAAATCTGTGATGAATGAATATGCTATCTCTATGTTTTCCCTCTAACTATGAATGATGTGAATTATTGCAGTACATATCAATTTAATGTATGTTGATGTTTTTGTCAAGCTACATCTGGGTTAATATGATTGTGAATAATGATGATAAGTAGATAGTGTCGTTATAAAACTGGATTTCTGGGTAATGCTGTGATTGGGTAAAAGATGGTGTGAATTCCTCTTCCCACTACAGAAAATTGGTTCCCACATCCCTCCCTCAGACATCTAGGGTGAGACTACACCTACTCTACAGGTGTTGCTGGAAAAGGTAAATCATTTATGGGATGATGTTTAGGGACTGTGTGTCAGTAGTTGTCGAAAGAAGCGCGAAGCAAACTCCTGTCGACATGTGTGTGTCAACAAGTGGTTCTATTTTTGGGACCATAGTGTGAATAAAAAGAGGACATATTGTGGCATCCAACGAAGCCATAAATCCAGGATTGGTTTGACAGTAAAGCCCAAGAGTTTGCGGAATAAGAGAACCAGAACTCAGGAGTAATGACAAAAGACCGGTTGGGAAGATATATCTACTCTTATACTCATGATATATTCTTCATTGAATTCCCGATAGTACTATACGAATGGTTGGCGCAACTTAATTTCCAGAAGAAGAATTTATAAGGAGGCAAGCCTGATCAGTGGACCCCAGAACTAATCCAGCAATTGCGAAAGGTAAATAACAAATATTCAAGGCTTATCGATGTGTGGATAGACAACATTTTGGAAGGATACATTACTGAGTTCGTTGTCGACACCGTCAAATATTATAGTGACGTCGATGTAGAAATTCTAAATCCTTCATGGCATAAGGAATTTCATAAACAAGCTAAGGCTCTAGGCACACAATTAACCTCACATAGAATTGTAGAGAATTAGCATAAGGAGAGAAGAAGAAGAATTAATGAACACACATTAATGAATGATCAATAAATGATAATTGATATTATTACATAGTTGATACATCCTTATAAAGGAAAAAGGAGTTGCTAGAAGACAACTCAAGATAGCTCATAAAGCAGTCTTACTAATTATGATAAACCCCATAGTTGACTAAAGCACTTTCCCAATCTACCAAACACCTCACGAATTAGAAATAGCATGTGTGAGTGATGATGAGTGAAGGAAAGACTTGCTAATCCTATAATATGGAGAGAAAATAATGGAGGATGGGTTGGCAACAAACGCTGCCAGTTTCCTAGTTGACTACCTTTACCTTATCCATAGAAAAGCAGGATAAAGCAGAAAAAGCAGAATAAAGAAGAATCTGCTATAAAGCGTAGTTACTAATCCTTGATGGCCATAAAGTGGTCAAGATCAACCCAGAATCAGAAATAAATCATTCCTAGGATATAGATGGCAAGTGTTGACTCTAAGGTGCAAGTGAATGCCAACTATCTAAGCTAGTGGGTAGGAAATTAATCAAATAATGATTAATTATTTTATGAGTGGGTTTATTATATTCCAACACCCCCCTTTAAGCCTGAATTTATGATGATATCCCTAAACTAATCAAAAATATATATGCATATAGGGCCCAGCAATAAAGCTATGGTCACCCTTTTACAATTTATCTTGTCCAAACAAATAAGGAAAGAGGCAAAACCTCAAGGGGAAAATCCTCCCTCAAGAAAGGACATGTAAAGAAATACCAAAAAATGCTGAACTAATGGTGCTGCTATTTCTCCAAACTAAATGTTGATGTCTGGAGGAATCTTCTTCTTGGGAAGAAGATAAATCTGCTCACCTGGATCAAGGACAGCTGCAGGATGGAAACTAGGACCATGTAGAACAACTAATATACAATGATGTGAAGGTACTACTGAAGGATATTGAGACTTGTAATCATCTCCAAGATGATGAGATGACTTTAAATTCAAACCAGTAGAGATGAAATGATCTCCAGATAGGTGAAATAACTGTCCAAGCGAATGTATAATGTCTCCATCTTCATTTACATAGAGAAAATGTGTGCAAGTGATCTTGTAGGAACATAGAGAAGGCATAGGATCAAGGAGTGTGAATGGATGGGATCTATGGGTTGATCTAGCTTCCAAAGAATCCAATAGATAAAAAAAAAAGCACAACAATAGACTCATGGGAATATAGTGGTAAAGAATCCTCTGTGGTAGAAAAATGTAAGGAGGAAAGATAGTGATGTTCAAAATCTTCAAGGAGGCTCTGAGAATGAGTTCCAAGAACAAAGGAGGAGCTATAGAAGCACATGGGATCAAGTATGGTAAGTGGTAAGACACTAAAAGGACTTGATTTGGCTAAGAAAACATCCTGGAAGTGTCATGTCCCCTCAAATTGACCATGTTAAGTTCCTAGGGGCTCAAAATTGATATTAATTATTCCTCATAGGATAAATTTTGTAATAATTAATTAAGGCATGTATATAAGTTTTATTTTCCATTTTAATTATTATTTCTCATTAATGAGGTGTAAATAAGCTGCCTAGTCAGGTGGGGCGCATTGGGAAAGTCTACTAACCAAGGAAGGAAAGAGGAAACACTATGACAAAAGATGTCATAGGAAACAAAGAGGAAAGTACCTAAAAGCAGGAAAAAAGAATTCAAGGATAAAGCAGGAAAGTTTTTCAAAGGAGGGTGCAGTTTCCTCTTATGGAGCTCAAAAAAGTAGTAAGAGAAAAGCAGGAAAGTTTTCAAAGGAAAGAGCAGTTTCCTTATGAGTCTGGAAAAGCAAAAAAGGTGTCATAACTCAAAAGAAGCAAATTTTGACTAAGAGAGGGTGAATTTTATAATTATGAAGGAGGATTTGAACTTGGAAAAAATTCCACATGGTCCTACTTGCTAAACCCCAAAGGAGGCGCCTATGTGGCTAGGGTTAGGGTTTGTTGAGGGTTGACTTTCTCTCACAGGTCACCTTGGATCCTCACTTGCTAAGAAGGTCACTTAACACTCTATTAAAGGTGAATTCTACCCATTGACTCAGTTTGGATGATTTGATATTGTGGTTATGCTATGTGAGCATACTCTCTGAGTGTTGTGCCTCAGACCATTGGGTGATGATCCCCAAACCTCTCCTCCCTTCTCTTCCATCTCCCTTTCTCTTCTATTGCAGGTATGGAGAGCTAGATTGCAGCCATGGAAGTATGATAAGATTTATTTTCAGCCTCCATCACGTTCATTTTGATATCCAGTGAAGCCCATGCTTCACCTATGCTTACAGCCCCTTTTGTCGGTCATGTTCTAGGCCTCCTACCCCTTATTTTGGACTCTCCCTGTAATGGTCAGTTTAGTATATGATTTTTGATATGTAGCAGAATATTAATCTATAATTTATCTATTTCAGGTCTAAACATATCTTTCCATAAATAATTATGTCTTCAGTTTCCTCAGAAAATCTTATTTTATCAATGTATGGGGGGAAATTAATGAATCTAAGTGCTATGAGAAATATGCAAGGTTGGGGGACTGTCTAAAGAGATTTTATATGTTCAGTGGGATGTTATTTATATATTTAATAATTAATATGTATCTTAGAAATTAATTTGACACAAATTAACTGCTTAAGTTTAGACCCTAGCTAGATTGTTAGCTTTCAATGACTAGTCTTGCCAAATTTGATGTAAAATGAGTTTTTCTAACTCAAAATGAGCCCCGTTAGTTCTTGTGGGTCACTGATAGACTCACCTTTCTTTAAATACATCCAAAAAAAAATTTCGTTGGGATCATACTACTTTTCTAGATCCTCCTCTGTGCATGGTTTCTCTTGACCAAAATTGCCAAAAATCCCCAAATTCACCCAAAACACCTCAAAATTTCTAGAACCTAAGAAAACTATTTAAATAAATTTTTATATATTAAATTAAGCCTATAACAAACCTCTGCAAGTTTTCCTAAGCCTATAGTTGAAACAGGCATAACTACTCTCCTTAGTTGCACGGTTTGGCTGCCCAGAAGCGTGGTAGTAGGTTTATGCGGCATGGATTTTGAAACCTAAATGGAACAAGATATAAATGTGTTAGGGGAGATGAAATTAAATGTTTGAAATATCTTTGTTTTCTTCCCACTGATCACTCTTTTCCTCTGCAAAATCTCCCAGAAGAAACCCTTGTTTTTTCCAATCTGAGAAGGCTCTATGTGAACCCCTTAAATTTCAGAATTATTTAAGAAAAATTATAGAATTAAAGTGTTCATGTATATACACCAGAATTAGGACATTACATTGGTATCAAATCTCTTTCCTTGGATCATCCTGTGGAAATAAATCTCTCATTGAAGAAATTTGCGGCCATGTCATACAATGGGGATGACTATGATGAGCAGTATGAAGAATACTGTAGAAGATATGAAGAAGAAGAAATCCTCTATGTTGATGGAGGCCTACCAAAAAATAAATATGATGAAAACTATTGGACATCAGAAGGGGAAGATATCAGATCTGATTCTCCAATGGTTAAGAAAAACTTGATAGAGATTATTGAAGCATGTGAGAACATGTCTCACTGCTACGAGGACTATCTAGATTTGGGTAGGAATATTTGTGCAAACCTTTGTTTTAGAGATTATATTTATTTCAAGTATGGATTATGGAAAAATAATGATTATGAGAATTCTTTCAAGAGTATAAATCTATCCAGAGAGGAACCAAGTTGTTCCAACTCTTTGGGAAAAGAAGAAGAAGACAGAACCAAAGGTGAAGATTCCTCCAAGCCATTGGCATGTTCGAGATTTAAGAGTTTTTTTGGTTTTTATTCAAATAGATATTCTAAATATTGTGACATGAGTACCACTAAAGATGAAGTATCTTTAATTTACTTGAATAAGAAGAGAAACAAAGTGGAGACAGAGATTCAATAGGGGAAGTACAAATCAACACAAGGTGGTTGCATAAGAGAAGAGGTTGAAGAGGAATGCAATTCAAGTTTCTTGGTGGGTGATCTTCGGATCACTGCTCAAGGTTTTGGCTCATGTATGGGTGGTGAGAAATATTTTGGATCAGATCCAAAAGAGGTACACAAATCAGATTTACAGTCACCTTTTGAGCCACATAATGAATATGAAAACAAGGCCACACCGCTTGGGTGCGAGGCAAAAATTTTGGAGGAAGAGCAGGCCACCATCGTATCCGTACAGGAAGATGGTAATGTTAAGAACATCGATAATAAAAGTTATGATTTTTGTAGTATCCCTATATGCTTGCAACCACCCAATCCATGTAAAGATGAAAATTCTTCACTTGCATTTGAGGACTGCAAAAGGAAGGCCAACTGTGAGGGAGATAAATTCAGTCCTATTTTCCCTATTGGTGATCACACAATCAGTGCAAAGAAGGGTGATATTGTCAATGATGACAATATGGAAAAGGAATATTTTGGCTCAGATCCAAAAGAAGAGGAAATATCAGATATGAATTCATTATTTGAATTTCCCAATGAAGTGGAAGACAAGCCCCCACCATCTAGGTGTGAACTAGGAAATTTGAAGGAGAAAAATATGGTGCAAAGGGATGCAAAAAGTTATGAATTTTGGACTCTCTTGTAGCATGATGAAGTTGCATCCACATCAAAGGAGAGGCTTGAAATCATTGAAAATCCCAATCCCACTATCACCATTGTGGAGATCTATGAGCCATCTAGTCTTGGAGGTGGGAAAGCAAAAAGAAAGATTCATAAAGACTAGAAGTACAAGTCACAGCAAGAAAATTGCAGGAAAGAAGAAGGGGGTGATTTTCCTCATGAGCCCCACTCATTTACTTGGCCTTTGAAAATGGATGAAAAGGATATTCAAAAGGCTTTACACCTTCTCCAAGACACACATTCTTCAGTGGCACACCAGCGTTGGATAGTTGCTTCATTGGAATATCAATATTCTCTTGAATCTAAGGAGGAGATGCAGAAGGAATTGTCTACAATACAAGGAGAATTCTTAAAATTTATTTCTGATAGAGATGATTTGATTGAGGTTTCTGATGTGTTTCATGGAGCTTCCTTGAAGGATGAAGAATAAATTTTCAAGCTCACACAAGATTTATTCACCACCCAAGATTCCTTGAAGAGCACTCAATGTGAACTCCAAGAATCCAATATGGAGATAGAGAAACTTCATGAGAAGTTGAAAAGGTATTACCTACCCTCCTACACACCATTCAGTCATATTCACATGGATGATTGCATTCTTAAACAAAGGGAGGAATCTCATGAGATGGTGGATCATCAGATGCACTTAGATTTGCAGGAGCTTGTAAAAAGCTACGAGGAAGAGAATATTAGCCAAGCACTCATTGAGGTTGAGAGGAAGGATGAAGTGTTATTCTCTACCATAAATATGGATAATCACATTACTTATGGATCAGCAAATAAAATTCCATATTAATCCATTGATTGGGTGGATAGAGACACCTTTAAAGTGAAGAAGGTGGGAGATAAAGAATTCAATTTCTGCAATAATTTTTTTGTTGTGACCGAGATTTCCTTGGCATGTGGTCAGCCACAAGGATTTAATTTGCATCAATTGGATACATTCCATACACATGCACATGAGGTGCATTCTGATTTTTTTGTGCTTGAGGCATTTATAGACAAGTTTGATGAGAACCAAGCACTTGGTTTGTCCCAGAAAAAATTGAAATTGTTTCCTGAAAAGAATCTCTTCCCCATGGGAGATTCATATGAGGATGAAT
Source organism: Pseudotsuga menziesii (assembly GCA_001517045.1). NCBI lineage: Eukaryota > Viridiplantae > Streptophyta > Pinopsida > Pinales > Pinaceae > Pseudotsuga > Pseudotsuga menziesii. The sequence continues at coordinate 63,516 of LPNX010962331.1, forward strand.
ATGGGGAAGCCATAAGTTGGGTGGATAAGTATTGTAGAGACATGATTCGCAGTTCTACCCATACTTCTATTACAGCCTCATTAAGAGAGAATGAAATTTGGGAGAAGGAATTTTCCTTGGTGATGCAACATGAAGAGCTAGAGGCTTTCCTAGGTGTTTGTGATGACTTGTGGAATGCACCATCACCCTCACATCAGCCACATAGGAACATATTGCTGTCACTTGCTGCCATTCAACCACATGTGGATTGGATGGAAGATTATATGTCACACATGGAGTCTTATTGCAGAAAAATTTCTGCTCATGAGTAGTGGAAGGCAGCTAAGCAATCAAACTATCAAGAGGAATTGATGAGAAAAACATCTTGCATCAAGTGGTCTTGGTGGAGGAAATACACATAGTTGGATAGATTCTTGTACCCTATGACCAGTGTAAGAGAGTTGAGCCATTGGAAGTGTTCACATGGAACTTTTGGTTGGAGTGTCAGTACCCTCTTAGATTGGATGATGGGACACTTATTTATTTTTCTTGCTTGCATTTGTGGAGATAATTGTGATGCATCATCTTATTGTGAGCATCCTTGTTGCTTGAATGATGCCTATACTCATTGGGGTTGGACATGGGACTCACACCTATGTATTTGCAGCAACATAATTATGAGATTCAATGTTGATGTGAATCAAGAACATAAGGAACTTTATGTTGGGTGGGGAAGTCTGACAGATTTCCAACTTTGCATTGAGAATTTCCAGTTTTCAGTGCAGTGGTATGATTTCCACGGCATGAATGTCATTCCCTGTGATGATAAATTTGTATGGTGGATTCTAATGTTTGGATACTTGCAGTTGAGGAAATGGGATCCAGGAATAAATTTTCCTGATAAGTTGTGTGGGAAGGAATTCTCACTGAAGGGGGTGCAATGCAAGCAATGGGACCCTGGCATTGCTTGTTTTGGAGAAACTTTATAGGATGGATTGATGGAGAAAGTCAACCTTTTTGAAAAATGGATTCATGCTCCATTTCTCCTACATGATGAACAAATTTGCAGCACTCTGGAGTGCTTCTTCTTGAGGACAAGGAGATTTGGGAGGGGAGGACTGTCATGTCCCCTCAAATTGACCATTAAAAAGTGTTGACCATGCTAAGTTACTAGGGGATCAAAATTGATATTAATTATTTTTCATAGGATAAATTTTGTAATAATTAATTAAGGCATGTATCTAAGTTTTTTTTTCCATTTTAATTATTATTGATCATTAATGAGGCGTAAATAAGCTACCTAGTCAGGTGGGGCACATTGGGCAAGTCTACTAGCCAAGGAAGGAAAGAGGAAACACTATGACAAAAGCTGTCATAGGAAACAAAGAGGAAATTACCTAAAAGCAGGAAAAAAGCAGTCAAGGATAAAGCAAGCAAGTTTTTCAAAGGATGGCGCAGTTTCCTCTTATGGAGCTAAAAAATGCAGTAAGAGAAAAGTAGGAAAGTTTTCAAAGGAAAGAACAGTTTCCTTATGAGTATGGAAAAGAAAAAAAAGTGTCATAACTCAAAAGAAGAAACTTTTGACTAAGAGAGGGTGTAGTTTCTAATTATGAAGGAGGATTTGAACTTGGAAACAATTCCACATGGTCCTACTTTCTAAATTCTGCAAAGGAGGCGCCTATGTGGCAAGGGTTAGGGTTTGTTGAGGGTTGACTTGGTCTCACAGGTCACCTTGGATCCTCACTTGCTAAGAAGGTCACTCAACACTCTATTAAAGGTGAATTCAACCCCATTGACTTAGTTTGGATGATTTTATATTGTGGTTATGCTATGTGAGCATACTTTCTGAGTGTTGTGCCTCAGACCATTGGGTGATGATCCCTAAACCCCTCCTCCCTTCTCTTCCATCTCCCTTTCTCTTCTATTGAAATTATGGAGCACTATATTGTAGCCATGGAAGTATGATCATATTTTTTTTCATCCTCCATCATGTTCAAGTCAAGATCCAGTGAATTCCATGCTTCACCTATTCTCACAGCCCCTTTTGTCGGTCATGTTCTGGGCCTCCTGCCCCTTATTTTGGACTCTCCCTATAATGGTCAGTTTAGTATATGATTTATGATATGTAGAAGCATATTAATATGTAATTTATATATTTCAGTTTGAAACATATCTGTCCACAAAAAATTATGTCTTCAGTTTCCTCAGAAAAGCTTATTTTATCAATGTATGGGGGAAAATTGATGAATCTAAGTGCTATGAGAAATATGAAAGGTTGGGGGACTATATGAAGATATTTTATATGTTCAGTGGGATGTTATTTATCTCTTTAATTATTAATATGTATCTCAGAAATTAATTTGACACAAATTAACTGCTTAAGTTTAGACCCTAGCTAGATTGTTAGCTTTCAATGACTAGTCTTGCCAAATTTGATGTAAAATGAGTTATGCTATTTCAAACTGAGCCCTGTTAGTTCCTGTGGGTCACTGATAGACCCACCTTACCTTACATACCTCCAGAACCATTTTTCATTGGGATCATACTACTTTTCTGGATCCTCCTCTGCGCAGGGTTTCTCTTGACCAAAATTGCCAAAAATTGCCAAAAATCCCCAAATTCACCCAAAATACCTCAAAATTTCCAGAAAATCAGAAAAATATTTAAATACATTTTTATATATTAAATTAATGCTGTAAAAAACCTCTGCAAGTTTCCCTAAGCCTGTAGTTGAAACAAGAAGAACTACTCTCCTTAATTGCATGGTTTGGCTGCCCAGAAGCGTGGTAGTAGGTTTCTACGGTGCGGATTCTGAAACCTAAATAGAACCAGATATAAATGTGTTAGGGGAGAGTAAATTCAATTTCTGACATCTCTTTGTTTTCTTCCCACTGATCACTCTTGTCCTCTGCAAAATCTCCTAGAAGAAACCCTTGTTTTTGCCAATCTGAGAAGGCTCTGTGTAAACCCCTTAAATTCCAGAATTATTTAAGAAAAGTTACAAAAGTAAAGTGTTCAAGTCTGTACACCAGACTTAGGACATTACAGGAAGTCACTGGTTTTTGAACCATCAAGGAGAGAGGCATGCACAAAGTGTGAGAGGTCTTGCATATGGATCTCAGAATCCATGATAGAAGACATAGAGAACACTGAATGTGTGAGTGAATCATCAATAGTAATAGAATCTCCATTACTCACTTATTTTTCATAAACAACATCATAAGAATATGAATCAATATCTTCTACTTCAAGAGACACAGAAAAATATGGCTCTTCAATATTTGCTTAGTGATTGAAAGAGGAAGCATTCGAATCAAAGAGAGTAGTAGCAATGAGAAGTGTATGAGAAACTTCTTCTTCATGATCAACTTCATTAGAGACTGTAGGGGCTGATACATCTTGAGAGAGAGAAATCATTGAAAATATATAGGCACTCTCCACATATCTAGAGGGATCCTCATTTTCCTTTCCCAAAACTCTATCCAATGTTGTCTAGAGATCCTTTGGGTATTCAACAGAATCAATAAGTTAGCCCATGCTTGGAGAGATAGCTAGGCAAATAGCTCCAATTGCTCTATCACAATCATTCAACCAGTCACTTGGCTCTTCATAAGATTCTTCACTAGCTCAGATAGATATCTCATAGAGACCTTGTCTCTTTAGATATGAAATCATCTTCATTTTCCACTCTGAATAGCTTATGAATGGAGAAAGAAGAGGAACTTATACTCTTGAATCCATTCGAAGTTGAACTTGCAAAATAACCCGCAAATATGAAAAGGAGGATTAATTAATGAACTCTAAAATATCTGATATCATGTAGAGCTTTGATATCCTCAGCTCTAATACCATGTATAAATTCTAAATCCTTGATGGCATAAGGAATTTCATAAATAGGCTAAGGATCTAGGCACACAATTAACCTCACATAGAATTGTAGAGAATTAGCATAAGGAGAGAAGAAGAATATTTATTGAACACACATTAATGAATGATCAATAAATGATAATTGATATTATTACATAGGTAATACATCCTTATAAAGGAAAAAGGATTTGCTAGAAGACAACTCAAGCTAGCTCATAAAGCAGTCTTACTAATTATGATAAACCCCATAGTTGACTAAAGCACTTTCCCAATCTACCAAGCACCTCACGAATTAGCAATAACATGTGTAAGTGATGATGAATGAAAGAAAGACTTGCTAATCCTAGAATATGGAGAGTAAATAATGGAGGATGGGTTGGCAACAAAAGCTACCAGTTTCCTAGTTGACTAGCTTTACCTTATCCACAGAAAAGCAGGATAAAGCAGAAAATGCAGAATAAAGCAGAATATGGTATAAAGCGTCGTTACTAATTCTAGATGGCCATAAAGTGGTCAATATCAACCCAGAATTAGAAATAAATCATTCCTGGGATATAAATGGCAAGTGTTGACTCTAAGGTGCAAGTGGATGCCAACTATCTAAGCTAGTGGGTAGGAAATTAATCAAATAATGATTAATTATTTTATGAGTGGGTTTATTATATTCCAACAGTCGAATGAGAATTTTTTAAGGGACGAGGGGGGAGATTTCTATTGTCACTACACTTGTGGATTAAGATGCTCATCTATGAAAAAAGAATACTAAAGATGAATTCTGATGAGTAAAGCCCTAGTGTGCCGAGGTTTTGGGTACTGCAAAGGTAAGGGTTTGATGGAATGATGCATGGTAGATGGATAGGAGTCATGATGAGACTCTAAGGGAATCCATGTAAGAGTGTGATATCCTACGAAGTGGAGTGAGGTTCCAGCAAGAAAAAAGGAGGAGGATTAAGGAGAGTCCCTGTGTTACTGGAACAGAAAACTGCAAGGTGGGGCCACAAAGGACTAAATGACCTTACAATGACAAAGGAAATGACCAGGATTAGCCTGAGCCTGAGGAAGGACCAACTGAAAGCTACAACATACCTACAAATCTATGTTTTATTAGCCAAAATGGCACTTCTCCATCCAAGTGCTGATATTCACCATGTCGGTACACAAAAGGACAATTTGGATTGAAGTGGCCAAAACACTATCGGATGTGCATGACCTTTGATGCATTATCTTCATACCAGCCTTATATATTTTTATTCTGAGTTTTGGTATGCATACTCAACTATGTGCATTTCAATTAACATGTCATATGCGACTATTTCCATTGCAACCCATGTATAACTTGCATATGTGAGTTCCCTTCGAGCAACACACGTGTCATACGCGAGTTTCCTATATTAATACCCACGTATACCTTAATTCAACATTAAAAGATATAAACCAATATTAGATGAGATTAGTTAGGCCCTAATCCATAACTATCCCAACTGTATCAACCATCCCAACCTTCGAAACCACTCTATTTCCCAAAGTAAAAATAGAGGCCTTGGGGTGGGGCTAATCAAGGAATTTTTGGAGAGCAAAGTTATGCTGGTGGTATATCTTCAGATTTTTGGAGCAGAAAAACTCAAATTCCTTTGGTTGCAAAGTAATCCTTGTGTCAAAAGATGGGTTTTATTCTTATCTTATTCACCACTTGTCAATAAAGGGAATTCTTCTTCCAATCTTGTATTGTATTTATCTCATGTATATTGGTTTAATTAATATGTTTAATTATATTATTAATATTTTCATCTAACCTCTGATGTATATATGTATGATATATTACTTGAAGAATTTTCTCTTTGCAGGTGAAGAGATGCATCCCTAGAGGATTTGGAGAAGATTGGAGCGGGAGAAGATCAAGCTTGGATCAACCGTCGTTAATCGGGTAAGTCAAGACTTTCTTCCTATGCTCTTTATGTTCTCTGTAAAAGATGATTTTCTGTAAGTTAGTAGTAAGTTGGTAACCCCAGACCCTAGGTTACAAGGGTGCAATATCCTGAACAGCAGAACTAGTGACTCCACTGGGGAGTCGAGCCTGTTGTGGGTTCATCCTGTAGGTGCTTTACCAGTCTTTTCTCTGATTCTGAGTGTGGTGCTTTTATCATGTCTTTGATTTACAGTGTAGTGTGTCCAGAGATCTTTACTTTTTTTTCTTTGAAAATGTTTTTAGTTGTATACGCGGGTTGTTGTTATACACAGTCGCGTATAACAACTTGTATACTCAGGTTTCTCTGTAAGATAGTCACGTATGGTACACGGGTTGTTCTATAAGACAATCACGTATATCCTGTAGCAGCATAAACTTTGGGTAGGGTTTGCCTGTCCATGTCTTCTTTGATTTTTTGTCTGCCTATGGGTCTTCTATTGTTGGCATGACTCTGTGAGTCTAAAGTCTTGTATGCCACACTTTTTTCTTGTTTTCAAGCCTTTGAGCTTTCTTTGTTTGATTTTTCTTTCATCTAGTGACTTGAGGTTGGTCCTCCTACTTGGTCTATAAGTTCAGTGCTTTGTGTATGAGTCAGTGTTCAGGTATTTAGACACTTTATACTCTGTGCTGCATTGTGTAGTGTCATTTTTTCATTGGTTCTTTAGTAAATCTAGTGGATTTTTATTCATTTTTTTCCAAGTCAGGTTTTTACAAAGTTTTCTTCCTGATTGGTTGAAGTTGGTTATTTGGGTCCTCTATACTTCATTTTTCTTTTTATATGTTCTGATTATTCAAATTTGCTCAAAATTTTGCATTTAGGTGCATTATAGTTTTTTAAGAAATTTGAAAAAGTGAAGAAAAACATTTTGTACTTTTGTATCTAGTTGCACTTAGTTGTTTTCTTTTCAGTATTTTTCAAATAAAATTTCAAAAATTATAAAAAAGAAGTCTTAGTTTTCTTGCACTTAGTTTCAATTTCATAATTTTATATTTGCAAAATGAAAAGAAATTTGGTTTAAGTAGTTGAAATTTTCTTTATACATCATTTCACTTTTCTTATCGAGTCTATAACATCACAGTCTTTCACGCCATTTACCTTCTTCCTAAGAAAAACCCTTAAAATAAACGATATAATTTAAAAATGATTAGTAAGTTTTATTTTATAAGGTCATACACCAACTAGCTCAGGCTAGACTTGTGGGATAGGGAGTTTTAACTCCCCAAAAGTGTTTAAATTCATACGTAGTTGGCCAATCAATAGGCAAACCATTTTCTATGTTGATTGTATCAGGAAGCTCCTCTCAAACAGGAGTTAACCATTAGGTCGCGTGGAGGCTTGGATTGAGGAGATATCCCTCTGATTCCTCGTCAAAGCATAGACCAAGGTTTTTGCGCATCTGGGGACTTCTGTCAATACCACCCTCCCGACCTCGTGCGGTTCCTGGAGTTGACAGGATTTCAAGCTTTGCTACCCTTCCCATACGTATAAACCAAGATTGCGGTCATCCCCCCATACTATCAATATAGTTAAGGTATCCTTTAGTCTCTTTGACATCTAGGGTTCATACACAGGTACATTGGAAGGCTATTTCTGGTTGACCTTGTATGGACTTGGAAGGTAACCCTGGTAGAAGGTGTGGGAGGGTGGTGGGTGATTCCTTCGCTTTTGCCTAAGAACATCTACAAGGACGCCAAGTAATTGTCTTTCAACTTTCTTCTGGAAAGCACATCTTATACCCCTTGTGTCTGTTGTCGCTTTATGAAATTTTGTAGTGATTACTATGTGGTTTGTTTGTGTTAAGCCGACCTTAGGGTGTGTGATTTTTATTGAGTCAAATTTTCAATCTTGGAGGACCAACCTCTTAGATGGTCAAGAACATTGTAAAAATTTCCTCCATTTATCATAGTGGAGCCTCCACCGCCCCCTTAAAGGCAGAGATTAGACACATATGGTTCTTTTGAATCGGTAGGAATTAGTGAAGTTTTTGGTGAACCAGAACTTAGGACAAACTTGGTTGATACAACCACAGTAGAGATATAAGACTTGTAGGATGATGAGTTTGCAAGAAAATTTAATTCACCTCTTATTGACCTAAACGATATTGTGATCGTCCAAGTTTGTCCTTTTAATTCATCTGTGATTGGTGTTCCTGTGAGCAGACTAATGTCTAGTGCAGGATAAAGTGCTTCTACCCCCATCTTAGCTATTTTGGCTGAAGGATTACCACCTCCCCCAGTTGTTCACTCCTAGAACAAGTATACATTCTACTCCCTTAACTCCAGCTAGTCAAGTGGTTCAACCACCAGCTTCCACAAATGTGGCAGAAACTTCTGGTGGGGTGGTCACTGGGATTCCCAGTGTACCTTCTACTTCACCTTCTTTTACACACACTGCTCAGAGTGGTCCTATTGGATCCTCTTCATTTGTCTAGGGTTTTCCTTGGAATGGGGGGCACATACCCCCATCCACTCCATATGTAGACCCCACACCTACTTATGTAGGGGTGTAGTTTGGAAACACTAACCCTTATGTTCAATGTTTTAAAACGTCAATTTTGGATCCTTTCACGAGCTCTCCTTTATCACTTTTTAGCAGAGGGATACCTGCTCATGTTTTCCAAACTCCAGTTTCAACTAGAGCAACTCAAACCACATACACTACAACACATATGAATAATACATTGGCTTATGGGTGGAATCCTTTTCAAAGTAGTCCAACTACTTTGCAACCGATAGTTGGGGGAAACCCTGAATTTACATTTGGGAACTAGGGGGAAAGTCCTTCTACTTGCCAAGCTGGTACTTTTAAAGCTCCGGTTAGACCCAATATTCCTTTCCTAGAAACTTTGAATTCGTTAGATTTTTCCAAGTTAATGAACGACCCGGTGAGACATGATCCCACCTAGACACCTGTCCCTACCAAGTTACCCTCGGATATTCCAAAATTCAAAGGAAAAGTTGGTGAAGACCCAGGGGCTCATATCACCACTTTTCACTTGTGGTGTTCTTCCAACTCAATGAAAAATGACACCATTTGGTTGAGATTGTTCCAAATAACTCTGACTAGTGCCACAACAAAGTGGTACATTGAACTACCCTTTGCTGCGTTTGGTATTTTTTGGGACCTAGCTAATGTGTTGCTTAACCATTTCCAACTTCCTATCTGGTATCATGCCGAAATAGACTTATTTTCCACCTTTTGGGAGGACAAATCCACTCACATTTCAGATCACATCCAAGAGTGGAGAAGGTAGAAGAGTCTCATTAAGGCCACTATCCCTCCCGAGTTTTTATTAGAATGGTTCCTTAAGTCCACTTTAGGAGTAACTAATGAGGAAGAGGCTATCCTCAGGGCCCATCGAATGGATCTGATATACTCTTAGTCTGGGATTATATATGAAATCATCCATGATGCACCACGGCAAACACATAGTGTCGATAAACCTAAGCCTAGACCCCATGCTGGTGGTGTGGTTGGTTCAGTGAAATCTCCCATCGTGGAGTCTTTGGCCAAACAACTCCATGAGTTGTCCATCAAACACTCTATGGTGGAGGCAGCAAAGGCTACCCTTTCACCCCAAAACACAATTTTTTTGCTCAATCCTCCCAAAAGGGAAATCAGCAGCCCGATGGGAAAAAGAAAAAGGGGAAGAAAGGTGAGGGAAACCAAAACAATCCAAAACCCACAATAATGCTGATGGGGGGGGGAGAGAAGAAGAAGGTGAAATTTCCCTGTAAGTTGTGCCAAGAATATCACTTAACCCATCAATGTCCCCTTATGGATCAAGCTTAGAAGCTGCTCAAAAGTCAACAACCGACTGTCTTGAAGGATCCTTTTCCCCAAGGACAAAATTCAGCTTCAGCTTCTAATGTATCAGGGGGCACTGCTAATGCCCCTTACCAAAATTATATCAACATGGTTCGATCCCAGACATTACTCTATACTAGAAACAAGAACTATGAGACAGAGGCTCCTGAGAAGTGTAAGTCTATAGGGGAAACTTCTAACTCTCTCACAATTGAAAAACCTATTGAAACTATGCCTAAGATACCAAAAGGTGTCTTCAAGAAGGCATCGCACAATCCTAATGCTAGGGCTGCAACCAATTACTCTGTAGTTGAATATTTATCCCAAATTCCTTGTGCAATTTCATCTTTGGAGGTGTTACAGAGTCGTCCCGCCCAGCAAGATGCACTCTTAGCTGCCTTAGGTAGTATGGATTCATCGATCCTCATGGCGAATTTTAATTTGCCTGATGTCAAAAATCACCTACCATATCATGTGGCCTTGTCGATAGATTTCATCCATGGCAGGAAAACCATCGGAAGGTTAGTTGTCAACGAGGGTGCTTCCACATGTGTCATGTCCTTATCTTGCTGGAAGGCTCTTGGATCTCCAAAGCTAGTTCAATCGAAAACCCTAGTTACTGATTTCAACGGAAGGTCATTTCTTCCACATGGTATCCTACCAACTTTCTAGATAAAGTTGGAAGGGAAGGCAGTGTCTGTTGAAGTAGAGGTAATAGATGTGTCATTGGATTATAAATTGCTTTTGGGAGAAGTTGGACTTATTCCATGTCTGCTATTGCATCGGCCGTTCTTCGAGAGGTAGTGTTTCCACACTTAGAGAAGTTGGTTATAGTTGACCAACTCAGTTTCACTTGGAAAGGCCACATGGAAACTAATGATTCCACCATGCCATTGGTTGATCAGGTCAAACCTGTTTTAGAGAGCTTAGGGGATGGAATGTATTCATCATTAATGGGCACATTCGATATCCTAGCCCTGATTAACTATTTAGGCTCTACTAATGTAGGGAAGTCTATTGCAACAGTTGGAGATAGAACAAATCCTTGGGTCCTTCCTTCCTGTCATGAGATTGAAGTGCCCTTATTAGCAATGGAAGTAGCCTATCAAGCTATCATTAACACCACTATTGATCTTGTTTTAGTTCCTCCAATAGTATTAGAGGAGACGAAAGAAACCTATCTTCCTGCTTGGGAAGAGAACTCTTTGCATACTGATGATTGCTTAGATATGGTTTTGCCATCTGATGAAGCCATTTTGGAAGCTATGTGCAGACAAGATAAGATCTGCAAAGATCTTCATCATAGATCCTATTTCCTTCCAAAGTTAAGCAGGATTGAAAATCAAGAGTTTCATATGAGACTGGCAGGTGATGCTAATATACCAATCAATCCCTTCCCAAGGGAGGGAATCTTTGTCGAGGGGAATATGGAAAATGTTTTCGTTACTATTCCTATCAACATCTCTGTGAACCCCAACGTTGTGGAAATGTATATATTGGATCAAACTACTCTCCGGAGGAGATTGCTATCTATACAACCTTATTTAAGGAGTTTCGCAACGTGTTTTCCTGGTCATATGAGGAGATGCCAGGCATAGATCCATCGATAGTCGAACATGAAATCTGAACCTATCCTGATACCAAACCAGTTCAACAAAAACTTAGACCTGTCAATCCGCGTAAAGCGGCAGACGTTAAGTTTGAAGTTGAAAATCTAGTTTTATTTACATAATAGCTTTGACATAATGGGTATCCAACCCTGTTCCTGTCGATAAAAAGCAAGGGACGATATGTGTTGGTACTGAATTTTGTGATTTAAACAAATCCTATCCTAAGGATAACTACCCCACACCATTCATAGATAAAATCATTGATTCTTGTGCGGGTAATGGGGTCTTTTCTTTTATGGATGGTTTCTCTGGGTATAATCAGATTCAAATCAAACCGGAAGACCAACATAAAACGGATTTCATTTGTCCTTGGGGTACATTTGCGTATAAGAAAATCCCTTTTAGATTGAAAAATTCATGGGCTACCTTTCAGTGGGAAATGAATTTTTCCTTTCATGACATCAAGTCTATTGTCGAATCTTACCTAGATGATCTACCAGCACATTCTCATAATAGGATCGATCATCCATATCACTTGCATTTAATTTTTGAATGATGCAGATATTAAAAAATATGCTTGAATCCCCACAAGTGTGTTTTCTATGTAGAGTCAAGTAGGCTGCTCGGGTTCATTGTTTCTAACAATGGTATTCAGGTGGATACTTTGAAAGTTGAGGCCATTGTAAATCTGCCTCCTCCTCTTTCCATCAGGAAACTTCAAAGCCTGCAAGGGAAGTCTAACTTTCTTCGATGTTTTATCATGAATTATGCCAAGATCACAAAAGGTTTCATGCATCTATTGAAGCAGGACACCCCATTTGTATGGGATGAAATTGCACAACTTGCATTTGAGGCATTAAAGAAAGCTTTGTTGTAGGCACCTTTATTGCGTCTGCCAAATTATTCTCATGATTTTATATTGTATTTGGCCACATCTGAGTCAACCATAGGGGTAGTGCTAGTCCAGGAGGATGATGAGCTCCAAGAGCATGTCGTCTACTATCTTAGTCGTGCTTTAGCTAGCCCTGAACTTAGGTACTCCCCCGTCGAAAATTTGACGTTAGCAACTGTGTATGCGGTTCAGAGGTTGCGTCACTACATCTTACTGAGGACTACGATAGTAGTGGCAAATGTTAATCCTTTCCAATATGTTTTGTCCTGACAGATAGTTGGAGGAAAATTCAATAAATGGATAGTTATTCTCCAATATTTTGACTTGGATTTTCAATCCACCAAATCCTTAGTTTTTGCAAAGTTCATTGCAGAATTTCCAATTGAAGAAGATGTAGCCATTGAAGAAGGCTCATTCCCAGATGAGCACATTTTCTTGATTTCCACCTCTGACTCTTGGTATGGAGATATACTTGTCTATCTCTAGACTCTGAAGTGTCTTATAAATTTTTTGCAGGAAGAACGACGTAAATTACGCTTACATGCGAAAAACTACCTCATCATTGGAGATACTTTATATCGTAGAGGGGTAGACTCTATTTTGCGTCAATGTCTTACCCATGAAGAGGCTGATATTGTCCTAAATGATGCCGATAGCAGAGCATGTGGGGGTCATTTATCTGGGTTAGCAACTTCCCAAAATATTTTACGTGTCAGTTATTTCTAGCCCACGATCTTCAAATATTGTGTGGAAGTTGTGAAACGTTGTCATCCTTGTCAGCTTTACACCAGAAAGATGGGGTCACATCCTGCTCTGTTATTTCCTGTCATTACAGTGGGCCCCTTCACCAATTGGGGGATAGACTACGTGATGTGCAACCCAGTTTCTATTGGGGGGAACAAATACATCATTGTCACTATGGATTACTTTACGAAGTGGGAAAAGGAAATGCCCACTTATAAGGTTGACGGGGAAACTGCAGCTTTTTTTGTTTTCAACCAAAGTATCGCATGTTTTGGTATTCCAAAAGAGATTGTCACTGACCATGGCAGTCACTTCCAAAATAGCATGATGACTGAATTAAACACTATGCTAGGGTTTAAACAAGAACATCCTCTTCTTTCTACCCACAAGTGAATGGTCAAGTCGAGGTAGTAAATAATACCTTGAAGATTATTCTTAAGCATACTATTAACGCAGCCCAGTCAAATCAGCACATCATGTTGTATCCTACACTTTGGGCCTATCGAACCAATGTAAAAATTGCCATGGGGTTCTCCCCTTTCCAACTCGTTCATGGGGTGGAAGCAGTAACCCCAGTTGAATTCGAAATCCCATCTTTAAAAATTGCCATTCATGTGCTACCTTATACGACTGAGCTAGAGGAACGTTTGTTACACTTAGAACATCTAGATGAGAAACATAGAGATGCGTTGACTGCAAATGAGGCTCATAAAAATAGGGTGAAAAATCAATATGATAAGTCAGTCAAACCTAGGATTTTTTCTGAAGGGGAGCTTGTCTTGCTCTTGGACCAAGAAAAAGAACCCCTCAGGGAAGGGAAATTCAGGTCTATGTGGTTAGGATCCTATGTCGTGTCAAAATTTCTGAAGAAAGGTGCATATTAATTAACTGATTTCGAGGGGAATAACCTGCTTGAGCCTAGAAATTGGTTCTACCTGGAGAAGTACTATGCCTAGGCTTATCACTTTTTCTTGTATTTTTATTGTATGTAACTTTATGTACAATATCTCATTGGTTTGTGTTCTTATACCATCTATTGTTTGTTACAGATGTCTTCTAAGTGGTTCATAGGTTTTACAGATGGCGCTAGTCGTCACACTTGCAACCTGGCTTTAGCTGCATGGGTTATTTACTCACCCTCAGGACAACTAGTTTCCTCTAGAGGTGCTTGTCTAGGTCCTGCTACCAATAATGTGGTCGAATACATGGTCGTCATTGAGCTTTTATAAGATGCTTTGTCACGTGGTATCACCCAGCTGTAAGTCATACTTGACTCTGAACTGGTGGTTTCCCAGCTCAATCGAGCTTATCAGGTGTGAAACCCTATTTTATTATGTCATTCCATGCAAGTTAGGTTGTTGGAAAGAAATTTTGACTCTATCACATTTAATCATACTCCAAGAAATCAAAATTCATTAACTGATGCATATGCAAATTATATCTTGGATTGGCACTTAACACATATTTCATAAAAATACACAACAGATACATTATAAAACACATGTAAATAAACCAGTGATATATAGATGTATGTATGTATGTATGTATGTATGTATGTATGTATGTATGTATTTATATAAATATCTATCCATATAGATATATCGAGTTCTTGATCCTCAGATCCAATCATAACTGTATAATATACAAAAAATATACAAAAATTGGATCATAATCCATAAAATGCTAGTAGGTCTAATCTTGACCACCCTGGCCACCCTAATCGCCCTGGTCATCCTGGTCATCCTATTCTCGGGCCTCCTTAGCTTCCTCAGTGGCATCTATGTATACTAATACTTCCCTGGCTACCCTCCTCATAAGGCATATCCAGGTGGGTGGAATACCAACTACTGATTCCTACATAATGGTAGGGATCTGCTCAATGCGTGAAGTAGGGACTCTTTGGGTAAGCTTGGCCAACTTCCTCTTAAGAACCCTAATCAAACATTGATCCTCTCTTGCCACTGGTCGTACATACATACAAGGATGCCCATCAGGGCGGACTGGTCCAATATCTGCATTTTAAACATTAAAAGGATTAAAAATCTGATACATATGTATATATCTTTATGATAAAAAAACTCATAAAAATTTAAAAAATTGAAAAAATTGAAAAAAACAAAATACCTTATGCTCCCCATGCTCCTCCGGGAGGGAGGACAAGGTCATTCTCACCCCAAAAATCCATCCCAGTATATGGAAATTGCTCCAATGCTGGTAGCTGGCGCTCCCACCATAGGTAGAATTCATCATCGTAAACACTCTGAATCGAGCCACCACTACCCTAGCGAAGGAAGATTTCTCCCCACATAATTAGTCTAGGATGACAAGGAGAGAAATCTAGTAGAGGTATTGCAGGGTTGAGAGCAGGCACTCTCTCAAAGAAAAAGGCCACCAATATACTAGAATAACTGGATTTCTTCCGTCGACCTCTCTTGCAGTTAGAGTTGTTTCTTCATTATCAGGATTACTCCCAAGCACCAGTCAAATAAAGCTTCCTGTAGGAATTCCACCACAATTATCATCTGGTTTTGAGTAGCAAGATGAAGTGATGATGATCCTCCAACCCTTATCACTGTGCTTACCAACACCTGTAATGGCAAGCTACGAATATGTGCAATAGGGATGCAAGTTCCCCTTTTCAGAGTGTCAGGCATGCAGTAAGTGTCAATATAGTTCTGAATGCTTAGAAGGTCACTACCCCTATCGGTATCTTCCAAGTTGACAATAGATCCCCGTCGTGACAAACCCGTAATAAAATAGATGTCTTCCAGCGTAATTTCTAGAATCTCTCCTTGTAGGTCAAATGCACCTAGATAATGATCCCAGTAGTTGATCAAAAACTCCAACAAATGGACATTAGATCACATAGGTGAAGTACAAAAGAACTTTAGCAACCCACTTTTCCGCAATGCATGCACCGAGGGGGCACTACGAAGTGCATCTTGGTCCATGGTTTCATGTTCCCTCTCCCTCCACTCCAACACCATGTTTTAACCTATTCATAAAGCCATTTTCAAACATTAAGGCTCATTAAAAAAACTTTGATTTTGTCCCTAGATATACTTTTTATATGTCGTACAATATACGTGATTGTACTTTGGACATGTCATGTATCATGCACAGGTTGCTTTCGGGAAAGTCGCGTATAAAACACGTGTACGCGACTATGTAAGTCACATACCCGCATATACAGTGCGAACTTCCTAAAGTTGGTTTAAAACATTAAAATTTTGCATAGAATTGAAAATTTGAATGGATGAAATGGAAGAGAATGAAGAGATGAATTACCTGGCACTTGTGGATTTGAAATTTGTCCACTAGTTTGTCCACCCCGGGCGATTGAAGGCAGAGGTCCAAGGTTACTCAAAGTTGTTTTTCACTCATATAGGGTAGGATTTTGGTCATTTATATGCATTTTTCCATCTATACCTAGTCTGCATTAACCCTAGGATCACTACCTTGATGATAGAATATGGTGTTTAACTATTATTACCTTGTCTATACCATTGTTCTTCCATGGATAGGGTTGTCCTTCATGAGTACCATAGTTTAGACCATATTTTTGTCTTTTGGTACTCATGCCACATTTGTCGTAGGTTAGGGGAGCCTTCTTACCTACTTCTCACGCCAAATTGAGCCTCATTTTGGTCTCTTTTTACAAGCTACCCCCTTTATAAGGCTCCCTGCCCTTATGGAGTTTCTTTAGGCCCAAGTCTAATTCCTCAAAATAGACTTGACTGCTGAGTAAACTTGTCCATTCAGGCTTATTAAGAATATGTGAATGGGCATCCACATTGGTGGTAGGTTATCACTTTCTCAGACCATGTGGAATAATATAAGAAAGGATCACTCTCTTTTATACGGAATTGAGAAGAGTATTCTTAGGCATAGGTTTATCACTTTTCCGAACCTGAGGAACTAAAATTATGGAAAAGGAGCACCTGGTATTAGGTTAGTTTTCTCTTTTTCATGCTCTAGACCTAAACATGAAAAATATTATGAGCATACTTTATGTCTTTGTCATGCTTGTTAAACACTAAAGAAAAAAGCATCGAGTTTACTGTTGTAAGCCCCATTCCTCGTAACCAAATGGATCTTTCCGAGTGATCTTGATTTCCTTCACAATCATAAAACTCAAGATATAAAGATACTCTTGAAGGATCATTGGGTAGGTGGTAATTTAACCTTTTTCGAACCTCCCTGACTAAGTACGAAAAAGGTGTGCCTTTTCTTCTTCGGAAGTTAAGAGAGTTCTTCTTTGGTATGTTTTATACTTCTTCAGCCTCGGGAGACTAAATTGGATGAAAAAGGAACCCCCTAGAGCCTTCTTCAGAGTTTTCAAACTCTCTAAACATGAAAACACCATCGAGCATGTACTAGTTCGGGCTCGTAAAATCCATGAATAAGTGACATTATCAAGCATTATTCCCTCCCCTCTTCAATCTTGTCAAAAATGAAGAGAGACCTAAGTTGACTTTCCTGGACTCATTAAAATTTAACAGGAAAGATAAGGAAGAAGTATTCTTTTTGGGTTATAGTTGGTGGCAACATGTCCTCCTTGAACATAGCACTCTCTTAACTTTCCGATACTCATGCATTAGTGTACACTTTCAGCTCAGCTATCACTTCGATTTTTTACTCCTCCACTTGTCATTTATGCTTGGGGAATTTGATCATATCTCCTACATGACAGATAAGTCTAGTTGTCTTATCTGCAAAGTTAAAAGCTGCCTTGGGTCACCTCTGTGTCATGCTCATTGTTCAAGGATTTATTCCTGCATCTGATTATTATCATGATTCCATCATTATCCTATATGATATCACTTGTGTCTACCTTCCTTTATCTAGTTCCTAGTCATTCCTATGATCTGTTGGAGGATTTATTTCCTTCCTTATCACAGTATGGTTTCTCATCAGCACTTCCTAAAGACGAAGAACCAGATTTTTTACGATGGTACATGAGGATTCACTTTCATCATTAGTGAAATCCTTTGCTTCAGTTGTCAGTTTTCACCTATTGATTGACAATCTGTTCAGTCCTTTCCATGTTTGACTTCAACACATCTATTCACATGGCCTGGATTGTACTGGTTCCTTTGGATTTTGACAAAGACCTTTGGTTCACATCTATAACCTAAGTTGCGCAAGATTTCGTTGTGTTCAATTACACAACTTCCATATTTTGAAGACTCATCATTGTATATTGTGGCTTCGATCCACTTTTGTAATATACATGGTATTGTACTCGTATTATATGATGTAATCAAATATTGTAAAGGAGTTTGTGTTCCAGTATATTGAACATGGCACCCTCAGATATGATTTTGTATATGACATTGATATGTATTTGTTTCAGGTACTTCCTCTGCTTCCTTGGACTTCTGAGTTCTCCAAGACTAAGATTGTAATGTATTTCTCCCATCGCTTCCCTCTAACCTCACACATTAGGGGGCATCTGTTATCAACCAAAATGGCACTTCTTCGTCCTAGTACTGACATTCACCACGTTAGTACACAAAAGGAAAATTTAGATTGAAATGGCCAAAACATTATAGATGTCCATGACCTTTAATGCATTATCTTCAAACCAGCCTTATATATTTTTATTCTGAAATTTGGTATGCATACTCGACTATGTGCATTGCAACTCGCATGTCATATGTGACTATTTGCATTGCAACCCACGTATACCTTGCATACATGAGTTTCCTTCGAGAAACACGTGTGTCATATGCGAGTTTCCTATATTAATACCCGCATATACCTTAATTCGACATTAAAAAATATAAATAGATATTAGATGAGATTAGTTGGGCCCTAATCCATAACTATCCCAACTGTCTCAACCATCCCAACCTTCGAAACCACTCTATTTCCCAATGTATAAATAGAGGCCTTGGGTGGGGCTAATCAAGGAATTTTTTGGAGAGCAAAGTTATGTTGGTGGTATATCTTTAGATTATTGGAAAAGCAGAACACAAATTCCTTTGGTTGCAGAAGAGTCCTTGTGTCAGAAGGTGGGTTGTATTCTTATCTTATTCACCGCTTGTCAATAAAGAGAATTCTTCTTCCAATATTGTATTGTGTTATATCATGTATATTTGTTTAATGAATATGTTCAATTATATTATTAATATGCTTTTCATATAACCTCTGATGTATATATGTATGAGATATTACTTGAATAATTTGATCTTTGCAGGTGAAGAGATGCATCCCTAGAGGCTTTGGAGAAGATTAAGCTTGGATCAACCATCGTTAATTAGGTAAGTCAAGAATTTCTTCCTATTCTCTTTCTATTCTCTGTAAAAGCTGATTGTTTGCAAGTTAGTAGTAAGTTGGTAACCCAAGACCCTAGGTTATAAGGGTGCAATATCCTAAACAACACTATGCATCATGCTGAACTAAAGAGGAAGAAACTCAAGCTCATCGCAGGGTTGTACTGCATGTCAACACAGTGGAAATAATAGTGTATCGACAAGCAATGGGAGGAGACCTGGGATGGTGGGTGATGACATAAAACTACCCTTGTTTCAAGGTAATGGGACTGAGGATCATGAAAAATATTGGTTCTCATGAGAAGCAGTGTGGACAGTGAAAAAAGTACAAGACGATGATATCAAGAAAGGAAAACTAGCGATGAACGTTCGGGGCCGAGCATTGGACTGGTATATGAAATTTGTACAAGTACCAATGAGGAATCCCTAGAAGACTCTAGCAGAAATCAATACTAGACTAATCAAGGATATTACTGAATTGAAGGAAATAAAACAATTCCCCAATGATTCGGTGTGGGACTTCGATCAACAATTCAAAACCTTAATGGCCAAGGTTAGCTTCAGAATGAGTGATATGCAACAAAAAGAATGGTTCATCGCATCCTTGGTACCCCATACCCGCATGTCATTGATGCAACAGAGGATTGCATCCCGAGCGGTGGTTATATATTTGTAACTTTGAAATATTTTCTGATGTATATTATCATTATATGTTCGTGTACCCCCATTATAGATGTGTTTTCCTCATTGCAGGGTGTCTTTATTGTGTCTATACCTTGAGGTACAACCTTCATTGTAATTCAGGGAAATAGTCCCCAATGTGACATCATGTAATGTGTATTTGGAGTCTCTCTAGGAGAATTCACCCCTATTAGTAAAACATGTTGGTCCAGTCATGTAAATGACCAATCACTTGATTAGTATAAATAGGGAGGCGCCCCCCCTCATTTATACACACCTCACACTCACTCAAGTTCACATGAGAGAGATAGACAAGGGAGGAGAGATAGATAGCTGTTGAATAATTCTTATTAATCGGATTGATCATCTTATGACATAGTATTTTTTACTGTACTATTCTGAGAAAGTTTGTGGGATTTTCTCCTTTATGGTTTCCCTGGTGAAAATCTGTGCGTCTTATGTATCTGTTATATCTTATGCATCTAGTTTTACTTGTTATTCTTTCAGACAAAGATCCTAATCAAGATAATAAGATCTAGAAAAACTAACATGGCATCAAAACCTCTCTGAAAGAAGGCACTGTGGAGATGAAAACCTAGGGATTCCTAGTTCAAGGTGTTCTCTCCACAGATAATTAAGAAAAGAGGGCTAGGCTAACTTTCCTTAGTAGGGAACATGTTTTAGTGGAAGCAAATTCAAATTTGAAGAAGTTTAATTTTTGACCCTATCACTAGTGCCAAGAGAAACTAGGGAATCAATTTTCAAAGGCTTCCCACTTCTGTCTTCAGAAAGTGACCTTTCTGAGATACTCACCTCAAGGAGGCACGTCTTTACGTCCAAATAGGATTCCCAAATTCCAAGTTTGGAAAATTAGGGGTTCTCTTACAAACCCTAGGTCAGCTAGCTCTGGAGCCAAGTCGGACACCTCAAATCGGTAAGATATAAATCTTTGGTATTTCCATTTGAGGTTCTCATTTGAAAATATGAATCACCATACTCATCTTGAGGACTTGCTTGGAGGGGTTGTAACTTCCAAGAATGGAAGTACAAAATATCCATGATCCTTGAACAAAATTATTTGGATCGGTACATCATTGAGCAGGTTCCAGATTCATAGGGAGATGAGTCTAAGGATGCTCATAAGAGAAGGATGGATAAGGCTAAGAGAATCATTGAAAATTCTATTAAGGATCACCTCATCCCCCATGTGTCTTCTGTAAGTAGGAATATTTCACCTTCTACAGATATAAGTTGTTCCTCTAGTCTGAATGGTTCAATTCTAGAACAAATGGTTGAATGACAAAGGATGAAGACCCTCCTTGGATGTTGTAGACACTTGGAATGCCGCTTTGACAGTGAACTTGTGTACATGCAATCAAATCAAACATATAAACACATCAAATCTACCAGAACATCATCTACTTATCCATGTTAGTGACTAAAGAATCTAACAACATTAACATGCAAAATCAAAACAACAGTAATGTGGGGCAGAAATCAACTTTTCATTAAGATGAATGGAGAAGTTTACAACCAATTAAACCTTAGTGTCGACATGCATCTCCATGAAACCAACACTTTCATCCCCATAAGCTCAAACTTTTCTCTCTATGCTCTCAAATGACTTGGGCCAAGTGGTCAATGCAACATCATAACAATACCTCTATAGTTCTCCCCCCTCAACCATGGACATGAGCTTTTATTTATAAGGCTCAATGGATAGGAATGGTTGAGATATTTGTGGATGAGGTGGCCTCTAAGATCCTATGATGGGGGATCTTGAGCTCAACTGACCCATAAAGACAGGGATAAGGGAGGACATGAGGCTCATGATCTAGAAGCCTCGAGAAACTTCTCTTTTTCCCATTTTACCTAGGGTACCACTTTTCTCCTCTTATGACAAAGCGGTTTAGGTTAGAAACACTTATGGACCAAAGGCCATAGGCGGTGGCACCGCTTATGGAAAACAAGATGCAGGTGGTGCAAGCAAGGTACCGCTCATGGTTAATGAGGAAAGCGCGGTGCTGAGTATTTTTATGTAATATTGACAAACAACATGGGTTTCCACTCCAAGTGCCAGGATTAAGGGAAAATATGTAACTCAAAGGTCTTATCACATGGTGGTGATAGAATTTGGGTATAACGGGATGCCCCCCAAAGCATGAGTCTTAGAGGGATACGATAAACAAGAACTTTGAGAGAACAAGTTGTCACTTCAAGGTAAAAATGTCAGCTCGATCAGAGCATGTCGTCTAGTAGGAATCTGTAGTACATCAATATTTTTGACTCATAGACACAAGTAACCAACTCATGGCTGCAGACCAATACAAGGCAGATCCATGGGAGGAATAAACAAGCATGGCTACTAGAATACAACATAGATCCATGTGATAGAGGACTCAAACTTGGACATAGCTACCAGACATACAATGTAGATCTATGTCATACAGATGCAAATTTGAGCATAGCCACAACCATACAAATGTGGATCCATGCTAGATATACAAAACTCCATCGCAACCCGGGGAAAGCAATGAGTGCTAAACAAATACCCAGGGTCTTCATCTCGTCTTCCACAAAGTGCAATTCTATCCATGTGATTACAATGATCTAAATTCGAACATGGTAGAAACCACTTGATTACCGGTCGATGATGTGAACTGTTAACAAGTGCGAGGGAAATCACCATTGATGTCAATGATTCCCAAGGTACCCTAGTACAATATACTAAGTGTGAATACATGTCCTGATGTCAAACACCCAGTCGATTCTATCGATCAAAGGTCAAATGATGTGAACCTATGTTGAGAGTGAGAGAATCTATCATTAAGGCATACAGATCTCAAGGTACCAAGTTTTTGTTTCTAAGACTATTTCCCGGATGATGAGCTGATGTCGACAGGAATAGTCGTGTCGAAGGAGGGCCATGATGAGTCCCACATCGATGACACAAAACTCTAAACATAGTTCTGGAATGATGTGAATGTAGTAACCATAGGACTGACTCAAAAGTACTGACATAGAGACTGTTCTGATTGCAGAGGAAAAACTTCTTCAATTTTCGTTTGAACATCGGGCAGCACGACAAAAGACTTGGCAGCATGAACGAACAGGACAAACTCATGATGCGATAGTGGACAATGCATTATTTTGAAAGAATCAAAGGAGTGACATGACTCATGAAAGTGGATCGTCATGGAGATCAGCTAAATATCCAATTGACTGACATGATATGAAGACAATTTCCATGTTCAAAGGTAATGACAAACTACTACCATTTATTTGCAAAATGATTCCCTTCCCATTTTCCCCATCATGATTGATGAGTGCCTCTTTTCAGTTTTACGAGTTCAAAAAGGGTAACAAACACTCAATATAGCTTGTCTGAAGACAAGTCCAAACTCATATGTTTTACGAACCTGAGAGAGGAGGGGTTCGTTCCCAAAACAGGTCTCTCAATGTTTAATTTAACGAGTCCAATGAAAGAAAACTCGGTATCGTTCATGTTTAGAGAGTCTGAACGATTATGGAAGAAGACTCCAAAGGGATCCTTTTTCATATGATTTAGTCCCTAAGGCCCGAAAAAGTGTAAAATCGTACCTTAGAGAACTCTTCCAGTCATGATTGGCTGGAGTGTTCCTTTTTCATAAATAGTCTATCCGAACCGAAAAAGAGATAACCTACTGTCAGAAAGATGACTCTTCAAATGCTTTAATGAGCGTGAAGAAGACAATATTGCTCAACAATATTTTTGTGTTTAGGGAGCCTAAAAAGAGTTTAAAGAGGACTTCATGAGGTTTCTTTACACAATGTTGCTTTTTACAAGCTTGGAAAGAATCGAAAACGGACTCGGACCTTTGATAATAGGTTTAAAGAGCATGACCAAAGCGTCGTAACAAATGCTCATCAACTTTTTCTGTTTTATGGTAGTACGAAAAATTCATAAACAAACTCCCAAAGCTTTACTGCTATGGTTCTTCTATCCTGCAATTGATCAAAAAAAAAGTGTTAAATGCGCTCATAACTAACATTAAGGGATTACGACTGATAAATTTTGAGTAAAAAGTGATTTTAAATAAAAAATATAGCATGTCAAACCCAAAAAAGTGTATATAAGTCATGTAAATAGTGAAAAATCAAATCATTTTACTATCTACCCATAGTGGAGAGAATTTGGAGCACTTTCCTAGTCAGATCTTCAGCTGCTGATATTAGGAGTTTCCACCGTCGGAATCGAGCACAGTCAGTTCCAGGTAATAGTTAAAACCCCACTCTTTCTTTTCATAGTCTTAATTTTGAGTTTTTATGGGGTTTTGGGCTTGTATGGAAATCCCTAAAACCATGGAAATGAGCACTGCACTTATCCCTTGTGGGATATGTGGTACCTCACTAGAACTGCACCTAAAACAAGGCTCACAGGCGGTGCCACCACCTGTCTTCAACGACGCACAGGCAGTGCCAGCTGTGAAGATTTAGAAATGATAACAAAAGTAAAAATAAATCATTTCTTTGGATTTAAATCATTAAGGATGACTCTAATATGTGTTATGATTGTTTTTGGTAGGTTTTTGCTGATCAATCATGGTGATATGGAAAGAAATACAACATGACAATGATGACGCTTTTGCTGAAAGGAATGCAGGTTGTATAGCCGCATTATGAGACTGTACGCTCTTGAATTCTTTCGGACCCCTAGCATGGTATCACATGAGCGGTTGCTAGAGCACATACTTCAGATGTGGAATCCATAGCAGCAACACTTTGAGGTTGGGGCTCATATTTTGATAGTAGAGGTAGAGAACATCTACTTCTTGACTGGACTCTCGAGACGGGGTGCCCCCATCTTGCTGAAAGGTTCCCTAGGAGGGGATATTACCACACAAGAGTTGATATACCATCACTGTATCCTAGGGACGAGGACATCGGGGAAGAAAATCCCCATCAGGGTAGTGATGGACGGGCCCCTATGAACTATCTTATTTACTATGCAGAGAGTGGCCATGAGTCAGGGTGTGCACTAGGATTCTAGGGAACACATGTTATATGCCATAGAGGCCATGGTACCTACAGTGTTCAACTGGGCGGAAGCCCTGCTTCTGATATTCAAAGATCAGCTGACTAAGTGTCGGCAAGGAGAACTAAAGCAGTTTGGATTTGGTTCCATTCTAGCCTGCTTCTTCTTCGAGCGGGTACCACAAATGAGACCTCAAGTGGTCTTCACAAAACTGAGGGCGCGAGACTCCCATATGCAAAGGTGGGTCTGGATTATGGCTCGTACTGGAGCAGGAAGGGGGAAGGTGAATTTTGGTGACCTGTTCTTCAGATGGCTCCGAGATCAGATCCTCATGGTGGAGGATTATGCTTATGTGGGTATAGACTTCAGCGGAGACCCTGAACTACCGCTCCCACCTGGTGGATAGTGGTGTGACATCGGTAAGAAGAAATAAACCCTAAAATAGATAAAATGTTTTTGATGTTTTTTGATGTTTTATACTTTTTATGTTAACTAACGAGACCTGGATATTTTCATGCATACGTTGGAGCAGCACGACCTGGGGGAGCTTCCCCATTGGATAGACGAGCTGGAGCCTGCTTTGTACTGTAGGGCGATGATATCATCGGGGTGTTATAGGAAAAACTGGAGAGGTTGACCTTAGACATCCCTAACGCTTCCATTGATGACCTCCCTTTGAGGTATCAGAGACCTACAAGGGGAGTACTGGGTCGATTTAGTAGGTTGCTACATAGAGTAGCCTGGGAAGTGATGTGCTTCCACGAGCATCACTAGACATTGTGTGCATGAGATATCTACTGAAAGTTGATATCTTTAGGATTTTGTATGGTGATTTTTGCCTGAACACTTGCATGCTTCAGATGAGGTCTCGGGACCTATTTTTTTGTAAACTTGTTATATATATATATATATATAGACTTTTACCTTGTGTTTATATGTCTCAAATGGTGAATGTATTTTACATGAGTTTTATGTGTCTTTAATTGTTGATTTACAATGAACCATATTTGATTAACGTCATGAATGGGCAATATGCCAATCTAGGATGTAATTAGCTAATGAGTCAACAACTACATTGTGTTCCCTAGGGATATGCCTATAAGTGATGGTTTCAAATGATATTTCTAACAAGCGTACCCTCTGAAAAAGGCGAAGAAGCATAGGATTTCTAATGGTATAAACATGGTTTAGATGAAAAACCACAAGTTGTGAGTCCATCAAGACTACCAGATTGTGAACATCTTGGGAGACAGCTTCAGTCAGAAGACCGATGACTGCTTGATACTTAGTGATGTTATTGGTAGTGGGACCAATAAAAACCACTCCTGAACTAACCAAATATTCAGCCGGGGAATAGAGGACCCAAGCAGCTGAGGCAAGATTCAAGGTGTGGCGGCAAGCACCATCAACGAAGCCGTAGAAAGCCATCTGCTCTGCATGACCAAAACATGGTATAAACAGATGTGGACACTAAACTCAAAACCATATTGAAAATACTAAAAGCACATTGAAATTCAAGCAATATACATATATACAAGATACTATCCAAGAAATACCTAGGCATAGTACCTCTTCAGGTACAACCCATTGCAAGGTTTCCCTAAAGGGATTCCATCATAGTCAATGAGCTTGTAGGCCCCTTTCTCTAAAAATTTAGAAATGACGAAAGGACCATACCACATGGACTCAAACTTTCCTTTCCCTAGTTTTTCATATCTTTGGTCATAAGTCAAAACTAGGTCACCCTCGTTAAAGGCACGAGGTTGGATGGATTTATCATACTGCATCTTGACACATTTCTTATGTGCCTCACTAGACAAGGCAGCATCTCTCCGAGTCTCATCAAGGTTATTCAAGTACAAAAATATTTCTTCCTCTATGGAAGTGTCTGGGAGAAGTTCAACAGCAAGTTGTAAAGATGGAATCTAACATTGAATCGGTAAGATAGCTTCGAGTCCATAAATAAGCTAGAAAGGAATGAAACCAGTAGTTATTTTCACTGAAGTCCTATAATCCCAAAGAGTGGATAAAAGAATGTGGTTCCAGTTGGATTTATGATATCCAACCATCCAACGAAGCATAGTTTTCAAAACTTTGTTAATGGACTCTACCTGAACATTAGCTTGTGGATAATATGGCGTAGAGTTTTCATGGAGAAAACCTAGCTTTGCACTCAGTTCCTCCATCATTTGATTATGGAAATGTGATCCGTGATCAGTAACGATGGATTGCGGAACTCCAAATCTAGCTATGATATGATTGAATAGGAAGAGAGTGGCAGTATTACCATCTTTCGCATATGTAGGCATGGCCTCAACCCATTTTGTAAAATAGTAAATGGCTACAATGATGTAACCATGCCCCCCGAATGAGGTAGGCTTACAATGCATAAAGTCAATCCCCCATTTGGCAAACGAGCCAATAGCAATGATGGGGTGTAGCGGAGCAAGATGGGTGCACTTTTTGGGATAAAAATGTTGACAAGGTGGGCGTTTCTTAACAGCCTCATGACAGTCTTTGAAGACTGAAGGCCAGAAACAGAAAGCGTGACAGATTTTTTGAACTATAGCCATCCTAGATAAATGATCGCCACATGCTCCAGAGTGGAAATCATTCAACACATGTTCAGCCTCTTCATGGGTGAGGCACCGCCAGAGAATAGAGTCAATCCCACATCTATACAAGGTATCATTCAAGATGAGTTAGTATTTCGCGTGGTGATGGATACGGCGGCGATCGTCATGGGATAAATGCAGCTGAAATCATTGTGTTTGGAGATAAATAATCAAATCTCCATACCATGGATCAGTTGTGCTGATTAGGAATAGAAATTCATCTAGAAATGAATCACTGGGCTCAGATTTCATTGCAGCACAGGGAAGATCACACATGAGCTCAGCAAAGACCAAGGATTTCTTTGATGTGGCTTTGGCAAATTCTAGATCAAACTCTTGTAGTATGACTATTCATCAGGAGTACTTTACCCCAAGTACCTAACGAGATGGGATGTAGTACATAAGGTTTTGGTCTTCCAATACCGTGGTTGTACGTAGAAAAATGTAGTGACGAAATTTTTGTACAGCAATTACCATGGCCAATGCTAACTTCTCCACGCGTGAATATCAGGTTTTAGAATCCATAAGATTCTTACTCTCATAGTAAATCACGTGCTCCTGACCGTTGGGATTTTCCTGCACCAAAACCATAGCAATGGTAGTAGCGGAGGCAGCAATATACAAGAGAAAATCCCTTGAATAATTTGGGGGGTGTATCATGGATGGATGATTTAGAGCATGTTTGAGATTATCAAAGGCGCATTGGGCTTGGTCATCCCAAAATAACGGAGTGTCCTTTTTAAGGAGACGCATATAACCGTGCGTTTTCTCTGTGAAATTGCACACGAAATGGCAGAGAAAGTTTTCCTTCCCTTGTAAAATTTGGAGTTCAAGGAGATTGGTTGGGGATGGTAGAGCTAAAATGGCAGAAATTTTCAAGGGTTCAATCTGGATGCCATCCTTAGAGACCACAAATCCTAATAGACATCCTGTCTCCACGCAGAAAACACATTTATGTGGATTGAGCCATATATTATAATGATGGCATCTTAGGAAAATGTCTCTAAGATGACCAGGGTGGTCCTCTCATCACTGTGAGTGAGTAGGGAGGTTGTCAAGGTATGGTTCAACAATATGTTTAATATCATGAAACACATAGGACATCACAGGCTAGAATGTGGCTCCAACATTTTTCAAGCCAAAAAGTAACTTCTTATATGAAAAGGTTCCCCATGGGAAAATGAATGTCGTCTTGTGCTGATCGGTGGGTAATATCTCAATCTGATTATAGCCAGAGAATCCATCCATAAATGAGAAGATGACACTTCAAGAATAGTTGTCGATAATCTAATCAATGTGTAAAGTAGGAAAGTTGTCCTTGGGACAAGCTTTATTCAAATCCCTAAAATCAATACAAACTCTAATGGTGCCCTGCTTTTTATTGACGGGGACAACGTTCGATACCCATTCCATTAGGGGGATGGGATAAATAATCCCAACTTTAAGAAGTTTCTCTATTTCAGCTTTAATAGCTGCGGCCTTCCATGGACGAAATTGCCTTAGTTTTTGCCTAACAGGTTTAGCCGTGGGATAGGTTTTGATCTCGTGGACCACAATGGATGGGTCAATTTCTGACATTTCTTCATAGGACCAGGCAAAAATATCATAGAATTATTTCAAAAGTGCCTTATATGCTTCAGATTCATCTGCCGAGCATTTCTTCCCAACATGAACATGCTCGATGGTACCAGGCTTGGCTGATATGTCAATCGGATTCGTCTGAGTAATGTTGAAAGATTTCCTTTAGAATCTGTGTCTTGCAACAATATGGGACTTTGGGGTACATTGACAATATCATCAGGAAATAGGGATGCGTAATCATGGTTAACCAAACTGGTGTTGGGGAGGAACATGGATCTATGATGGTGATCCTCCCAAATGGACTCATTTGTACTCATAATCTCCATAATAGAATTGTCAGAATTAAAAGTCTCAAAGAGATAATCTAGAACCGAAAGAGATGGTTCTAACCAGTAAGGTAAATGGTAAGGATATGAAGCCACTAGATGAATGGCATCCATGTGATCATCGAAAAGGGTTTGAATGGTGTCATACATTGCTTCATGTGAACTCAACAAGGTGGACTCAACAACTTGTTTGCCCTTAGGCTCACAATGAAATGAGGTGATCATATGGACTGTCACAGTATCTGGGTTAGGAGGAGTGGATGGAAAAATCCCCATAAGGGATGAATCCTTCAACATGCCTACCCCAATCGACTGGTAAGGAGGAGGGGACTGGCCTAACATGGGGNACATCCGGCATACAAAAATTAAGCTAGTCAATGGTAACAATTCTCCCTAGATGCAGAAATTGGATTGTTCGGAATATTGTTGAAGAAACGGTAGTCATGGCATAAAACCAATTTCTTCCTAGAAGGAGGTTGTAATCTAACGGGGCATCTACCACTTCTACTTGAATAGAAATAGTTTTTCCCCCAAGCTCGACTACGAGAGATGATATGAGACCATGGGGCTGGAAACCTCATCCATCAAAGGCCTTCAGAGTCGTAGGTGATGTTACAAGCTCGGGATAGCCAAGAGCTTTCCAACAAGACAAAGACAAAACCGAGGTCGAAGCTCCTTCATCTAGAACCGTTCTAAAAACCTTCTTTCCAACTACTTTCGTAATGATTTGAAAAGCAAGTTTATGAGGTAGCCTAGACTTATAGTTCTTAATATTGAAATGAATCAAATTAGCATTATCCGGGTCTAAAGCTCCTAATGTCGTTAACAAGTTTTTGCATTGTGTAGTACAACTTTGGAGTACCTCTAAGGTAGACATTACACAAGGTGCCTGAGCGAGATCTTCAACTACATTATAAAATTGAGCAGCTTGAGCATTAAGGTTAAATACAGCCTTCTGAAGAGTACTCTTTGGTGGATGCAAAATCATGTCAAGAGTAGGCTTCTCGATGGATAGGGGGAAAGTAGACGAGGATTCCAAAGAACTAGTAGAGGGAGCTTTCCCTAAAGAAGAATGATCTTCTTTCTTGTCTGTGGGTTTGTCATAATTCTGACTTCAAGTTTACAGATTAATTGTATCTGATGACATCATATGAATTTCCTCTGACGAACTAGAGTTACCCTGATTAGACATGTGGTCTATCAGTTTTTGTTGAGAGGGAAAAGGATCCGTGAGTACTGCGGGTGTGGGATTTGATTTCAGAAATTGGGAGATTTCGTCCTGACGGGGACACTCTTTTATGAAATGGTCACCTCTGCATCGCAGACAGGGATATTTTTCCTTTCTTTTCCCTTTATCATTATCATTGTTGGTTGGCCTTGGATTCTCCTGTTGGTTTCTAGTTTTTTTATTCTTACTTTTACCCTTCTTTTTATTGTTTCCCGAGGTTTTAGAACTCTGAATAGAATTGACCTCGGTGGAAACCTCAGGATTCGAAGGAGTAGGGGTGGCAGTCTAGGGTTGCTTGGTAGGTTTTGCTACTAACAGGGATTGGATTGAACCAACAATCCCATCAACAAGTACTTATGTTGGTGTCTTTGCGGGGTCAGTGCTTGGGCAAGGAGCTTGAGGAATCAAGTCATAAAGAGTTCCAAAATGGGAATAGACCAAGTATAGATACTGGGCTCGACTAATATCCTGTTCTTCAGTAATAGCACCGCCCATAGCCACATCTCGAGCAATTGGAGGCAACAAATATTTGGTAAACCAATCAGCTAATAACTGATACGGAATAGGGGCCTTAATAAGCCTTCTCTTCCTTCTCCACTCATGGATATGATCGGATATGTGGGTGGAGGTGTTCTATCGCAGAGAAGTTAAGAGATCAGTACCCACTTCATAATGAATATGGAGCTGAAAGTGTGTAAGAAACACGGTTGCCAAGGAGCCAAAATACACAAACGAATGTTGTGGAAGTTCAATGTACCACTTCGTGGTTGTACCGGTCAAAGTTTGCTGAAAAAGTCATAACCGAACGGAATCCTCCATGAGGGAGTTTGAAGAACACCATAGATGGAATGTCATGACATGGTTTTTCAGATCGTCTCCCTGCTTCCCATCGAACTTTGGAATGTCTAATGGTAACTTTACCGGAATGGGAGGCCACAAGGGATTGTCTCGAATGGGGTCATTAATCAACTTGGGCAAGT
Organism: Pseudotsuga menziesii; assembly: GCA_001517045.1. NCBI lineage: Eukaryota > Viridiplantae > Streptophyta > Pinopsida > Pinales > Pinaceae > Pseudotsuga > Pseudotsuga menziesii. Next base: position 95,085 of record LPNX010962331.1, read on the forward strand.
CAGGAAAGTCCAAAGTTGATAGGAAAGGTAACTGATGGTTAGATTGCACATATTGGTAATATTGATATGGCATATAATTACCAGTAGGACTGTAAGTAGACTGATAGACAGGTTGTTGTGACGAAGAACTGCCGAAAAAATCCACCCACTGGGGGTTGATTTCTAGGACCAGGACCGTTAGGACCACTAGGGCCTCGGGGAGGAGGAACACCAGGACCACCGATAGCACTAGGACGTAGACCACTAGACCCTCCAGGGATGTTGGGGTGTAAACCTCAAGAGCCTCCGAAACCACTAAGAGGAGGGCCACCAGACCCTCCAGGGCCATGAGGGGGAAATCCACCAGGACCCCCAGGACCACTAGGACCATTAGGACCATAAGGAGGGAAGCCACCAGGTCCTCCAAGACCATTAGGCCCCCATGGGGGAGGAACTCCATGAGGCGGTCCTCCGGCACCTCTTGCAGTATGTATAGGTATCCCCCTATAGCTGGCATGTAAGACCAGTTAGGCTTCCCCCATGGCATAAAAGTATTACTAGGGTATGGAATTCCATCATAAGGCATTCCTATAGGATTAGATGGATAATTAATATTGTCTACAGGTATTTGATAACCATAACCTCCAGAATATTGAATGGTTATAGGTTGTGCCCCCAAGGGCTGACCTAAATTGGATGGGGGATTAACCATATTAGTATGGGTGGGAGGGACATAAACTATAGATTGTTCTATATTAGAGTTCTATCCTTGACTAGGTACAATTCTAGTTCTAGATAACGTAGGTCGTACCGAGGGTTTCCCCCCGACACTAGAAGGTAATGATGAAACAGGAATTGAAGGTTGGGCCCTAGGTACAGAAGACCTAGGAGGATTGGGAACAGACATAACATAGGAGGTGGTGGGGTTGGTATTTTGACCTGGGTTGTGTGGTGTTACTATGTGATCTATAATCAGTTCAATGGGTCTCGTAGAATTAGCAAGCGAATGGTATCCCACAGGAACAACTGTGGAATGTGATGGTGGTGTCCCCAATATGTCATCTATTTTCCTTTCAATCTCCTGTTCACGGAGAATGGTTGTGTGGTATTGTCTATGTTCTTCTTCATCTAGAGAAATTTATTCAAAAGATTTTAAATGGGTGCCAAATGAGGCAATGGCCTGTCCTATAGAGGTGTCCCAAAATGGAGCATTGTGACCATAATCTGGATGGGTAGTATCATCAACATGACCTTCTATGGGAGAATGGAATGAGGTATTTCCTTGAGAAGGTTGTTGGACCAAGGGGGGCGAGTGTGAAGAATATGGTCATCCACTTTCTGCAACCACATTATCTCACACTTGTGAGGTGGTAGCAGCTTCTTGGTCGATAACTTCTATTGGATTTTCTCCTGAACTAGGAATAAAATCGGGTGGCAAGCTCCGTACTCTTTTGGAATGTCTTAGTTCATCCAGTTTGTACAATTCCTATCTAACCTAGGGTATGAAAAACTAGAAAACACACCAAAAAATTTCCCTACTCAAGCTATAGGTCAAACAAGTAAACTTAAAATGACTAGAGGAGTTCAGATAATCAAGTCTCTCACTAGGATTGTCAAGAAGGTGCCACTCGCGATATACCTCTAGGGTATGTGCGTAGTATTCTCCCTGAATGCTATTTTCGGTGTATGGCTCCAAGAAAGACGGCCAAAGGGATTTTCTCAGATGGATAAGGTATCCTAGTGGGGTCTCCAGATATACTCATGGTACGTGGGATCTCGAATTGGTAGTAGTGCTGTCTAATGCATAATTGTACACAAGGGGACTTCCGATATACAATCGAGAACATGAAGTACCTTTCTATATACCTCAAGGGTACGTGAAAGGCCATTTGATATACCGACGGTACATGGAAGAACCGCACAAGTCCTGGGATGTAATGCAGACAAATAACGACATCTCCTATGCTTAACAACGCCCAAACATGTCTCTAACCTATCTCTCAAATTGCTATGTAAATTTTAACCTATAACTACCGTTAATTTTAAAGTGGACGGTTAGGTGAATGCATGGAGTTTTGATAGAAAAAGTAAAACCATGCAATATGCGTATGCAAATATTTCACTTTACCGTTCAGTATGCCTACCTACGGGAGGGAAAGAGAGTAATTTATTTTGTTTCAAAACCAAAAATATTTCCAAACAACAATCTTGAACACAAAATCAAAGACAATCAGCACTTTCCAAACTGATTTCTTTTTTCTGAAAGCAATAAGAAGGGGAAGAATCCCTTTTCCTAAAGAAAAACAATACGCACACTACATGCATATGCACTCTATTTTTTCAATTTTTCTTAAAACATAGATAAATCTAACTTAAAACTACCATATTTTTATTTTGATGAGATAGTACGAAATGTATAAGAGACAAAAGAACATAAAGAGCCTGAAAGCTTGTAAGGCCAATCAGAGATCCAATGTCTAATGCTCAATGATGATAACCTAATCTCAGTCAAAAAATTTATTTTTGTTAGAGGAAAAAGAAGTTCTCTATGAAAAAAAAATGAAACCAAGATGATAATCAAATATTTTTCTTTCAGTCTATGTGACAGAAATGAAAAGAGATCTTACTAACACCCTAAACTTTTCAAAAAACAAGAAGTCCTTTCACAATCACAACCAACAAGCATAGAAGTGAATGAACAATCAATAAGCTTAATCTAGATTTTGAATTTTCCAACCAAACCAATCTTTAACCATAAAATTTCAAACCACAAGCATCAGATTCTAACACACAATCCTGACAATACAGGGCTGAAAGCAAATCAACTCAAATTTTTTGCAAAAAATGAGAAAAATGAGGTCTTATAATGATGCCTACCTGGCACCGCGCTGCAGGGGTCTTGACAGAGCGGTTCTGGACCATCACCACTTCTCACCAACAAGACTCAGGTGGTGGCACCACATGCTGCTAACTAGGTTCAGGTGGTGGCACCACTTTTCTCCAACTGCATAAAAGCGGTTCCCTATATAAATCCAAAAAACAAAGGAGAACGACAGATCAAGTCAGAAAAAGATCAGATCAAGGTAAAAACTGACAGATTGAGAATAAAAAAGAGCATAAAAGGTGGAAATAATTTAGATCTGGATAGATCTGGAAGTTTCAAACCAAAATTCACTGAGTCAAATAGCAGATCTGACTAGAGAGAGTTGGAGATGGAGCCTGGATTCGGACAAGAGTTGAAGAACTAAGGAAGATCAGATCAACTGATATATATATATATATATATTCCCCACCAGAGTCACCAGATTTGGAAGCAGGAATATTTTACCTTCTGTGGACAGAAGCTGTTCCTATGGTCTGAATGGTTCATATCCAGAACAAATGAGTGAACGAGAAAGGATGAAGACCCTCCCTAGATGTTGTATACACCTGGAATGTCACTTTGACAGTGAACCTGTGTACCTGCAATCTGATCAAACATACAAACACATCAAAGCTACCAGAACATCATATACTTATACATGTTAGTAACTAAGGAATCTAACAACATTTACATGAGAAATAAAAACAATAGTAATGTGGGACGGAAATCAACTTTGCAATAATATGAATGGAGAAGTTTACAACCAATTAAGCCTTAGTGCCGACATGCATCTCCATGAAACCAACAATTTCATCCCCATAAGCTCCAACTTTTCTCTCTATGCTCTCAAATGACTTGGGCCAAGTGGTCAATCCAACAACATAACAATACCTCTATAGTTCTCCCCCCTCAACCATGGACATGAGCTTATATTTATAAGGCTCAATGGATAGGAATGGTTGATAGATTTGTGGATGAGGTGGCCTCTAAGATCCTATGATGGGGGATCTCAAGCTCAACTGACCCACGATGACAGGGATAAGGGAGGACACGAGGCTCATGATCTAGAAGCCTTGAGAAACTTCTATTTTTCCCATTTTACCCAGGGTACCACTTTTCTCCTCTTATGACAGAGTGGTTTAGGTTAGAAACACTTATGGACCAAAGGCCATAGGCAGTGGCACTGCTTATGGCAAACAATATGCAGGCGGTGCGAGCAAGGTACCACTCATGGTTAACGAGGAAAGCATGGTGCTGAGTATTTTTATGTAATATTGACAAACAACATGGGTTTCCACTCCAAGTGCTGGGATCAAGGGAAAATATGTAAGTCAAAGGTCTTATCACATGGTGGTGACAAAATTTGGGTATAACATCTTCATTCAAGACACCAAAGAAAGTATATGATGCTTTGACAAAGATGTTCAAAGGAAAGAAAATCCACTAAAAGATGACTTTGAGGAACCAGATGAAGAATGTGAAGACATAGAACTCTGAGACTATACAACCTTACTTCACAAGGGTTGCTCAAATCAAAGAACAAATTGAAGCGGTTGAAGAGAATGTCAAAGAAGGAGAAATTATAATGACTACCTTGAATGGTATCCCTAGATCATGGGACTCATTCATTTAATAAATTTGTGCAAGAAGGAGGTTGATCTCTTTCAACAGAATCCAAGAAGAAGCTCGACTCATGATAAGATAAGAGAATATGGGAGAAACTGAAGATCAAGCTCTCACAGTTCACACCGAGAAGAACTTCAAGAAGAATGAGAAGAAGGATAACTTTCATCACAATAAGAAGAAGGACAAGAAGCAAAAGAAGGCCAAGAGAGATCCTTCAAATGTTTGATGCTATGCTTGTGATGAAAAGGGACACTTTGTAAGATATTGTCCCAAGAACAAGGAGAATAAGGAGAACTTTCATCACAACAAGAAGAAGGACAAGAAAGAAAAGAATACCAAGAGAGATCCTTCAAATTTTCAATGCTATACTTGTGATGAAAAGGGACACTTTGCAAGAGATTGTCTCACCAGAAAAAAGGAGACACCATGCTCATGTTTCCAAAGACGATGAACCAACAAAAAAAATATTTAGAAGAGAGGAAGATGATTAAGATAAATAGTATGTGTTCATATCAGCACTTACTGGCACTATCTCACACAGAAGCAATGTTTGGCTTGTGGATAGTGGAGCTTCTAAACACATGACGGGATACAAGGAATCATTCATTAATATGTATGAACATGAGTCACCTCACAAGGTGAAACTTGGGGATGATTACCAGTACCCCATAAAAGGGAGTGGAGAAGCTGCATACAAGCTTGAATCTAGGAAATACTTAAAGATGAAGGATGTGTTATGTTAACACCATTATTTATCAAGAGGATAAGAAACCATGGTGGAGTAATAAAGATGGTTGTTTGGATACTTGGATCAAAGGATATATCGTAAAAATGGAGCTATAAGCAAAATGCGACCAAATCACCGAAGATCCTAGGCCACGATGGAAGAAGGAAGAAAATCAACGGCTGGTATTCTCTCTGCTCCTCGGAGATGCAAGGAAGATAAAAGTTTGACCAGGCACCTATCAGGCGCTCAGATCAACGGCCGTCAGGTTGGTTCGGGCGGATCAACGGTCCATATCCAATCCGCTTCGTAAAATTACATAGCGGTTAAAATGACACAATCTGACAGAATCAGGTACAAGCTACTAGATCCAACGGCGGAGAGGCGCAGTCGGATCGCATCTACGGTCGAGATTGATTCCGGAACCAAAACCTTCTCTACTGATAAGCCTACAACACCCAGCAGAATGAGTTACCCGGTGAGCGATCTGACGGTTGAAAATTGGAGTCATATCAACGACTATTATGATTTCCGGAGAGTGAACTAGCGCAATGGATAATTCCGAGGTGCTCAGTGGAATTTGGTACATGGCGTATGATCCAACGGTGGAGAGTTAAAGGGGTATCACATAAACGGCTGAGAACAATTTCAGGGATCAAAGCTGCACGTTGGCTAAAAGAAAGGAGCCCAGCGGAATTCATTACATAGTGCTTGATCCGATGGTCGAAACTTAAAGGAAGAATGATAAATGGTTGGGATCGATTCCGGGGTTGAAACTTGCACGGGAGATAAGTCCCAGACTCCCAGCGAAATTCGGTACGTGTCACCCGATCCAACGGCTCATGATAAACGACGATTTCATCGATGGTAGGATATCATTCTGGGACGGATACTGGCACGTAATTTATCACCAAGGGGCCGGGCGGAACGGGGTACGTGGCACACGATCCAAAGGCCAGAAATTAAAGAGAAATCAGATCTACGGTCTTGAATGAAACTGGAAAATAGAGGTGCACGGCAGTTAGGGATAAGTGGTGGTTGCGGAAGTTAATGCTGTCCACGTGGCAAATTGGGTGGTCCTATAAAGGTAGGGTTGACCATGCCAATGATTATTTTATTTGCTCGGGACCCGGTGAAAAGGACCTGGCGATTTGGGAGCTTCCATTTGTCAGTGCCTGGCACGTTCCAAACACGTGCCTCCACAGTGAGCCAAGTAGGACTTTAATCCTATAACTCCTTTATCAAATTACCATTATAAATTAAGAAATGGACCAAGGGAGCGAGGTTTGTGTGTCTGGTCGGGTCGTGGATGACAGAGAGGAATTTTTAGTATACAGACACAGGGGCGTCTGCGACCCCTTCCTATCCACTGGGAGCGTGTCCGGCAGCAAAGAGAAATTGTGGTATTATTTTTCACAGGGGAATGACGTTCTGAATGTATGCAAGTCTTTTTTGTACCATTTCTCCCTTGAGCAAACCCTCCACTTCCCTGAATTTTCCAAATGGTGCACGGTGAACTATTCTCCCTCTCAAAGGATCATTGTGAGTAGGTCCGCGTCGAAAATACTGTGTAAAATTGATGCTTCGGTCGTCAAAGAAAACCTTAGTCTGCCCGAACCCTGTAAATTGTGAGTCTGTAAATGAATCTGTCCTTGCCGAGTTTTTCAAAAATTGTGAAAGTGAAAATCGCTCTCGATTCCTGTTAAGTATCCTGAAGGAAGGTCAGTCCCTCGAAGGTCTTTTCTTGCCTTACCCCTTGCACATTTTTAGAACTGAGGTGCAACTGGTAATGTCTTTGGTCTGTCAAGTGTTAGGTCTAGACGACGATTGTCGTATAGGTGATGTTACCCTTGGTTTCTTGTTAAAAATAAATTCTTTAAGCCCTGAGTCCCAGTCAGTCCCCGTGCTTAATTTAGATGAGTACCTTGCCGAAGCGATCCACCTTCAGTTGACTAAGTTTCCCAAAGTCCAGTTCTTTAGGTTTCAAACATACTTGCTTAACATGTTATTGTGCTCTAATGTTACTGAATTGAAATTCTTAAGTGATCTATGTTCTTCTGATTTGCCCAAGCAAATCAACATGGTCAAATTTGCCAATTTGATCATATCCGAAATGTACAGAATGTTATTTGATAAGGACCTGCCCCATGTCCTAGACGAAATGAGATACCTAATGCATTCGTCACCCGAAGATCGAGTGGGGGACTGGTTCCTATACAGAGGTTACACAGTGTTAAGAATATATGGCTTTACTAGTCAGCCTTATAGGCTACCATCCTTCTTGACCCCAAGGATTTTCGCACTAGAGTTCATGAGGCAGAGATTGCTATCTGAGGAAGAGCACTTTGGTGCTTTCAAGAAATCTTTGAATGTTAAATTTCCATTTAAAGTCGGCCCTTTCATTTTTAAAGGTAAAGGTGCCCTGGCATTTGTAGAAAAGTTGATGGAGAATATGGATTTCATAAAAGATGTAAATATGAACTACGACCCCCACCAGGTGATCTCATTGAGAAAACAGGCAAACAGGAATAAACCATTTGAGCATTAGGCTATTGAGGGGCTAGTTGAAATGGCGAATTTGCTACAATGTACTGACAGGTCAAAGTCTGATGAAGAGACAGCAGCCTGAATAACAGAAGGTGCCGGTATTTTGGTCAAGAGGAGTTTGTCTGAAACTGAGAGTATGGATGTAGATGAGGAGGGCCCCCATAAAAGGACAAAGCTGCTACAAAGTGGCAAAATTCTAGATAAGGAGGTTTCTGACGGTTCCAAAAGAGGTGCCCTAGTTCCCCTGAAAGCAGTACAAGTAAGTCAATTCTCTTTTAAAAGTATAGAGGGTGATGTAGACAGTTCAGAATTATGCCACGTGTTTAAGTCGAAGGAAGACCTAAAGGCCAGTTACATGGAAAAGAGAAAACAGTCTATGGAGGAAACGAGGAATTTGCTCCCGAAGGTTAGAAGTTTGTACAGTTCAAAGACCTCTCTGGTCTCTGCTAGAGATGCCGAGAGGAATACTTTTAAAATGGCTATGGTAAGCGATAAGAAAATGGATGAAATGGAGATCCGGCTAGACAAAATCAGCACTCCAGATAAAATTCAACTCCACAAACAGACCAGCGATATCCTCTACTCAGACTTACTACAAGCCATGGTGAAGATTAGTAAATTACAAGTTTTGATAGATAAATTGGAGATCCAGTTGAAACATGAGAAAGTGGAAAATAAAGCAAACGTTGTTCAAATTAAGAAGCTGCAGATAGACATTGCTAGTTCAGACAGTACACAGGCAGTCAAAAGGTTGTTAGAGGAAAAGGATAATGCGCTCCAGGTCCTGAAGAAGAAACTGAAGATCCCAGGTACTGAACATGTTCAGTCATCTGAGTTGCTAGCCCTCCAAGAAGAAAAAGATAAACTCCATCAGGAGATGATGGAATACAAAGGAAGAGCAGGAGAGCTACAAGAATAAAAAGAGAAGTGGGAAGCCGAAAGGGAGGAGCTATTATCCCAAATATCCTTGATGAAAAAATATCAGAATGAAGAGAAGGAGATTATGGAAGAGTTGATGAGCCAGACTCCCACCGACGAGGACCTGTCTATTGTAAATATCCAGAAGCCATTAGATGATTTCTCTACTGACGATTTGTTGGTGCCGATGTCCCAGGTGAGTCTGAAAGAAGAAGCAATCAAAGATTTGAAAGCAGAAAATGAAAAGATGAAAGCTGAACTGGCCAAAGTTAATGAAAGCAAAAAGCAAAAACTGCAGGACAGGAATCAATTACAGAAGAAATTTAATGAACTAAAGTAAAAATGCATTGGGAAAGGCCCTCTTCAGGGGGCAAAACACATCATTTGGGATACCCTGTGTATAGAGATTACCAAGTTCAGGCACTATTTAAATTTTATTGATGATTTGAATATAATGATAAATCTGGCCCACCAGAGGTTGAAACTAGTAAACGAACATATGGAGAAAAGACCCCTTGTTACGGCTCAGAACACATTAAATTTTCTAAATTCATTGTCATATCAGAAGTTGCAGGAATTGGGCATAAAGGACAAAGTGTCAATAGTGACGTGGGCAAAGAAAATCATCCATAAGCATCACTCAATCAAAACGGTCCATGATAAATCAGAAGGGTTGTTGCTACAGGTAAATAATTTTAAACAAGAGTTTAAAGAACTGTTCGAGGACGGATTGCTTTCTTTCTGTGATGGAGAAGGGCGCATGTTCTCACAAGAACATTATCATAACCTGCTTGTTCAGTGCCGCATGGATCACACCAAATTCAATGATTTGGAGAAAAACCTGACAGGGAAGACCATCGTGGATATGCTCACAGAGGATTTCGAGATCCTGCAGAAGTTCGCCATCATCAGGAGCAGACTGCCCAGAAAGTCCTATGAAGCATATATGGAGCTCGAGGTAGCTATTCGGGAAATGATGGAGTGTGACACCCCAAGTTCGGTGCAGTGGAAAGCTATGGAGCAGTTTGGCAAGACAAAGTATATTCTCCATCCTTAAGAACAGGTGTCATGCGCTGAGGAGCTGATGGGGCAAAAACGTGGAGCTGATGAGGCAAAGAGGTGGAGCTGATGGGGCAAAGATATGGAGTTGATGGGACAAAGTTTGTTGTCAAGTTGATTCGTACTTTGTGGTCGGTTAGGATTAAAGTTGTAACAAACTTCCTAGGGGTTAGGAATTTAGTTACAAACTCTAAATTAAGCGGATCATTCTGTTATTGATCTCCTTGTTGGAGCACGGATGATTTTATGTATAAATATGCATCTTTTTTAAGAGATGGGGGTTGGAACCCATCGAGTAGTGAATAATTTTGGAGAACATATCTGTTTTTGGAATGACAAAGTGAATGCATGAGATTTTTGTCGGAGATTCATGTGTCGTTGATATTACAGTCTGTGCCTCTTTCTTATGTGATTGTATTTCCCTTATGTAACATTCCATTATATTTCTTCTTCGTATCTGGAATATAGCGTTAGATGATTGGAATTCATATGTGTATGCTCTGGTCATCATTTCAGATATTATTTGATTTTTCTGCTAAAGTTGATATAGAACTCATCCTTGTTGATGCTCTGTATTAATGGGTTGTTTCTTCATCTCTACTGTTCCACCTGAACCAATTTGAACAACTGTGATCATATGATTATCTTGCCTTTGATGAACATCATGTATATGTCTTTGTGGTATTTTTATATTTGTATATGACTCCATGCCCAATGGTTATGTGATTGTTTCAGCCAAATACATAAATCTGTGAATGTTATTTTGAATCTGGTCTTGTTAAATCTTTATTGAGAGATCCCTCTCTGGAAGAAAATACCAGTTTCTTCCTAAAGTGGTTTTGTTGTTACCTTGGAGTATACCTTTTACAACCTGGGTACATTCTGAGTGCTAACAAACTGGCGCCGTTGTCGGGGACGAAAGTGCTTATCTGTCCCGGGAGAACGACAAAGATTAAGAGAGATTTCTGTGGGCAAACAGGAATTTCAAAGAGAAAAGAAGGTTGTATATTTGCCCTGGCGACTTCATTGTGAAATTGTTTCAGAATTCAAGGATGACACTCTGGCTTCAAGAAGACATACACGAGGTAACTCTGATACCAAAATCCTGAAGAGTTTTGAGGATCCAAAAAAATTTGTTTAAGAGAAAGGATAAAGAGAAGTTAGATTTCCCTTTGTTTGGCCCATCATCATCACCAGATTCCCATATTAATCCAGCATGGGAAGTCAATACTGCGCAGACCCTGTTAAGAACTAGATTTGAACCCGACCTAAAAAATACTGAGTTCATTCCTTGTGGGTTGAGAGCTAGGTCTGAATCCGACCTCAAAAATACAGAGTCCAATCCTAGTAGGTTAGAATCCTATCTGTTAGATTCCCTCTGGAAGGACTTGCAACAAACCTCTAAAGCTGAAACAACAGCCTCCGAGTGTTCTCAAAGTACTGCAGTTCCTGTGAACCCACCCAAGCCAATGGCCGCTAGATTTGCTCCCTTGCGTTTGCCGGCTGTATTACATGATCTCCCCCAAAATTATTCTCAGAGGATTTCTTTATTTGATGGGGAAGGTGATATAACCGCAAAACAGCATGTTGCCAAGTTTGAAGATTTCATTGACTTGGAAGAAGTTGACTATCCTGATGTCAAACTGCAGTTATTTTCCCAAAGTTTGTCTAGGGAGGCAAACAAGTGGTTTAAGGACTTGCCTAATGGATCTATAGCAAATTTTTAGGCCTTTCAAAATGCCTTTCTGGACAGGTGGGACGATAAACAGAACCCTCTGCAGCTTCTATCTCAGTACAACAGTCTTAAGAAGGGGTTTTTTGAGTCTATTCATGAATTTTCAAGTAGATTCATGAGGGCTTACAACTCTATTCCTGAAGATATAAAACCTTCTCCTGCAGCTGCTCAACTGCATTATGCTAGAGCTTTTGATAATGATTTTGCATTTTCATTACGGGAAAGGAGATCGGCAACTCTTGCTGCCATGTTTACTGATGCCCTAGAAGTGGAGGCTAACATGATGGCTAGTGGGAAGATAAAACATAGGGACATGGACAGGAGGAGAAGGGAAGAAAATATGCCTTCTACTTCATCTTCTTCCGCTGATGTTAAATTTGAGACGATGTTGAAGACTATGGAAAAGTTGATGGATAAGTTAACCATGGATACTAGGCCCTTCAACAGGGAGCAGGGGGATCCCCAAATCAGGAATCCAAATTTCAGAAGACCCAATCCCCCTGTCCCTCCCTAGAACTGGCAGAGGAATCCAAGAAACCAAGAAGAACAGCCTATCCGTCCGCCTTTCCCTGAAAATTATGTTGGTGATGAAGAAGATCCACCTGAAAATGAGATTCATCTGTTTGGAGAACAAGATTCAGAAATATATCTTACTGAAGAAGAACATAACATGTTTGCGCAGGAAGGTCCAAATGAAGAATTTGAAAATGAGCTCTATTAGAGAGGTTATTTGCATGCGATGGATGATGTGCAAAGGAAAATGAGACTGAGGAATAGGGATGTCCCCATAAATAAAGGGAAGGCAAATCCAAATCAGCCTTTCTCTAGTTCTTTGAATGAAGAAAAGGGGAAAGGACTACAAAAGGAACCCTTTGTGAGTAAAGAGGTTGAAAAGGAGGTACAAAGGGATAAAATAATAAAGAAGGTGATTCCGATTGATGTGGAAAAAATTGGTGTTGGTTTTAACTTACAGAATGAGCTTTCAAAACTAAAAATCTCTATTCCATTTAACGAATTATTGAGAAACACTGAATATAGAGATACTATCACCAAAATGATCAAAAACCAAGGAGAATGGTAGTCAGACATTTTAGAACTAAATGATGATAATCCTGCTATTTCATTTGGACCAAAAGTTGAAAATTTAGAAGGTGAAGAGGTTCCTCCTTTCTATTTAAGTCTAAATGTGCTTGACAAAGTGGTCCACAATGCTATGTTGGATTCAGGGGCATCCCATAATCTAATGCCCAAAGGAGTCATGGAAAGTCTGGGATTGGAAGTAACTAGACCATATAAGGATTTATACTCATTTGATTCTAAGAGAGTAAAATGCCTTGGTTTGATTAAAGACATGGTGGTGACCTTGAATAAATTGCCATCTAAAACTATAGTCATGGATGTGGTGGTGGCAGATATTCCACCTAAATTTGGGGTATTGCTGTCAAGATCTTGGACCTCCAAGCTGAAAGGTAGTTTACAGATGGACATGTCATATGCCACGATTCCTGTTCCAGATGGGAGCAGAAGGTTATATAGTGAAAAAAGGACTCCCTATGTGGTTAGCAGTCAAGATAAACCTAAAATACATCACATATATGCGGTTGATACTGATTTGGGGTCTTCCATTTTCTTTAATGAGGCTATCCCACATGACGAAGAAAAGGCATTGCAAGAGAAGTCTGAGGCAAATGGGGAAAAAGAAGTTTTAGAGAAGGAAGCTTTGGAGGCAAAGCAGAAAAAAGAAGGCCAATGGATCATGTACTTTGATGGATCTGTTGCGAAGGTTGGTGCTGGGGCTGGTGTCTATATCATTTCTCCTATTCATGATTTCAAAGATTTGTCATACAAATTGCTTTTTGAATGCACAAATAACGTAGCAGAGTATGAGGCTCTGTTATTAGGATTACATGCTTTAAAAAATTTGGGGGCTCAGAGAGTCAGGATCTTGGGAGATTCTGAGTTGGTGATAAACCAGGGAAATGAGAGTTATCAAGCCAGGCATCCCCGGATGAGGGCTTACAGAAATGAAGTATGGGATATGCTTGGTAATTTCTTCACAGAGCATACGATTCAGGTTGTTCCCAGGGTTGACAATTTGGTGGCTGATTCTTTGGCAGTATCTGCTGGAAGATTTGAGACCCCAATGACTAGTCAAAAAGAATACCAGGTGGAGATTTTGAACAGACCTTCTATCCCTGACAATTCCAAATACTGGCAGGTGTTTGAAGATGATATGCAGATCTGAAGATTTCTAGAGTTGTCAGGAGAGTTTGTGAATACTCATTTTGACAATGAAAATGATAGTGATAGGACCCCTGGAGATGACGAAGAAATTGAATCAGAAGAAGACACTGAGAGGTTAAAGAAGACCTTGGGAGGTAAGGATATCATCCAGCTAAAAAATAATTTCATACCAAGAGGCCTGATCCCTTTAGAAAGGCTATTTGATCAAAATGATGTTGCCAAGAACCCCAAAGTGAAACCTGTTGGTGATGCCGTTGAAGATAAAAATATTGGCACTGGGGAAAATCCTAAAATCATAAAATTATCCAAGAAGCTTCCAGAAAAAGAGAAAGAGGAGTATGTAAAGTTGATGAAAAAATATACAGATGTGTTTGCATGGAGTTATGAAGACCTCAAAGAATATGATACATCTATCATACAACACATTATTCCTATAAGGCCCGGAGAAAATCCTTTTAAGCAGAAACTCAAGGGGATCAATCCTAAGTTTCTCCCTGTCATTGAGAAGGAAATAAAGAAGTTATTTGATGCTAAGATCATTGTTACACTCAGATTTTCTAAATGGGTTGCAAATTTGGTTCCTGTCAGAAAGAATAATGGAGAGATAAGACTGTGCATAGATTTCCGCAATTTGAATAAGGTCTCCATGAAAGAAAACTATCCCTTACCCAAGATGGATCATATACTGCAGCAAGTGGTGGGAGCTGAAAGGATTTCGATGCTGGATGGTTTTTCCAGGTATAATCAGATCAAAGTGCTACCAGAAGATCAGGAGAAAACTGCCTTTACTACACCATGGGGCACTTTCATGTACGCGAAGATGCCTTTTGGTTTGATGAATGCGGGTGCCACTTTTCAGCGGGCTATGGACATTGCCTTTGTAGGAGAAATTGGAAGTTTCGTGGTAATTTATATGGATGATATCACAGTCTACTCAAAGTCTGACAGAGAACATCTGCATCATTTGGAGAAGGTTTTCATGAAGTGTAGGAGGTATGGCATATCTCTGAACCCTAAGAAGTCTAATTTTGCATTAGAAGAAGGAAAGCTGCTAGGCCACATAATATCCAAGGATGGCATAAAGATTGACCCTAAAAGAGTAAGTGCAATTCTGAAGGTGGGAGAACCTAGAAGCAAAAAGGAGATACAATCATTTCTGGGACAGGTGAATCTTTTGAGGATATTTGTACCAAGCTTTGCCGAGATCTTGATGAATATTACAAATATGTTGAAGAAAGGTCATGAAATAAAGTGGAATATAGAAGCTAAGAAGTCATTTCGGGAAATCAAGAAAGCAATTTCAGAAGCTCCTGTCTTGATAAGTCCATATTTCACCAAGGATTTTTCAGTATTCTCATATGCTTCGGAACATACTATAGCAGCGGTATTATTGTATAAAAATGATGTAAATTTGGAACAACCCATAGCCTTTTTCAGTAAAATGCTACGGGATGGGGAGTTGAAATATGATATCATGGAAAAGCAGGCCTATGCTCTGATCAAAGCATTAAAGGATTTCAGAATATATGTTTTGCATTCCCATGTAATTGCACATGTTCCAACCGCTGCAGTAAAAGCAATTTTGACTCAACCAGACCCCGAAGGCAGGAGGGCGAGATGGATAGCTACATTATTGGAATATGATATAGAAATAAAACCCACGAAGCTGGTTAAAGGACAAGGGTTAGCAAAGATGATGACAAACTCAAATTGTGAATCTTTACAGATCAATTTTTTGACTCACCAGTCTGATCAGGTGGACACAAAGATAGAAGTGATGGCTGATTTTGTAGCCTCTCCATGGTATTCTTATATTGTATATGTCCTCCAAAATTTGCAAGCACCAGAAGGATTAAGTAAATCGAGAGCAAGATCTGTAAAGTTGAAATCTGCTAAATTCTGTATCATAAATAAATATCTTTATTGGAAGGATCCTGGAGGAGTTCTACTAAATTGTCTATTGGAGGACGAAGCCCAGCAAGTTACCAAATAATTTCACAAAGGAGACTGCGGGGGATATCATTCTTGGAAGGTGACCGCAAACAAAATCCTAAGAGCTGGTTATTATTGGCCTACGTTATTCTCTGATGTATATAAAGAAACCAGCAAATGTCATCAATGCCAAATTTTCGACGGTAAGAGAAAGGTGCTGTCTCTCCCTCTGGATCCAATAACAGTTGAGGCTCCTTTCCAGCAATGGGGTTTGGATTTTATTGGTGAAATAAACCCCAACTCGTCAGGTCAGCACAGGTGGATCTTGACAGCTACAGACTATTTTACTAAATGGATAGATGCAATTCCTACGAGGAGGGCCATTGAGAATGTGATCATGGATTTTCTTGAAGAAAATATATTGGCTCGGTTCGGGTGTCCAAAGAGGATAGTAACAGACAATGCAGTTGCTTTCAAATCTAGGAAGATGATTAACTTTTGTCATAAGTATCATATAAGCCTCAATCACTCAACTGCATATTACCCTCAAGAAAATGGATTAGCTAAGTCTTCAAATAAAATCCTGGTGAGGATTATCAAAAATCTGTTAGAAGATAATAAGAGATCCTAGCACACCAAACTAAAATATGCTCTATGGGCTGACAGGATTAGTACTAAAAGAGCCATCGACATGTCTCCATTTCAACTGGTATATGGTGCTGAAGTGATTTTTCCAACATCATTAGGGGTACCAGTTATGAGATATTTCCAGGATCAGCAAGAAAAACCAAATCACATACAGTGGAGGATAAATCAGATCATTGAGCTGGAAGAACGAAGAAGTAAGGCTTATGACAAAGTGTAGTCTCATCAAGAGAAGATGAAGAATAATTTTGACAGAAGGATCAAGGAAGAGCATTTTCAGATTGATGACCTGGTCTTGAAGTGGGATGCTCCTAATGAAGACAAGCATGGAAAGTTCGACCCTATGTGGGTCGGACCTTATGTTGTTGTTGGGTACAAAGGACAGAATGCGTTTTTGCTAGAATATACTAACGGGGTTCTTCTGGAGAGTAACCTTGTAAATGCAAGATATCTGAAGCATTACCTGTCCTAAAGGGGAAGGTAAAATTTTGTATCATAGATTGTATATACTTGTTTTTCTTTACAAATAAACATGAATGGTAAGCCGGGCGCATTTGAAGCTCGCAGTGAAAGCCCTAAGATCCAGGAGGCCTACCGTTCATTTTCTAAAATATATAAAAATGATATATTTACAAAAGACAAAAGATGGGTTTTTGGGAGTTAGTATGCAAAATCAAAAACAGGCACCTGGTCTACGAGTTCTTTGATACCTCGTAGGGAGGATATCATCCCCAGATGGAGCCAGCTGTTAACACCATTATTTATCAAGAGGATAAGAAACCATGGTGGAGTAAGAAAGATGGTTGTTTGGATACTTGGATCAAAGGATATATCGTAAAAATGGAGCTATAAGCAAAATGCGATCAAGTCACCGAAGATCCTAGGCCACGACGGAAGAAGGAAGAAAATCAATGGCTGGTATTCTCTCTACTCCTCGGAGATGCAAGGAATATAAAAGTTTGACTGGGCGCTTATCAGGCGCTCAGATCAATGGCCGTCAGGTTGGTTCGGGCAGATCAACGGTCCATATCCAATCCGCTTCGTAAAATTGCATAGCGGTTAAAATGACACAACACAATCCGGCGAAATCAGGTACATGCTACTAGATCCAACGGCAGAGAGGCGCAGTCGGATTGCATCTACGGTCGAGATTGATTCCAGAACCAGAACCTGCTCAACTGATAAGCCTACAGCACCCAGCGGAATGAGTTACCCGGTGAGCGATCTGACGGTTGAAAATTGAAGCGAGTCAGATCAACGGCTATTATGATTTTCGGAGAGTGAACTAGCGCGGTGGATAATTCTGAGGTGCTCAGCGGAATTTGGTACGTGGCGTATGATCCGACGGTGGAGAGTTAAAAGGGTATCACATCAACAGCTGAGAAAAATTCTGGGGATCAAAGCTGCACGTTGGATAAAAGAGAGGAGCCCAGCGGAATTCATTACATAGTGCTTGATCCGACGGTCGAAACTTAAAGGGGGAATGATCAACGGTTGGGATCGATTCCGGGGTTGAAACTTGCATGGGAGATAAGTCCCAGACTCCCAGCGAAATTCGGTACATATCACTCGATCCAACGGCTCATGATAAACGATGATTTCATCGACGGTAGGAGATCATTCCGAGACGGAGACTGGCACGTCGTTTATCACCAAGGCGCTGAGCAGAACGGGGTACGTGGCACACAATCCAAAGGCCAGAAATTAAAGAGAAATCAGATCTACGGTCTTGAATGAAACCGAAAAATAGAGGTGCACGGCAGTTAGGGATAAGTGGTGGTTGCGGAAGTTAATGCTATCCACGTGGCGAATTGGGTGGTCCTATAAAGGCAGGGTTGACCGCGCCAATGATTATTTTATTTGCTCGGGACCCGGCGAAAAGGACCTGGCGATTTGGGAGCTTCCATTTGTCAGTGCCTGGCACGTTCCAAACACGCGCCTCCACAATGATCCAGGTAGGACTTTAACCCTGTAACTCCTTCATCAAATTACCATTATAAATTAAGAAATGGACCAAGGGAGCGAGGTTTGTGTGTCTGGTCGGGTCGCGGATGACAGAGAGGAATTTTTAGTAGACAGACACAGGGGCGTCTGCGACCCCTTCCTGTCCACTGGGAGCGTGTCCAGTAGCAAAGAGAAATTGTGGTCTTATTTTTCATAGGGGAATGACGTTCTGAATGTATGCAAGTCTTTTTTGTACCATTTCGCCCTTGAGCAAACCCTCCACTTCCCTGAATTTGCCGAATGGTGCGCGGTGAACTATTCTCCCTCTCAAAGGATCATTGTGAGTAGGTCCGCGTCGAAAATACTATGTAAAATTGATGCTTCGGTCGTCAGAGAAAACCTTAGTCTGCCTGAAAGCTACCCTGTAAATTATGAGTCTGTAAACGAATCTGTCCTTGCCGAGTTTTTCAAAAATTGTGAAAGTAAAAATCACTCTCGATTCCTTTCAAGTATCCTGAAGGAAGGTCAGTCCCTCGAAGGTCTTTTCTTGCCTTACCCCTTGCACATTTTTAGAACTGAGGTGCAACTGGTAATGTCTTTGGTCTATCAAGTGTTAGGTCTAGACGAAGATTGTCGTATAGGTGATGTTACCCTTAGTTTCTTGTTAAAAATAAATTCTTTAAGCCCTGAGTCCCAGTCAGTCCTCGTGCTTAATTTAGATGAGTACCTTGCCGAAGCGATCCACCTTCAGTTGACTGAGTTTCCCAAAGTCCAGTTCTTTAGGTTTCAAACATACTTGCTTAACATGTTATTATGCTCTAATGTTACTGAATTGAAATTCTTAAGTGATCTATGTTCTTCTGATTTTCCCAAGCAAATCAACATGGTTGAATTTGCCAATTCGATCATGTCCAAAATGTACAGAATGTTATTTGATAAGGACCTGCCCCATGTCCTAGATGAAATGAGATACCTAATGCAGTCATCACCCGAAGATCAGGTGGGGGACTGGTTCCTATACAGAGGTTACACAGTGTTAAGAATATATGGCTTTATTGGTCAGCCTTATAGGCTACCATCCTTCTTGACCCCAAGGATTTTCGCACTAGAGTTCATGAGGCAAATATTGTTGTCTGAGGAAGAGCACTTTGGTGCTTTCAAGAAATCTTCGAATGTTAAATTTCCATTTAAAGTTGGCCCTTTCATTTTTAAAGGTAAAGGTGCCATGGCATTTGTAGAAAAGTTGATGGAGAATATGGATTTCATAAAAGATGTAAATATGAACTACGACCCCCACCAGGTGATCTCATTGAGAAAACAGGAAAACAGGAATAAACCATTTGAGCATCAAGCTATTGAGGGGCTAGCTGAAATGGCCAATTCGCTACAATGTACTGACAGGTCAAAGTCTGATGAAGAGACAGCAGCCCGAATAACAGAAGGTGTTGGTATTTTGGTCAAGAGGAGTTTGTATGAAACTGAGAGTATGGATGTAGACGAGGAGGGCCCCCATAAAAGGACAAAGCTGCTGCAAAGTGGTGAAATTCTAGATGAGGAGGTTTCTGATGGTTCCAAAAGAGGTGCCTTAGTTCCCCTGAAAGCAGTACGAGTAAGTCAATTCTCTTTTAAAAGTACAGAGGGTGATGTAGACAGTTCAGAATTATGCCACGTGTTTAAGTCGAAGGAAGACCTAAAGGCCAGTTACATGGAAAAGAGGAAACAGTCTATGGAGGAAACAAGGAATTTGCTCCCGAAGGTTAGAAGTTTGTACAGTTCGAAGACCTCTCTGGTCTCTGCTAGAGATGCCGAGAGGAATACTTTTAAAATGGCTATGGTAAGCGATAAGAAAATGGCTGAAATGGAGATCCGGCTAGACAAAATCAGCACTCCAAATAAAATTCAACTCCACAAACAGACCAGCGATATCCTCTACTCAGACTTACTACAAGCCATGGTGAAGATTAGTAAATTACAGGTTTTGATAGATAAATTGGAGATCCAGTTGAAACATAAGAAAGTGGAAAATAAAGCAAACGTTGTTCAAATTAAGAAGCTGCAGATAGACATTGCTAGTTCAGACAGTACACAGGCAGTCAAAAGGTTGTTAGAGGAAAAGGATAATGCGCTCCAGGTCCTGAAGAAGAAACTGAAGATCCCAGGTACTGAACATGTTCAGGCATCTAAGTTTCTATCCCTCCAAGAAGAAAAAGATAAACTCCATCAGGAGATGATGGAATACAAAGGAAGAGCAAGAGAGCTACAAGAAGAAAAAGAGAAGTGGGAAGCCGAAAGGGAGGAGTTGTTATCCCAAATCTCCTTGATGAAAAAAGATCAGAATGAAGAGAAGGAGATTATGGAAGAGTTGATGAGCCAGACTCCCACCGATGAGGACCTGTCTATTGTAAATATCCAGAAGCCATTAGATGATTTCTCTACTGACGATTTGTTGGTGCCAATGTCCCAGGTGAGTCTGAAAGAAGAAGCAATCAAAGATTTGAAAGCAGAAAATGAAAAGATGAAAGCTGAACTGGCCAAAGTTAATGAAAGCAAAAAGCAAATACTACAGGATAGGAATCAATTACAGAAGAAATTTAATGAACTAAAGGAAAAATGCATTGGGAAAGGCCCTCTTCAGGGGGCAAAACACATCATTTGGGATACCCTGTGTATAGAGGTTACCAAGTTCAGGCACTATTTAAATTTTATTGATGATTTGAATATAATGATAAATTTGGCCCACCAGAGGCTGAAACTGGTAAACGAACATATGGAGAAAAGACCCCTTGTTACGGCTCAGAACACATTAAATTTTCTAAATTCATTGTCATATCAGAAGTTGCAGGAATTGGGCATAAAGGATAGAGTGTCAATAGTGATGTGGGAAAAGAAAA
This sequence comes from Pseudotsuga menziesii, assembly GCA_001517045.1. Classification (NCBI taxonomy): domain Eukaryota; kingdom Viridiplantae; phylum Streptophyta; class Pinopsida; order Pinales; family Pinaceae; genus Pseudotsuga; species Pseudotsuga menziesii. Next base: position 116,192 of record LPNX010962331.1, read on the forward strand.
TCATCCATAAGCATCACTTAATCAAAATGGTCCATGATAAATCAGAAGTGTTGTTGCTGCAGGTAAATAATTTTAAACAGGAGTTTAAAGAACTGTTCGAGGACGGATTGCTTTCTTTCTGGGATGGAGAAGGGCGCATGTTCTCACAAGAACATTATCATAACCTGCTTGTTCAGTGCCGCATGGATCACACCAAATTCAATGATTTGGAGAAAAACCTGATAGGGAAGACCATCGTGGATATGCTCACAGAGGATTTCAAGATTCTGTAGAAGTTCGCCATCATCAGGAGCAGACTGCCCAAAAAGTCCTATGAAGCATATATGGAGCTCGAGGTAGCTATTTGAGAAATGATGGAGTGTGACACCCCAAGTTCGGAGCAGTGGAAAGCTGTGGAGCAGTTTGGCAAGACAAAGTATATTCTCCATCCTTAAGAACAGGTGTCATGCGCTGAGGAGCTGATGGGGAAAAGACGTGGAGCTGATGAGGCAAAGACGTGGAGCTGATGGGGCAAAGATATGGAGCTGATGGGACAAAGTTTGTTGTCAATTTGATTTGTACTTTGTGGTCGGTTAGGATTGGAGTTGTAACAAAATTCCTAGGGGTTAGGAATTCAGTTACAAACTCTAAAATAAGCGGATCATTCTGTTATTGATCTCCTTGTTGGAGCACCGATGATTTTATGTATAAATATGCATATTTTTTAAGAGATGGGGGTTGGAACCCATCGAGTAGTGAATAATTTTGGAGAACATATCTGTTTTTGGATTGACAAAGTGAATGCATGAGAGTTTTGTCAGACATTCATGTGTCGTTGATATTACAGTCTGTGCCTCTTTCTTATGTGATTGTATTTCCCTTGTGTAACATTCCATTTTGTTTCTTCCTCGTATCTGGAATATAGAGTTAGATGATTGGAATTCATATGTGTATGCTCTGGTCACCATTTCAGATATTATTTGATTTTTCTGCTAAATTTGATATAGAACTCATCCTTGTTGATGCTCTGTATTAATGGGTTGTTTCTTCATCTCTTCTGTTCCACCTGAACCAATTTGAACGACTGTGATGATATGATTATCTTGCCTTTAATGAAGATCATGTATATGTATTTGTGGTATTTTTATATTTTTATATGACTCCATGCCCAACGGTTATGTGATTGTTTCAGCCAAATACATAAATCTGTGAATGTTATTTTTAATCTAGTCTTGTTAAATCTTTATTGAGAGATCCCTCTCTGGAAGAAAATACCAGTTTCTTCCTAAAGTGGTTTTGCTGTTACCTTGGAGTATACCTTTTACAACCTGGGTACATTCTGAGTGCTAACATGTTATATGTTCCAGGATTGAAGAAGAATCTTCTCTCCATCTCTCCACTAGATGAAAAAGGAATTAGAGTTGTATTTGTCTATGCCCAAGTTATAATGTGGCTGAGAGGGAATACAATAGAGGATGCAACAATGATTGGAGAAGAATATGGAGGCTTGTACAAGCTAAAGCGACAGCCTAAACAAGCACTGGTTCATGATTCAATTAAACCAAGCAAACTATGGCACAAGATTCTTGCACATGTTCACTATAGAGCACTACCGATGGCAAGAAAAGAAGTATCTGGACTACCAGAGATCCAGGAAAAGTATGGAGGCGTTTGCAAATGATGTGTACAAGGAAATAATGCAAAGAATATATTTCCCAAGAGTGAGAGCAAGGCCAAAGGAATACTGGAGATAGTACACTCAAATGTATGTGGACCCATGTCTTCTAGCTCATTAAGTGGGTATGTGTACTATGTTTCCTTTATAGATGATTTCTCACATAAGACATGGATATATTTATTGAAAGGGAAAAATGAAGTGTTCAGTAAGTTCAAGAAATATAAAGCCTTGGTCGAGAACCAAACCGATAGCAAGATCAAGACTCTACAGTCAGATAATGGTGGAGAATTCACTTCAGAATATTTCAAGGAACTCTGCAGAGAGTCCAGGATTAAGAGGGAATTGATCACTCCATACAATCCTCAGCAGAATGGGGCTTCAGAACAAAAGAACCTAACCATCATGGAAGAAACAAAAGCAATTTTGCATGTCTAGGATCTTCTTCTACACCTTTGGGAAGAGGAAACAAGGAAATTTTTGTATGTATAGAACCGTACTCCTCATCGAGTACTTAACAACAAGACTCTGGAAGAAGCTTTCTCTAGAGAGAAACCATAAATAATCCATCTGAGAATATTTGGATGCCCAGTTTACATACATATCTCAAAGGAGAAAAGAGCCAAGCTTAGTCCTTCTAGGAAGAACAATATATTTGAAGGATACAATGATACATCAAAGTCCTACGGAATATACTTCCCAGGATTCAAAAATATTGACATCAGTAGAGACGTAACCGTTGATGAAGAATAAACATAATTCAAATCCAGGAGGACACATATTCAAGAGGTCGAGGAACCTGAAGATATGAGAGCCTGAGATATGGAAATTGAAGAAATAATCCCAGAAGACCATCAATATCATGATATGGAAGAACCACAAGAGCCGGTAGAGACAATCTTTGAGAAGGACTCCCACAAGAGGAAACCAGCATGGGAACAAGATCTCATACGAGAAGCAGAAAGGTATGGCTTTCTAGAAGAAATACATAGAGAGATAAAAAGGGAAAATCCCTAAAATAGATATGTGGCACTTCTATGTGACATCATTGATAGAGAATATTCCACCTATGAAGAGGCTACAGAAAAGAAAGAATGGAAGGATGCTATGATCAAGGAGTATTAGTCGATCATGAAGAACGATGTCTGGGAGATAGTTCTAAGACTGGAAAAGAAGGATGTTCTGACTTCGAAGTGGATCTACAAGATAAAGCATGCTGCATATGGAAGCACGAGAAATACAAGGCAAGGTTCATAGCACAATGCTTCTCATATAAATAAGGCATAGACTATGAAGAGACATTTGCACCCGTGGTGAGGTACACTTCCATTAGGACCATACTTGCATTGAAAGAAGTTATGAAATGGAAAATACACCAAATGGATGTCAAGAAAACTTTCTTGAATGGTTAGTTGAGGAGGAAGTGTATGTGGAACAACCACAGGGATTCGAGACACATGACAGGAAGACCCATGTGTGCAAATTGAAGAATCATTTGTATGGATTGAAACAAGAACCAAGGACATTGTATAGTAGGATGGAAAGCTTCCCGATGATCCTAGGATTTACCAAGAGTAAAGAAAATTCCAACCTTTACTTCAAGGTTGAAGACGGAAGACCGATGATGCTCCTGCTATATGTCAATGACTTGGTTCTGATAGGCAAAGAGGAACTCATTAAAAATGCAAGGAGGAGACTTGCTACAAAGTTTGTGATGAAATACCTAGGCATGATGCACTACTTCTTAGGAATGGAGGTGTGACAAAGTGCAGATGGGATCTTCCTTGGTCAAGGAAAGTATGAAGTGGAGATTCTGAAGAGATTCAGAATGTTGGACTACAAGGCAATAATCACACCTTTGGAATCTAACTTGAAGCTTCTAAGTGATGCTTCATCAGATACAGTTGATGCCATGATGTATCAGCAAATGAATGGCTCATTGATGTATCTAACGAATATGAGGCCAGACATATGCTTTGCGGTGAACACCTGAGTCAATTCCTAATGTATCTAAGACATGTTCACCTGATAGTTTCAAAGCATGTACTAAGGTACCTAAAAGGTACATTGGATTATGGACTCAAATATGATGCAAAACAAGAGATTAACCTACACGGTTATGTTGATTCATATTGGGCAGGTAGTGCCACTGGAAGGAAGAGCACCTCAGATTGTTACTTCAGTTTGAGATCTAGCATGGTATCTTGGTTCAGCAAGAAGCAATCATGCGTGGCACTGAGTACAGTCGAGGAATAATATGTTGATTTTTTCATCACTAGTTGTGAGGCAATGTGGCTACGAAAGCTATTGTCTTACTAGTTTGGTCTACAGTTCGATGTGACTTGTATATTCTGCGACAATTAGAGTTGTGTGAAGTTATCCAAAAAACATAGAGATCAAGTTCCACTATATCAGGGATATGGTGCAAAGAGGAGCATTGAAGCTCCATTACGTGGAAACAGATGAGCAAATATCTCATGTGTTGACAAATCCTCTATCCAGAGTGAAGTTTGAGTACTTCAGAGAAAGACTTGGTGTGATCCATATTAAGACCCCTCGAAAGAGGGAGTGATTTTCTCTAGCATAGTTAGAGAGACAAGTTGTCTGAGAGTAAAATCCTGATGAAGATCATAGGTTGCTCAGATGTAATTAGTCTTGTAGGTTATCCTTGGATGTAATAACTCCTGGCAAAGCTCGCAATTTATTCTTGGATGTAATCAATCCTGATATGATTCTATGCTAGAAATAACAGATGCATAATATCTCACATGGGAAATGAGACAGGTTATCCAAGAAGGAAAAATACCAGTGAAGCAAGATGCTTGGACGTAATCAGTCTTGTAGGTTGTCCTAAGAGGTAATCATTACTGGAGAAGCTCGCACATTGTCCTTGGATGTAATCGGTCCTAAGACAGGTTATTCAAGTGTAAATATGATCCCTAGAGTGGTATGCAGGTTACTTGAATGTAATAATTCATGTGGGTTGTCCGATTGTAAAAGGAGTACACACATAGTACATAGATTACTCGGATGTAATATGCCCCGAAGGTTGTCTAAACAAAAAATATCCTGGACATAGGTTGCTCAGATGTAATAAGTACTTGAGGTTGACCTAGAATGTGAAAGTCCTGATGAAGCTAGTTTTTTCGTCATAATCAATCCTTACATATAATCTATATATGTGTGTGTTCCCATGTTTATATTATTAGGTTATGAATCACATGAGGTGCACCTAGTCCTTTCTCCTTTACTGGTAGAACATAGGTTGACCATGGATGCTCTATGTGCTCTATTTTGTTTTGTGCAGTACAAAAGAGATGATATGGATACAATGAGATAAAGGTAGAAGATGCAAGTTATTTCCATGGAAATGTAAATAAGGTACTAGACAATACTTGTGAGATGGATTGCTCGAAGATGTGATGAAGACCTAGATGAGGATTAGGCCTACACCCAGCATGAACAAGGGTTGGCTCTATAGAAACTTTCAATGACAAATAGTACCATTTGATGATCGATAAGAATATGATGATGGAAGCAACTATGATGATGACTCTATTACTCCGTGATGATGACTCTGCGATGAATACTTGACCAAATGTGTTGATGACTGTGGAAGAGAGATAATACCTTCCTAGTTAAGAGGGAGTGTTGATGTATTTGTAACTTTGGAATATATTATGATGTATATTATCATTGTATGTTGTTGTACCCCCATTGGAGATGTGTTTTCCTCCTTGCAGGAATTCTTTATTGTGTCTAGACCTTGAGGTACAACCTTCATTGTAAGTCGAGGAAATAGTCCCCAATGTGACATTATGTAATGTGTGTTTGGTTTCTCTCTAATAGAAGTCGGCCCTATTAGTGAAATAGATCATCCCAGCCGTGTAAAAGGTCATTAACTTGATTAGTATAAATGGGGAGGCACCCTCCCTCATTTATAAACACCTCACACTCACTCAAGTTCGCATGAGAGAGAGAGAGAGAAGGGAGGAGAGAAAGATATCTGCTAAATAATTCTTATTACTAGGATTGATCATCTTATAACACAGTCTTTGCGATTGTCCTATTCTAAGGATGTTTGCGAGTTTTTATCCTTTATGGTTTCCTGGTTGAAAATATTTTTTTCTTGTGTATCTGTTATAAGGCTTATGCATCTAGTTGTACTTGTTATTATTTTAGGCAAAGATCCTAATTGAGATAATAATATATATACAAACTAACAAGTGGAAGCCCTAGAGATCGCAATGAAGTTGGAGGCTTCACCAGTCGGTGAAACAGGGATTGGCATGCACCAGATACAGTCACTACTGGTGAATCTTACTATCCAATTACAAGATAGTAAGAAAGGAAAAGATGTTCATGAAGAAGTATGGTGCAGTAGATGTCGGTCTGAGGGACATCACAAGAATCAGTGTCTGGATTTTTTAGAATACTTACAGTCAGGGACACCGAACCCATTGAGTTAAGGAGGATTTCCTTGGTGTCTAATTTTTCAAACAAGAGGGCATCGGTCAGAAGAATGTGTATACTTACAAAAGGTTGTATTGAAACAAACTAATCTCTTCTACAACTTTTTTTCAATCGATTGGTCAAGAATAAAAGGATCACAAAGCTTATGATTTTCTCCAAGAAAGGATTATGGATACATAATTTATGAAGGGAGAAGAGGAAAAACCAGTGGAAAAAATTCAGCTGCAACCATAGTATACCCAGCTGTAGTATAATCAGTCACGACCATAATATAACAAGCCACAACCGCAGTATAATTAGTTGCAACCACAGTATAACTAGTCGCAACCGTAGTATACTCAACCGCAACAAACTTCGCAATTCAACCAACAGCAGTATAACCACCCACCATACCAGTAGCAAGGAATATTTTGTAGAGGATGTAATGGGATCTTTGGTCATGGAGGAGCTATGAGTCGAGGTCATGGACCAGTTACATGCTATAACTGCGGAGTACTGGGACACTATTAGAGGGGATGTATGAATATAGAATCCCAGTGTACTTACTATAGCGCAGCAGACCACACCGTTGAGGAATGTCCACAATTAACTGTGAAATGGAATTCTAAGAACATGCCACAACCACAACCAAACCAAAATCCAAATCAGACTCAGAATCAACAAAGTCTTGGACCAAGTGTGGGGAATATATCAACGGCACTAAGGACTCAACCAGTAAATGTCGACATAGTAACGAGAGGAGGAGCTACGATAGGAGATGACGAACCACTGCTAAATGTCTAGCCTGCAACTCAAAAGAAAGTCCAATTCAATGTAGAAACATAGAAAGAAACCTTCTTTGAAGTGAAAGACACCTTGAACAAGAACAAAGGTAAGCTACCTATTTACAAGACACCACCAAGTTTTGATTCGACAAACTCACCAAGATTGAAGAGAAAAATCATTACTTTGAAAAAAATTCTGGGAATTTGTTTAACGTTAGAAAAAGATCAAGATGCATCAGTAGAGATAACAATATTGTTGTATCAATAGGAAGAAAGGGCGACCGAATCACCTAGTTAATTTTCTACAGAAGAAGAAAACATGAACATAAATGAGGAAGAATGTCCAAATCAGTGAATATGATGTAGATTCAGTTGTTTTGGATCTAGGATCATAATGGAATATCCTAACCAAGTGAACATGGGAATGATGAGGAACCATAGCTAGTTTATTCCTCGGTATAGCTTCGTCTGACAAATAAGGCCAAGGTTTCTCCAATCGGGAAAGTACCTCGTCTACCTGTCGAAGTGGAAGGGTTGAAGACATACGCAGACTTTGATGTTATTGAAATAGTCAATGACACCAGCCCATAGCCTACATTGTTTGGAATTGGTTGGGAAATGGAAAAATTGATGGTTATCAATTTCAAGAAAAGGATAATGACATTCAAGAATCGCAACATGAGGGTTATTGCCCCATTAGATCCCCTCGAAGGACGACGATATGTAAAACCAATAAAATATGAAGCAATGGGAAGTTGGGATAATTCCTATAATGTCTCTGAATACTATATCAATCCCACTATTGCTGGAGAATTACACTGGCAAAGCATCAGCTCAGCATCTTCAAATTCAAACGAAGTGCTAGAGAACTGGTTGAACCGACTACATGAAGTATTTGATCTTCTGACATATGGAGGACTACCTAATCTAGTATTTTTTCTTAGGGAATTAGAATACAAAGCATTTGAACCACAATGCTTGTTGGCCCTAGAAGAGGCATTGAAGGCTACTCCAACAAGATAGTGGGATATGCACAAGCCAATGTTAGAGGACTGTCAGATATGTCGACGATTGATGGAATTTCTATTCGGGGAGGATGAATGCTATCAAGGAAAGAAATATGAAAAAATAAATGATAAAAATTCCCATCTGATAACATGACAAACAACATGGGGACTAAGGCCAAAAGAAAAATGGTTTCACACATTCATCCATACGTTGGATGAAATACCGCGAAGATGGTATGTTTCCACAGAGTTGAGAATGGAAATGACAATGTGGGAAGAACTTGGTGTCAACTCCAGTCATACTTTTAGTTTCATGAATGAAAATCCATTTATCCATAGTGTGCTACAGGACATCTACGACAAAATATTGGAGATAGCTATGGCCGAGCTATCGACAGGATCGCAGAAAACACTAACACCACAGATGATGATGGGATGCTACAAGGTATTGAAAGAACCTAATAATGAAGAAGATCCAACAGCTATCGACATTCCATAGTTGAAGGAAGTTGTGACATCGAAGCACCAGAAATTCCACATGACAAATTGAAACAATCGTTCAAGATAAAAAAAGGTCAATATTGTGACAGAAGAAGACCCAAATTTTGCTAGTATTGGATATTACTGGGATGATTCAAAGATGGGGAAAGTCACTGATCTGCTACATGAGTTCTAGGACTTATTCCCGACCAAACTTTCCTAGATGAAAGGTATTTCAAAGAACTTGGGAGAAATGAAGATTCCTCTTAAACCCGATGCAAAACCAGTGAAGCAGCGACCATACAAGCTGAATCCAAGATACAAAGAACATGTCAAATTCAAACTAGAAAGGATGTCATATGCATGAATTATCGAACCTACTGAAGAATCAAAATGGATTATTCTAACAGTCATGCAGGACAAAAGACTGGTGAAATACGGATCTATGTCAATCTGAGAAAATTGAATGACGCAAGTCTTCATGATCCCTTTCCGAAATTATTTACTGATGAGGTACTAGAAGGAGTTGGAGAAAATGAAATCTATTCATTCATGAATGGATTCTCAGGCTATCATCATATCCAAATTGTGAAGGAGGATCGACACAAAACCACTTTTGTGACAAAACGGAGATGTTTTCAGTCCACAATGATGTCGTTCAGTCTCAAGAATGCATAGGCATTTTTTTCAAGGTTAGTTGTTGTTGCATTCAAAGAATTCATTCATAAATACCTTGTAGTCTACATGGATTCTTGGATCGTCTATGGGTTTGTTAAAATACCATACTGTGAACCTTCAATTGATGTTGGAAGGGTGTCAAAAACATCATATTCAGTCGAATCTAAATAAATGTATATTTTTAGAACCATTTGGAATTCTATTGGGACAAATTGTATGCAAGGAAGGTATTAATTTGTCACAGTGGTCTAGGAACTGAAAACACAGTCTCACAAAGAATACAAACAAATATGCATAAAATTGGCAAAATGGTGTTGCAATGGGAGTAGCAGCTCTGTATAATCAATGAATAATGAATAATACAATACAATGATCATGCAAGATGCATGAATTCCAAGACAATTCAAATTCCCAAGGAGGTCATTCGAATTGAATGAATGGGTGTAGCTTAACTGACTGTAAGCCACAGTAAACACATTATTTAACCAACTGATCAAGTGTTGATTGACTCAACTGAGTCCTAACTGAAGTTGGAGTGCAATGAATGACTGAGTCTAACTAAAAGTAGCTCAGACACATGTCACTGCATGCCAACCAGCAAGTGGTAGCACATCAATAACTCCAATGAACCCCGATGAGGTTAACTGAAGTCAAACTGGTCATCAGAAGTGGTTGTAGGTAACTATGTTAGCTCCAGTTCATAAATAATCATTAAAAACTATTAAATAATGAATGGAGTCACCTTCACCACTTAACTTAACTGATTGTAACCATCAGTTATCAATTAGGTGCATTTATGACACTCATATCACTCCCGGAGTGCTCCAGTTGGCCTCCTTGACTGAAGGTAGGTGTGGGTGTGCTCATGTTGATGTCATACAGTGCTCCTCTGATGTCAATTAAGTCAATAAAACTTAGGATAGTGGTTTAACTAGGCCAAATTGACCAAAATAAGTGTGTATGGTGGTAAATGTCTCCAACACCCCCCCTTAAGCTATACTCAGGAGAAGTAGAAACATAAAATGCATGAAATGATAGGGCCCCAGAAACAAAGGCCATAGGTCACCCTGTACAATAAATTAACTACTTAATATAACCAAGGAAATGCGGAAAACCTCATGGGAAAAATACCCCCCCTCAAACTAAGTAGTAAATCAAGAATTTTTTGGTTCTTCTATGTAGTAGCATCCTACGACTGTGCATGTGAACCTCTAAATCCAAACTAAATGAATATGTCTGGAGTAATCTTCCACTTTGGAAGAAGAACAATTCACTCAACTGAATCAGAAATATAAACAGTTGCACACTGAAAACTAGACCCATGTAGAGCAACTGAAATCATCTAAATAGAGAGCTAAGGTTCTTGAGGATTCGAACCATGTGTGGAACACTCAAGAAACTGATATGTCACAGCCTTGAACAGAAAACCATGAGTGGTAAAATCATCCCTAAATATTAGGAGCAAGTGTCCAAGCGAATGTAGAATGTCTTCCTCTTTACTAGTTCTGTGAGGAGATGAGCATGTGACCAAAGGTAGAGAAGTCCTGGGACTATGGAGAGCGAATGTTTGAGCTCCATAATCTGATATAGCTTCAAAAATATCTAATTATTTACAAAATAAAATATCAGCAACCTCATAAGAGGAAACTAACACCAAATCCCCAGCAGCAAATTTGAAGAAGAATTGCAGTACTTGATTTTTCACACCGAAATTGGTGAGAGAAGCTTCAAGCAGTACTGAAAGATATTGGATTTTAAAATTTGAACCAAATAATATCAGATCAGAAATTAAATCAAATCCAAATAGGTTCACAACAGATCCAAAAATGTGAAATTAAATCAAATCCCCAGCAGCAATTTCGAAGGAGACTTGAGGTACTTGTTTCTTCACACCGTTGATAAGAACAACTGCAAGTAGTACTAAAGGTTTATCAACCTGAAATTTTGAACCAAGAAATATCATATCATATCCAAATAATATCATATCATATCCAATAAGGTTCATATCAGATCCAAAATTATAGTCAACCGAGACGGTGGATGCACAATTGTCTTTTTCTTCAAAATTCTAAATTTTGGTGCATGCAATTCTGCGGGAATTTGCTGGAAGATATAGATCATGGGGAGCAAATTGATCACTCTTGTAATATAATATTTTTTCCAAAATATCCAAGGTATTACATATTTCCACACCAGCAGCAACATTAGAGGGAGAAAAATCAAATTTCTCTTCAATTTCGGAAGCAATTACTTGCAAATTTTGCACAGAATTCAAAGGAAAATCACTGGAGAGTGTTTGCATGGAAGTGCAGTAGTATTTTTATTCTATATCAGAGATTTGAATGTATTCTTATGTATCATCCATATGAGGAGATGAGATATCAGAGATCTCATAAACTTTTGAAGAATCAAGAGAAGGAGTCACTCCAAGGAGACTTTCTTCAATTCAAATTGACTGTGTAGAAGATTCTGCTTCTTATTCATATTGAACAACTTCATCAGAGGGAGTAGAGGCCGAGAATTTTGATTAAAGAACTCATGTGGTGCTGGATGTGATCTCCAAAGTGCTATTATGATCCTCATTGTGCTTGCCAAAGGTTCTGTCCAATTTTGTCCAGAGATCCTTTGGGTATTCAACAGAACCAATAAGGTAACGCAAGCTAGGAGAAAGGGCCAGACATATTGCTCCAAAAGCTCTATCATCGTCATTTAGATAGTCATTCTCATTCTCATAAGACTCTTTTCCAAGTCCAATAGACACCTCATAGATACCTCGTCTCTTCAGAGCTGCAATCATCTTCAACTTCCATTCTGAATAGCTTGTGAATGGGGTGAGAAGAGGGACTGATGATTCCATTCGAAGTTGTACCTGTTAAAACCTACAAATCACAAAAAAAGGGGCACCGTAAGGTCAAATAGCCTACACATTTTAGGATTTCATCACACCCATCATAGTTGATCAAGCAAGCTTGACCAACAATTCCTTAACTTGGGGTATTAAGTGGTAAGCCTTGGCTTCTGGTGCAGTGCTGGAATTTTGAGCTTTTGCTCAATTTTTCATGCAATATCTATCAAAAACCATGTTTTTGAGAGATCTGATCTTCATCCCACCGTGAGCTCTGATACCATATTAATTTTTCACAGTGGGCTAGGAACTGAAAACACAGTCTTACAAAGAATACAGACAAATATGTATAAAATTAGCAAAATGGTGCTGCAATGGGAGTAGCTTCTCTGTATAATCAATGACTAATGAATAATATAATACAATGATCATGCAAGATGCATGAATTCCAATACAATTCAAATTCCCAAGGAGGTCATTCGAAGTGAATGAATGGGTGTAGATTAACTGACTGTAAGCCATAGTAAACACACTAGTTAACCAACTGATCAAGTGTCGATTGACTCAACTGAGTCCTAACTGAAGTCAAAGTGCAATGAATGACTAGTTCTAACTAAAAGTAGCTCAGACACATGTCACTGCATGCCAACCAACAAGTAGTGGTGCATCAATAACTCCAATGAACCCCGATGAGTTTAACTGAAGTCAAACTGGTCATCAGAAGTGGTTGTAGGTGCCTGTGTTACATCCAGTTCATAAATAATCATTAAAAATAATTAAATACTGAATGGAGGTGCCTTAACCACTTAATGTAACTAATTGTAACCATCAGTTATCAATTAGGTGCATTTATGACACTCAAATCACTCCCGGAGTGCTCTAGTTGGCCTCCTTGGCTGAAGGTAGGCATGGGTGTGCTCATGATGATGTCATACAGTGCTCCTCTTATGTCAATTAAGTCAATAAAACTTAGGATAGTGGTTTAACTAGGCCAAATTGACCAAATTAAGTGTGTATGGTGGTAAATGTCTCCAAGAGAAGGCATGTTGGTCGATCCCGTTAAGATCATAGTAATTTTCGACCTACCGACACTAACAACAGTGAAACAACTGAGAGAAACATTGGGCCACATTGGGTATTACCAGAATTTGATAAGGGGATACACAGTGATCACTGCATCAATGGATAAATTGTTGAATATGGATGTGAAGTTTGAATGGAAGGACGAATCCCAGATGAGTCTCGATACATTAAAGTAGAAGATGGTTGCAACACCAATATTGGTTTTTCAGAATTGAACAAAGGAGTTCCATGTCCATGTCGATGCTTCGTTAGTTGCATTAGGAGTAATACTGGCCCAGCTGGGAGAAGGATCAATAGACCACCCAATTTCATTTGCAAGTTGGAATTTGTCTATAGCGGAGAGAAACTACACGGCAACGGAAAGGGAAGGACAGGCAATGGTATACGCATTGCAAAAACGCTGCCACTACATGTTAGGAGGACATTTCAAAATATTAACGGATCACTCAGCACTGAGGTACTTTTTCAATAATCCTATGTTAGGGGGGTATCTGTTGATGGTTACTACTATTTAAAGAATTCAGTTTCGAGATCATTGTGAATCCTGGAAAACTAAATGCAGTACTAGATCAGTTATCAAGGATAGAGTCAGACAAAGAACCGAGCAGCATCGAGGACGGTCTACCTGACTCATAGCTGTTTAGAATCGAAATGGTCAATGATCATTACGAAAAAATTATTCAAATTTTAACAATAGGAAAATCCCCTGCAGAGCTCACCACTACTCAAAAGAAGAAACTAGTTGTCAGATTTGTTGACTTCCAATTGATCGCAGGACAATTGTACAAGATGGGGCCAGATGAAATTCATCATTTTATTAAATTCATTGGCTTCCTAGATGGTGGAAAAATAAGTTGATATCAATCTATCTAGTAACCTAGGTCAAGGATGGTGAACTTAAGCATTACAGAAAAATGTATCCTCACAGAATTGTACAAGATGGGGCCAATATTTCCTCAATTTCTCTAATTTATATCGTCCTCGGTCTACACATAGAATCCGCAACAAGAATGAGTGGTGAAAGAGAAATTGAGGAAATATTGACACATTCAGTACGCCTTGAAGAGGACCTCTTCATCGCAAGGTTTCATCAGCAAGTGGAAAATGATCGGCAGAAGGAATGGCATGATCGCCATGTCAAGGAGAAGCACTTTCAGCATGGAGATATGGTTCTCCTCTATGACAACAATTTTGCAAAGCACCCAAGTAAACTTCATATGCATTGGTTAGGTCCCTACATCATACATTTCATCACCGACAGAGGTGCGGTACAACTGCAGTAGTTAGACATAGTGCTTCTACCGAAACTAGTAAACAAGAGCTAGCTAAAGCCCTATCAAGATAACCAGGTGCGACACTAATGCCAATAGTCGCAATGAAAAAAAATGAATGATGATGAATGAAAATTTCTGAAGGAAAATATGTGGACAGAAGGAAGAGCGATGAGAAAATTTAAACTACGACAAGGTTTAAAACTGGTTGATATCGGACGAGGTGTGAACTGGTCAAATCAGACAATAAATGAAGCAATTATACCATGCGGGTGACGATGCAAGTTGGAAATATTTGCAATTAATGACCAAGGCGTGCATTGGATTTGCATAATCAACAAAGGATTGGTCAATCAATGAGGATTTAGTGATGATGGAGTGAATCCCTCACACAAAAGGCTCGGAGGATATTAAATAGATCGAGAGGCATGGTTCGACCCATTGTGAGTCGAAAGGAAGAATCAGAGGTAAGAGAGGAAGAGTTAGAGCTAAGAGAAGTGTAGGCATGAAGAAAAGTGTTGGAGAAGCAACAACGCAGATTATTTCAATCACAATCACACATGAAAATCCAATTGCGTGGGAGACAATCGTAGAATAAATGCAGGAAATTGTGTCTACAGCAGGGTATTCGATTATGAAGAAGAGGAGCACTAATCGTCCGATCACTCTATATAGAAAAACCAAGATAATCTAAGATTCAATGAGGGGGGCTGCAACAGAGGTAGAAAACCATCAGGACCAATGGTAGAAAACATCTGAGGGTACATACCACCAATAATGGAAGGGGCACTGGTCGTAAGGATTGGAAAATCCAACATGTATTCCATTAAGATGCCTGCAACACCTAAAGGTGTCCATGTGACGATGAACATTGTGTCACGACTGGAGAAGCTCTGATACAATGACCACGACATTATCTCATCCTTGGAACGCACGAAGGACACCTATGAGGAAACAACACAAGGAGGTTGAGGTTCGATCATCAGAGAACCTACGCAATGGGCATTGGGATTACAACAGTCTAGTTTGTTGTCGATCATCTACATGCCACATTTTTGCAGATCTACAAAGGTTAATGCATGTTTCAAATAGTTGTTGGCATGCTTCCATGGTAGTTATTTATGGCTAGGACAAAGGTCATAATTATAGTCGATTTGATCTTTCAAATCACTGGCCTACCCAAGGAAGGGGTTGACCCATCATAGTAATTTCGAGGGAAGGATAATGATAAGAAGATGGTAGCGAAGCTACAAATGAAAGATTGAGTGATAAAGGATAAATGAGTGTATTTCATTGATACCATCAATGACCTGGTAGTGCATGTCGCATCAAAGTTGTTGACAATGAAGATAGTGCAGAAGAATCGCCTGAATCAATGCACGTCAGGAGTTATTTCATCCTAAGTAGTGCGCAAATGACATACAGATGAATTGGTCCCTATTCTCGTTGAGCAAGTTGATGGAGGACATTGTATTGGCACAAGAGGTTGGTAAGCCATTCACTTATTCTTGGCTGCTAATACTCATGATGTTGGTTGGTTGGATGGAACCAACACATTATCAAGCGATGGAGGTTGACGCTATCAACATCTTCAGAGGTGAAGATATATGAATTTGTGGGCACTCAACGATAAGGAGTGGAAAATGAACAACAATATATAGTTCTGCTTGTACTAAGACACACTACGAGAGGAAGTAGTCAAGGTACCACGTCTCATCGACCAAGATGCAAAAAAGTACCACAAGATTGCATGATTGGCGATGGGACCCCACACCATACATATTCAGGAACGAGAAAACACAGAGAACCAATGTCTTATGACACAATATAAGTTAACGGATAAATATTTGGATGCCATCAGCGAAGAATGGCCTCTGAAATGGAAAGTTCGATAAGTGATGAAGAACTGTCGGAACCATGAAATGGACCACCAACAAATGTCCCACAAGAGCATAAGGCCTCGAAGGACTCAAAAGAATAAGAAGATTCGTAAGATGAATCTTCCTTAGAAACTTTGAACAAGTCGAATTTAGAGAAACAACAGGAAGAAGAGTGGACGAAGCGTCATTTCGAGAAAGGTGAGGGGAGAAGCATCGCAAGGCTCTTTGATGACCATGTAAACATGGTACTGGCCGCAATCATTACAATGGCCAATGAGCGTTAGGAAAAATTAATGCATCATTCAACAGGATACTTCCACCAAGGCACATAACTACTGCAGAAACTTACCAATGTAGTGCTCGAGATGAGGATACCATAAGAAGCAGCACTGAAAAGGGTGGTTGAGGTCGACATCGATACAAGAGTGAGATTTATACATATCCTACCAAATATGATCACTAGGAGGGATGAGGATACCAAATGTGATCCTAACTACTGACCTCGGTAAGTCCATGTTCCATGACTTGATTTGCAACATAACAAGTTCTTTCTTGGTGGAATTGTTCACAAGGTCTACACCATTGAAGTACTTCTTCTACCATGTTAGCTGAGTCTAATTGGTTTGGACTCCTAGGCTCTTGCTGAGGGGATTTCTTCTGATACATCTAATTTTTCTTGGGCTGAAAGTTCCTAGGTCCATTATTCCTTTCCATTGTGATCAATCTATTCTGCATGTCATTCAATTGTGCAGTATGATTGGCCATCTGTTGGTTTTGACTAGTAACCAAGTTTTTTATCAAGAAAAGGGATCTTTAGAAGTTCCCTTTTCTTCTGATTCAACAGATTTATCCTTGGTCTCTTTGTTGCAGGAAGTGTTTCCCCTAGTGTAACCTGGAATGTTGGACTTTCCTGAAGATTACATATCCTTTTCTATTTTCTCGGCCAATTCCTGGGCAGTTTTCAAATCAGTCGGTTCTTTATCTCTCAACTAGTACCTTAAGTCACTGATGAAGGCTTCAATGTAGGATATGAGGATAGAGGCATTTTTTGTCTTGATGTCTCTAGGAAGGTTCACAACCACACGCCTGAATTTAGTGTTAAATTCATCCATGGTTTTATTCTCCATCTTCTTTATGTTATAAAGGGCAGCAAGTAGATGTCTTGGTTCCTTCTTTTCTCCCCATTTCTTCCTAAAAACATCCTGGAATTCACTAAGAGTTTTATATGAATCATCATCTAGGTCAAGGTAGCATTCTTCAGCATCATCTTCTAAGAATAAATCCAAGAGCTTCATTTTGACATCATCATGGTCATGGGAAGCATCATTGCAATAACTGACCAAGAGTTTTTCAAACTTTCGAAGGTGAGACTTGGTAGTGATGGAATTATTGCCCTGAAATATGGGGAGCTTCTTGATAACATATTTTGGAATGGTGTGGGGAGAACTTGCTATCTGAGAAAAGTCAAGGGGTTTTAAGAATTCTGTCATTTCTTGAGATTGGTGAACATGACTCTCTACAAATATGTGATGGATATCTGAGAGGGATTGGTCTCCTAAATCTTCAAGGTTTCTATGAGAAGTCTGCCTATCCAATCTTTCTCTAATAAACCTTTTGGGATCAGGGAGAGGATTGAATAATTGTTGGTGGTTTCTTCGAGTAGAAATTCTTGAAGGGATGTTAGATAGTGGATTCGCCAGATGGATCGAGTTTTAATTTTTATGTTTTTGAAAGACAAGATCAATCAAATTTTTTTATCTTTTTAGTTGTTTAAAAAAAAGTTAAGCTAAGTCGTACTCGAGAATAAAAAGATTTATCCCCGGCAACGGTGCCAAAAATTGTTTCCGCCTTTCACACACCTGGTGGGGAATGTGGCAAAAATCTTCAAGACACTAGGTGTGTCCTTGGGGGCAAGTATCGAGTCAAGGTTGTCACCTTGTTCTTGACTCTTCCGTTTAGGCTTAACTCCTAATGAAGCCAAGGGGGGTAGACCCTTTTAAGTTTCTAAGGCAAAATTATTTAGAATGATGATGTTAAACTGAATGAGTTACTTAGGAGTTTGAAATTTAACCATAAATAACCATAGATGACAAGATAAAAAAATGAGCACAGGAAAGCACAATGCTAAGACACAATATACATATATAGAAAGAAAATAGCCAGTGCCTTAAAATGGAGTTGCAAAATGATTAAATGTGCTTGCATGTGCTTGTGGTTTGTAACACCCTGGTTTTGACCCCATTTGTGTTAAATATACGAGATACATATGTTGTAAATAATCATGGTGAGGATCTAAGGGAAAAGGCCCCACCATCAATTTTGTTATGTTATGTTTCGGATTGGAATGGTCACCGATGGTATATCGGGACATACGACATATATTAAATTGTGGCATCATGTAAATGTGCAATTTTAATTAAATGACCCAACCAGCTATGTTCACCGCAACCAAATTGAAAAGGGCATGATTTCAAAGGATATGGAAGGGGAATGCTGAACATTGAGCCATGGGGGGAAATCCATGTGTCACCACTCTCTTCTCTCACCTTCCCTTGTCTCATCGAACAACCACCTTAGTTATTTATGTTGTTAGTTGGGGTAGCTGTTGGCTGGAAGGAAAACCACTACTACGGCCATGTCTGCTCTCACTCTCCATGACGTGCCTTTTGGTAGCAGATGGTCTGTCCACTATGGGGATGGAGAGTTTGTTCGTTTTCCCTCATGCTGGGCGGAGTTAAAAGGTTCCACATTCCATTTTTTAGGGGTTCACCTTCCCTCTCTCAGGGGATTGTCAGTCTATGGTTGCATCCCTTCCATTCACATAGAGAACCGATTTTCCCTTGGCATGAACGGACTGTGTATTGTCTCACCCTTCCTCTGGAGATCGTGGCTATGTTTTCATTACTGATCCATTTTTCCTGTTTTGCGCTCCTAATCGGATAAGGTAATGTCTTAGGTTTTCATCACTGAACTGTGACTATTGGCTACGTATTTCCCCTCACGTACAGAGTGGGAGTCTATTCCTTCCCCATTCTTTTTCCTGTGCAAGATTCTTCAGCGATTGCATTGATGATCAGGTGTTGTGGGTTCATGGTTGTTTGTGGGATGTTGTTTTCCCATGATTGCTTGGCTGTGTTTTCCCTTTTTATGGTGGTATCGGTTGAAGATTGCTGTGACTTCCTATGTTCTGGTCGACTGTGTTTTTCCCCTGTAAAATCTTGAATAGTTGTTTGGTTGCTTGCATGCAATGGTTTTGTCCTCGGACTGCATTGGAGTGGTGAATGAGGGCTTGAGGTGCTTGATAAACCTGGTGGGTTGAGAACCACACAGACAGAGCTACTGAGCTTGCTTTCTTCTCCACAACCCCTGAATAGCACTGGAAGGGAGATCAGGGTCTAAGGGACTACGTTGTAGAGAAGAGACCGATTTCCTTGTGTTGGGTGTGTGTGGGTGTTCTAGAAGCCAGGATGGCTCTGGTGTTGGTGTCTGTAGATCTTCAATGAACTCACCATCTTAGCATTTAGCCTTTCCCAGCTCCTGGGTGGCCTAATAAACCCAACCTTTTTCGACCATCGACGATCGGCAGAAGATATTTATTTTCATTGTCGATGGTCAGACAAGGGAACTGCCACTAACTACATCAAAAAAATTTAGCTGATGGCGTACCCGCCGTTGCGGTAGTCTAAGACATTATCCACCCAACGGATAGTTAATCCGACAGCCAATGTGGCAAAAGACAGAAGAGGAAAATTTTCAAAATTTTTCCAATTGTTGACTTCATCGACCATTGGGAAACGTTAGTTGTACGGGTCGCCTATGAGCATCGGAAGGAATTAGTGGTTCAAAGCACCGCCGTTACGGAAGCCTAGTGCACTAATCCTCCGATGGATACAGGTTCCTCTTACTGATACCTTGATGGTTGTGTTTCAGTCACCGATCATAGGAGAATAGTCATTAACATCGCCGATGAATAGAAGATGGAAGAGCCAATGCAGCGGAAGACAAGGCAAGAAGAAAATTCAAAATTTTCTCTAAGGCACGAGATCATCGGCCATCGGGAAATGTTAGTGGATCAGATCGCCGATTGGAAAAGGTTCAATGAAGGTGAACCACAATTGCAGCTTCTTAGTCAACTATCCATCTGATGCCACAATTAACAACTACTCTGACCACCGACGAGTGCCCCATGGAGACCATAGTGACTCTGCTACCCATCGTTGTGACCACATAATGAACTGGTCACCCAATGATAAGTGCATATTAGCGTCGATGCCACAAAATACTAGTCACTCTAACCGACGACAAAGTTGTGAGCTACGAAAGACATAGGAAGATTGTGGGCCACTGTTGCGAAAGCCAAGGGGACTAACTGTTCAATGCGTAGGGCACCCAGCCGCCGACGTAGTGGTTAGTCTATGCTATCGCCGACGAAGTTCAGAACAATAGATGATTAAGGACCTGATTAGAAGAAAAATTTGAAGAGTATAAAGTCATTGAAAAAGTATTAACGATCAGGCCACCGATCGGACGAAATGAAAGGATCGTGAACCCACCGTTGTGGCAGTCCAAAGCACTATCCACCTGATGGATAGTAGGCCGATAGCCGAAAGATGCCCGCGAAAGCCATAGGAGGATCACTTACCGTCGTTGCAGCTGCTCAAGGGACTGTGCACCCGATGAATAGTCAATTTTCTCACCGATGCAGATCAGAAGTTTGCCGCCGAAACGCCGGGAAGAAATAAGCAAACAGACCGCTGACGAGCTAGATGTTTTGACCACCGAAGTGTCGGAAAGGTAGTTGGGAAGGGGTCTGATTGGGCCTAAGGAGATTTGGTTTTTTCAAAGGAACTTCTCTGTAATGTTTCAAGCAATTTTCAACTATCTTTCAGCATATTTTACCAGATTATCAGCTGTCACAGGGCTGAAAAGAAAGAGAGGAAAATTTTGTGTTTTAAGCAAGATTGTGTTTTATAAATTTCCAAAAGAGGAAGGTAAGTAGTTTTGATTTATATTAATGATATGAATCTAATAGTGTGTTACTAACACATTGCAGAATTATAGACAACTTCCAAGAGCAGTACTCCAGAAAGAACAGTGTGGTAAAGCAAGAGGTGGTTCAGTCATGAGAACCTATGATGGGTATGATGCTCGAGATTCTTATGAGCGTGCAGGAGATGCCATTGGAGAAAATGTCCGAAATGGAAATGATGACATAGATTCTAATGGAAGGATATTCCAAGAGACACCATCCGAGGTCGTAGCCACCATGAGAAGCTTGATTAAAGCCCATGAAGAGCAACATCAGTTGAATGCTACCATGTTGCAAAGTTTGATAGAATTGCAAAGAAAGATAGATTTTGGACTAGGTACATCAAGACCAGAAGGCAGTAAGAGCAGCACTAGGAGGAGGAGAAGGACTTCCAGTGGATCATCTGACTCTGAAGAATCTAGTGGAGATACAAGTTCATCTTCTCATAAAAGGAAAAGAAGAAGGCACCATAGGGATCGCTCTCGAGATGAATTTAGGAAAGCTAAACCTACTACATTTGATGGTGAGATAAATACGGGACAATAAGCTGAAGTTTGGCTCCTTGGGATAAAGAAGTACTTCCAAATACAGGATTATTCAGGAAACATGAAGGCAAGAGTTTCCATATTCAATCTGAATGGAAGAGCATCCATTTGGTATGAACACTTCAAGCAAGTAAAGAAGACCCGTTAAAGGAAACTGAAGTGGAAACAATTTAAGAAGTATTTCAGGAAGAAATGCCTCTCTGATAGGTATTATGATGACAAGATCAAGGAGTTCCATGAGTTGAGATTGGGACAATAGACCATGGATGAATATGCAAACAAATTATTGGAATTGTTGAGGTATGTCTGGTACATCAAGGATGAAAAAGTGAAGGTCCAGCGGTTTCTGAGTGGATTGCCTTAAGCCTACAAATATAGAATTGAGTTTTATGAACCTAGGACTCTTGAAGAAGCGATAAGGAAGGCTAAGTATTTCTATGAGCAAAGCAAGGGTAAACGTGATTACCATAAGGCATGGAAGGACAAGAAGAATGAGAAGTTTGACCAAAGAAGGAAAGGTTTCAAACCTTCTTGATTCAGGAATCAACAAAAGCAGCCATCCCAAGCTGCGAGTAATCCAGTTGGAGTGATAGGTGGGAAGCCTAAAGAGCCACATCAGAATAAAGGTCCACTCAAATGTTGGAAATGTGATAGACCCCACTTGTGCAGATATTGTCCACTTGAGAATGAAAGTGCAAGGCCAGCTTATAACATTCAAGGAGCAAAAACAGTGGGTCAAGTGGCAAGAGCAGTCCCTAGAATTTATGCAGCACTGGAGGACCTCCAGGCCTGTGGTTGAAGTTGCAGGTAAGATTATTGAACAATCTGTTTCTATTTTGATTGACCCTGGTTCTACTCATAGTTACATTACTCCTAGAGTAGTGGAGATTTGTGCTTTTAAGAAGGTAAAGAATAGAAAATCTTGGTTAGTTCAGCTAGCCACTGGGACTAAGAGAAGGGTCAATGAATTAGTAGAGAAGTATCCATTGATTAGGAATGGATTGATCACTTGTGTAGATATGAATGTTATACCGCTTGGTTCCTATGATATTATCATTGGAATGGATTGGTTAGAAGCTCACAGAGTGAAGCTTGACTGTTACAATATCACTTTTGAATGCAGGGATGAAGAAGGAAACCCAGTAGTTGTGAAGGGTATTCCGAAGGCAATTTTAGTAAGACAGGTTTCAGCAATGCAATTGAAGAAGTTCTGTAGGAAAGGTTGCAAGTTGTATGCAGATCATATTCTGGAACCAACAGGTGATGAAACTCCTAGGTTGGAGGACTATCAGGTGTTATAGGAATTCAAGGATGTATTCCCTTATGAGATTCCAGGACTTCCTCCAAAGAGGGACATTGATTTCACCATTGAACTTATGCCAAGAGCAGCACCAGTGTCCAAGACACCCTACAGGATGAGTACACCGGAGATGCTAGAGTTGAAGATGCAACTGCAAGAGTTGTTGGAAAAGAAGTATATCTGACCGAGTGTGTCTCCTTGGGGAGCACTGGTTCTGTTTGTGAAGAAGAAAGATGGTACACTCAGGTTATGTATTGATTACAAACAGTTGAACAAGGTTACTGTGAAGAATAAATATCCTTTGCCTAGGATTGATGACCTCTTTGATCAAATGAGAGGAGCAAAGGTATTTTCCAAGATTGACTTGAGGTATGGTTACCATCAGGTGAGAATCAAGGATGAAGACATTCATAAGACAGCCTTCATAACAAGGTATGGACATTATGATTTTGCAGTGGTACCATTTGGTCTCACAAATGCACTAGCTACATTTATGTGCCTTATGAACAATGTCTTCAGCAAGTATTTGGACAAGTTTGTTCTTGTTTTCCTTGATGACATTATTGTTTATTCTAAGAATGAGGAAGAATGTGAAGAGCATTTGAGATTGACATTGCAATTGCTCAGGCAGAATCAGCTCTATGCAAAACTGAGCAAGTGTGACTTCTACAGAGATAGAATTCAGTATTTGGGTCACATTATCTCAAAAGAGAGTATATCAGTGGACCCTGAGAAGATTGAAGCCATTATGAACTGGCCTACTCCAAGAAATGTAACGGATGTAAGATATTTTATGGGACTTGCAGGATACTACAGGAGATTCATTGAGGTATTTTCCAAGGTTTCACATGCCATCACTTCTTTGTAAAAGAAGGGGATAAAGTTTGAATGGACTTCAAAGTGTGAAGAAAGATTCCAGCAGTTCAAGAATCTTCTCACCAGTGCACCAATATTGAAGGTTGCAGATCCAGAGAAAGATTTTGTGGTGTGTACCGATGCATGCAGACAAGGGCTTGGAGGATTCCTTATGCAGGACAACCATGTGATATGTTACGAGTCAAGAAAGCTGAAGGAGCATGAGAAGAACTATGCCACTCATGATCTTGAGCTTGTAGCCATAGTGCATGCTCTCAAGATGTGGAGACATTACTTGATGGGTAGAAGATTTGAGCTCAGGATAGACCATTGTGGTCTAAAGTATTTGTTTGATCAGCCTACTCTGAATGCTAGGCAAGCGAGATGGCTGGAATTTTTATGTGAGTTTGATTTTGAAATCAAGCACATAAAAGGAAAGGAGAATAAGGTAGTTGATGTGCTCAACAGGAAGGTACAGGAAATGCATGTGGCATCTCTTAGTATTTTCCAATCAGATTTAAGGCAGCAGATTGTTAATCATGTTGCCAGAGATGAATTGTATGAGTAGGTAAAAGACAAATTGCAGCAGCAAGGTCTTGAGAAGAGGTATGAGGGATATAAATTGGAAGAAGAGGGACTTCTTACTTATAAGGGCAGAATTTATATTCCGAATGTAGCATATTTGAGGAGAATTGTTATGGATGAAATCCATCAAGCTCTGTAGTCTGGTCACCCAGGATATCAAAAGACAATTGTTACAACTAGAAAGCAGTACTTTTGGCCAGGAATGAAAAAGGATATAGCTGAGTACATTTCAAGGTGCATGAAATATCAACAAGTAAATGTTGAGCATCAACATCTCGTAGGTTTATTGCAACCTTTTCCAGTTCCGGAATGGAAATGGGAAGTTATTTCCATGGATTTTATTACAGGATTGCTGATGACTTGGAGACAACATGATTCCATCACAGTTGTAGTAGACAAGTTGACAAAGGCAACACATTTTATACCAGTAAATTCACACATAAGACTGATGATATTGCAAAGATCTTCATGAAGGAGATTTTCAAATTGCATGGATTGCCGAAGGCAATAGTCTCTGACAGATATGTCAAGTTCACTTCCAATTTTTGGAAAGAGTTGTTTGCAGATTTGGGTACAAAGCTAAACTTCAGCACTGCATACCATCCTCAGACAGATGGGCAGATAGAAAGAGTTAATCAAGTGCTTGAAGATATGCTTCGCATGTATGTGATGGACAAACCAACCAAGTGGGAAGATTACTTACACTTGGTAGAGTTTTCTTATAGCAATGGATAGCAAGCATCCTTGGGGATGAGTCCGTATGAAGCTTTGTATGGAAGAAGGTGTAGGACACCAGTGACTTGGGATAACCCAGTGAAGAGGGTTGTGCTTGGACTAGAATTGCTCAAGGAAATTGAGCAAGAGGTTGTAAATATTAGGCAGAATCTGAAAGCAGCACTGGACAGACAGAAAAGCTATGCAGATAAGCATAGGATGAACATAGAGTTCAGTGCTGGGGATCATGTTTACCTTAGAGTGAAAGCAAAGAAAAGTTCCTTGAAGCTTGGAAGTTTTTTCAAGCTATCACCTAGATATTGTGGGTCATTTGAAGTGCTTGAAAGAATAGGGCCTGTTGCATGTAGACTTGGATTGCCTGCTAGTACTAGAGCTCATAATGTTTTTCATGTTTCTTTGCTTGAGAAATATGTACATGATGCTAACCATGTGATAAATTGGGATGTGATTCAGATGGAACCCAAGGGAGAGTTCCAAATCGAGCCAATGTGCTTCCTTGACAGGAAGGTCACAATGCTCTGGAACCGAGCCATAGGGCAGGTAAAGGTACAATGGGAGCACTACAAACCTGAAGAGGCTACGTGGGAGCTGGAGGATGCCATGCAATTGGCACATCCATTTTTGTTCAATCCTGCGGAACACTAAGGTGGTACCAGTGTAGCATTTTGTTCAAATTTTGTAAAGCACTGAGGACAGTGCTATTGAAGGGGGAGGGGAATGTAACACCCCGGTTTTGACCCCGTTTGCATTAAATATGCATGATACATATGTTGTAAATAATCATGGTGAAGATCTAAGGGAAAATTCCCCACCATTGATTTAGTTATGTTATGTTTCAATTTGGAATGGTCACCAATGGTATATCAGGACATACGACATATATTAAATTGTGGCATCATGTAAATGTGCATTTTTAATTAAATGACCCAACCAGCTATGTTCACTGCAACCAAATTGAAAAGGGCATGATTTCAAAGGATATGGAGAGGGAATGCTGAACATTGAGCCATGGGGGAAAAGCCATGTGTCACCACTCTCTTCGCTCACCTTCCCTTGTCTCATCGAACCACCACCTTAGTTATTTATGTTGTTAGTTGGGGTAGCTGTTGGATGGCAGGAAAACAACTACTACTCCCATGTCTGCTCTCACTCTCCACGATGTGCCTTTTGGTAGTGGATGGTCTTTCCACGATGGGGATGGAGAGTCTATTCGTTTTCCCTCATGATGGGTGGAGTTAAAAGGTTCCACATTCCATTATTTAGGGGTTCGCCTTCCCTCTCTCAAGGGATTTCCAGTCTATGGTTGCGTCCCTTCCATTCACACAGAGAACCGATTTTCCCTGGGCATGAATGGACTGTGTATTGTCCCTCCCTTCCTCTAGAGATCGTGGATGTGTTTTCATTATTGATCCCTCTTTCCTGTTTTGTGCTCCTAATCAGACAGGGTATTGTCTTGGGTGTTCATCGATGAACTATGACTGTTGGCTGCGTCTTTTCCCTCACGTACAGAGTGGGAGTCTATTCCTTCCCCATTCTTCTACTTGTGCAATATTCTCCAATGATTGCATTGAGGATCGGGTGATGTGGGTTCATGGTTGTTTGTGGGCTGCTATTTTCCCATGATTTCCTGGTTGTGTTTTCCATTTTTATGGTGGTATCAGTTGAAGATTGTTGTGAGTTCCTATATTCTGGTCGACTGTGTTTTTCCCCTGTAAAAGCTGGAATAGCTGTTTGGCTGCTTGCATGCAGTGGTTTTGTCCTCGGATTGCATTGAAGTGGTGAATGAGGGCTTAAGGTGCTTGATAAACTTGGTGGGTTGAGAACCACACAGATAGAGCTATTGAGCTGGCTTTCTTCTCCACAAACCCTAAATAGCACTGGAAGGGAGATCAGGGTCTGAGGGACTGCGTTGCAAAGAAGGGACTGATTTCCTTGTGTTGGGTGTGTGTGGGTGTTCTAGAAGCCAGGATAGCTCTGGTGTTGGTGTCTATAGCTCTTCAATGATCTCACCAGCTTAGCATTTAGCCTTTCCCAGCTCCTAGGTGGCCTGATAAACCCAACTATGTTGGCTTGGCTGATCTGTTGTTCGCTTGGTAAACCCAACTGTGTTGGCTTGGCTAAACTATGTACCTTTGTGGTGTTGTTATCCTTGGCTATGTGTGAGCCTGCTAGTTCATTATTCCTTAGGGACTCATGCCCGTCTTGGGGTTGGCAGCATTGCTGAGAGATTAAAGAGCACGCAGCCTATGGTTGGGTGGAACGTTGTAGCGACATAGCTGGTTGCGGAACAAGTTCTCTATAAGATAAGTAGTCTTGCCTAACTTGTGTTTGCAATTATATTTACCATCGACGAATGATAAGGCACATGTTAAATGCTGATATGTATATGCATGAGTGTTGATTGATATGTTTTGCTTCCATTTTGTATATGAATTATTATGCTTTGTAATATGTTTTATGTTATAAGTATCATGCTTTAGTATTACATATGTGTATGTTCATGTTCGTGGGGCTAGATACCCGGACGATCTGATGTATGGTAGCATCCTCTTTGGCCGGTTTGAGGGTTGAGGATGTTACATGGTGAATGTTTTGCGATTTCCTCCTTGTATGTTTTAATTTAATGTGAAATATGATTTGATTAAAATTAGGCGAGGGGGGGCCTCCAGATATACCCGAGGGGTACTTGGAGTATGTCCAAAAATAAACCTTCACGGCTACCTGCAAGGAATTTGTGGGCTGAATGGAGTCTCTGAGATTGTGTTCATAATACACCCTAAGGTGTAACAGAGATCAATGCCTTGAGGTCACTATCCAGGAGTTCCCACTTCCTTTGGGTATTTTGTCAATTGTAGTGAGTTTTAAAGGATGTGTTTTCTTAGAAAGAAAAACCCTCCAGGAACCTCTTTCGGTCCAAGTGGACCTCAATCGGGGAATCAAGGAGGGGGTTGATTTTATAAATATTGTTTACAGAAATTAGTTATAAGCATCAAAAGAAAAGAAGCAAACCACAGTTTCTCTAATTATTCCTATCACGCATCTCTTTCCCCTTGCGGGTCAATCAGGAAGTCGTGGGGTATGTATTCAAGTTACTTTGTTACTGTAATATGGAATATATGATAAATTAATCAAATCATGTTATTCTACATTAATGAAACTAATATAGAGTGAACAAAAATAAGACAATGCAAAAAATGACAAAAAAGGCGTGAATCCCCCCAGGGGGGATGGGGAATGGACTCGAAAGAGCCTATTAGAAGAACAATATTATTATATTCTGTTACAATATAATTAAAATTATCTGAATCCTCTTGGTTCTTATATAGGATGAAACCAATATTTTACAAATTGCCCAAAATTAAAATTACAGTCAAAAGGGAGACCCCTGGGGGGATTTGGATGATCCAAAAGCCACTTTTGAACAAAAGCTTCTCCTCTTTCTGTTATGCTGAATAAAATACAGTGATATTATTATAATTAAATATTACCAAAAGCACTTTGAAATTACCTTTTGGTCATCCTACTTTAAAACAAAAAAATAATAAGTTAAAACTAGTTAAAATGGCAAAAAAGGAACCAAGGAAAGCAAGCTTTCCTTGGGATATTGGCTTTCTGTTTGGGAATCCAATTATATGTGCACTTATTTCTGGATTTTATATTTTAAAAACAGAAACATATATCTAATGCATGCAAACTATGGATTCTCTTTAAATTGCCATGCAAAACGGACGATTTCCCTAAACTAGATCTAGAATGCTTAATGAAACCTTTTAGGAATGAGATCTAGACTATGAGCCTTGAAATAATAGATCTATGTAATTTTTACTTTAATATGATATATTTAAATAATTACAAAGCTTGTAAACAAAGTAACCAGGTAAAATTTGGATTTTTAGAAGGAGGAAGAGAGAGAAAGAGCACTGGAAGCCTTGAAGATCAACCGTGGAGCTTCCCAGTGGAATGTCGAGGGACTATGTCTTTGAAAAAAATTTGGAGAAAGTGAGGAAGAAAACTAGATCAGTGTTCCCTCTCCAAGCTAGGAACCTGCAACTTAATCCAAAGGCTTGCCAAAATGCTTGTGAGATCCGGTTAATACATAAACAGAGATATTAGAATAGCATGCATATAAACTTATAAAACGTGTTGAATCTAGATCTCTAAACATGCATAAAAAGGAAAGAGATAGCCAATAAACTTATTAACAAACTCCTTTCTTATCAAGATCATAATAAACTTATTATCAATCTTTAGCACTAGATCCACAAAAAATGAGCAAGTTATGAACATAGATACAGGTTACCTCAGTAAAACATGGCAATGTTCATCCACACACACAATAGCATGACACCATCTTGCCTCCAAATATTTTCTTTATTCCAAATGAAAAATAGCAATATCAAAATAGCTACAACACCTCAATCCCAATTCTAACTAGCTTGGAAGAGGTAATATGTGTTTTATTTATGGAAAAAACAAGAGATCTAGCCCAGGGGGGCACAAATCCCACGGAGCAAGAGATTGCAGCTGCATGTGGAGTGAATATGAGCCTGATTTGAGTCTATCTGAGTCTAATCTGAGTCTCACTAAATGCAACTGTCAATCGAAGAGCTGATCTGAGTGACACCTCAACCTGCTAACTAAAGCATCCACCAAAACTCATCAAGATGAGCCCACAGATGTGGAGGAGAGAGGGAGGGCACAATTCCCAATATTGCATGCATAAATGTACTCTCTATTCAGCCCAAATCACCTCCTTCTGTCAAGGGATGGTTAGATCCAGTCAATCCCAAGCCTATGAGACTAATTTCAGTCAAATCGGAGCAAATCCCAATGATTTAGGATTTGGGCTTTTCTCCATTATTTAATTAATTTATCAATTAAATAATCAATACTTAATTTTTAGGGATTTTTGACCTGAGTGATGGACAAATCACTCAAAACTTAGAAAAAGTGGCTTTATGGGTTTACATGGTGCTCTTAGCTTGAAAATGAGCACCCCCGTGACTGAAACTGATTTCCAAGCCCACTTTTATTACAAAACCAATTTTCCCAATTAGACTATTAAAAAATAGCCTAAGTTTTGTGGAAAAATTAAAATTAAAAATAAAATAAAACCTAGGGGGACTTATACATGTTCATATGACTCAACCATGATGCCAAGCATGTTTATACATTGACACATAGATTCTAATAACCTCAATAATACTAAAGACCAATCCGACCACCCTAACTTTGGAGGTATTGAGTGAAAAACTCAGAAATTATCGGTTGTTTATTCAACAACCAATAATAACCAAGGGAAAAAACACCCTAGGCTGATCGGATTGACAAATAAAGTCTAAGAGACCGAGTCTTTTACAGACATTATCATGCTAGAACATCTTATTACAACTCCCCTATGGGGTATGAACATGTGATATAGTACAACAAGCACTTCCCAGAAGCACTTCCGAAGGTCTTTTGAAGTCCGAACAAATCATCTTTGTCTGGTTCACCAAGATCACTTGATAAAAAACCACTAAGTACAACTTAGGTGGTAACAAACTCCAACCTACGACAGCACTTGAGGCAATATATTAATGAAAAATAAAAATATTTTACATGAGTTTCTCACAATTGATCATCAACAAATGATCCTCCATGCTCTTTAAATGGAGATCATAGATCAACTGAGTGATAAACCACAAATCATAATACAGTCATTAGTATCGAAGAGAAGATGAATCGTTGGATCACTTTAACTCTCAAACATATCACAACTATCAAATTAGATAAGTACTAATACATAGTACATAAACAAACTTTACCTAAAGACACATTACCATACTTTTTGTCCTACACGACCATTGGACTAATCCATTCGGATTCTTCAACAGGTTCAATAATTTCTGTATCCAACATCCTTTCTAGTTCATCTTTGACGCGTTCTATTTCTGCAATGCTTAAGTTCATCATCCTTGACCTAGGTCATTATCTAGCTTGATATCAACTTGGGTTTTCCACCACCTAGTAAGTCAATGAATTTAATAAAATGGTATCTAACTATTTGCAATTGGAGATTGGTCATTTTGTGCATGATTATATAAAGGTTACATGTTAGTTGAGGTTGAAAAAAGCTATACTTGAAGGTGGTGGCAAGGTTGATGTAGGTTGATGTAGTGTTGTTATCTTCACTTGAATATATGACACAACAATTCGTGATTATGATTCATTTCTTGATGCTCCATTTCCCATCCATTTACACTCACCCACTTCCCATTTGCATTAAAAAATGGGTTGATTGGCTTTCACCCATACCTTCAATTTTACTTTTTCATATCCTTGTACTAAGATCTCTACATACAAGTTGGAAATTTTTTTGGAAAAGAGACAAAACTTTTGAAATTGTTTCAAAAGAAAAATTTATTATTGGTAAATAAGGTTTTAATTCACATTTCTAGACTTCTACCATTTTACTTTACCAAAAACACTATTATTTGACTTTACCGAAAATATTAAGGGGCTTTGGCCTAGCCCAAATTTCCTCCATATTGTAATCCAATAAAACCATGTCACATAACATGCCCAAGTGTCAAACCATTCAATAGAGTCACCCCAAGCCCATGGACAAGACCATGATGGTGTAAGAATGCACTACGCATAAAAATATGTTATTGAAGAAGAGATATATGAAATTTTGGAGTTAAACCTGTGCTACACATGTGGAATGTATTCCATGCAAAACAAAATATAATGTCGTGCAACATTTATATCAAATGTAAATGCAACTAGACATGGTAAAACAAATCAAAAATTGAAATTAAATCTGTCATGCAAAGCAATGGAGATATGAACCTTAATTATTTAGAAGGCACTTACTGGTAGTCCTTGGTCACCCAATCACACAAAACTTAGCCATACATGTGGATGAAAGCGGTGGGTATATTTTGAAATGTTGGTAATCAACCTACTAGTGGATTTTGGGTTACAATAGGTCTACAAAGTTGGATAGAAGTTAAGTAACAAATTTTCCCAGTAGCATATGATTTTTATTTTCATTAACATTCATTTGATTTTCTTGATTCAATGGATTCCTCGATTGGTTGAAAGTTAATTAGGGCTTAGTTTAATCACCTTCCCTCAACCACCTATAACTGTCATTCCAAAAATGTAACAAGAAGATACATGCAATGAGCAATGGTTGAAGTATTTTGAGAGGGAGGAGATATAATGGAGCTCCATGAGGTTGATTCTTTTATGTTTTAATCTTCATTTTCCATACAATTTGTTTGTGTGGATCTGACACTTTTTCAATAGAAGGGGATTTCACAAAGTAACAAGAGATTGCAGAGTGTGAATGTGATTTGGTTTCTTTCAAAATGTATCTTTCTCATATGTTGTCGTAAACAATCCATATTTATTATATTTAACATAAGACTTTTGTAATATATAAACCATAGGAGGAGACAACTCCTCCCAACCAACCTTCGAGTCATAAAACGAGAGTCCCCAAGCCCTCACTCAATAATATCAAACTAGAAAATACTCTCATCAACATAATACTCCCTCGGCCACTGAAATTCCCATATCCTCCAAACCTCCAAGAACAAATGAGGATGAAGAAGAGAAGGCCCCTTCCCCTTCTCATTTCCTTGTTTTTAAGATTTCCCAAGATTTCCCCAATTTTTCACATGTCCACATGCAAAAATCCCCATGCAACACTTCCCTAATGAAATAAATAGGTAATATTTATGATTTTATTCCACTACCCCCAATAACTCCTTTGATAATTAATTAAAGATCAATTTAATTTAATACATGAAGTTATACAACTCTATGTTTTCATGAATCCCCATGTCCTTATTAGGATAATATTACAGGATTATGAACCTACATAATTTAATACTATTTTTCAAGGGAAGGACCCACTCATGTGGCCATCATGAGTGTGTCCCACATCTAAACTATAACCTAGGTATGCCCCCCTAAACTAATTCAAATGTGATAAAGGGGTGTTGCAAAAATGAAATAATAAGTGTGTAACATCATTGAGAGTTGAGAATGTGCCCATCATTCGAGGCATACCCAATTCATCACATTGAATGCATTGGACGTTGTGATTATTGGTACAAAGAGAAACATGGCCTTGTTGTTGGCGTTGTTCTTGTCATGACTATTATCTCTCGTGTCATTTTTTTCTCCTTCAGTCTCCATGCACTAATCATAGGTCACATGTTTCTACATTGATTCTTGTTAAGTTTTTAATGGTTATATCATATCTTATAACATTTAGCATCATTACAGCATAAGCATAAGAAAAAAGATCACTGAAAGATAGACAAGCACAACCACACAAAAGAACACGAAGATTTATCCTTGGAAACCCTCATGGGGAAGAAAACCCAGCAAAAATTCCTATGTATAAGATGTATAAAAAGTATAAGACAAGACCCCATATAGGTGTGCCTCCCTCCAGCAAATATATATATCTCTCTCCCCTATGCGCTATACACAAGTGTGTGTGTGTGTTCAAATGAGGAACACATCTCCTCTATTTAAACTATTTTCGTCACTTAGCTTTTAACCTAACAAGTTGGCCCCACTTAACTAAGTGGGCCGAATTCACTTAGGAAGACTCAATACAATATTATTTTATATTCAAATTTAGGTTACTATTGACCCAACTTACAATGGAGGATTTACCTCATGACTCTATGATGAACAATTACAATAGTAACACCCCGCTGGAGGAATAATAACATCTCCCTTGGGTTACATAAGTGAAATACATTTAGAATATCCTTTGAAGTTACAATATTCAACACTCCCCCTTAATGAGAAGGTTATTCTACTGACAAAATCATCATAGAGAGACAATATCTGCAACATCATCGAGGTTATACATCTATACATCATAGGAAATTTCCAACATTCATCGGTTACTCTTCAATGTCTTCATCTTCTGCATCACATGATCACTTGATCCTTTTGCAGCAACGCTTCGATCTTTTGATCCTTCGTAGCAGCACTTCAATCTTCTGATCCATTAGAGTGGTACTTTGATATTTTGATCCTTTGCAGCAACATTTTGATCTTCTGATCCTTTGGAGCAGCACTTCGATCTTCAAATCCTTTGCAGTACTTTGATCCTTTGTAGCAGCACTCCGATCTTATTGATCCTTTGTAGCAGCACTTTGATCTTATGCAGTAGCCTTCTGATCTTTTCGATCCCTTGTAGAAGCACTTTGATCCTTTCGATCCTTTTGCAGCAGCACTTTGATCCCTTTAATCCTTTGCAGCAGCACTTCGATCCTTCTTAACCCTTTGCAACCACACTTCGATCTACTTGACCCTTAATTGTTGTACTTTGATATACTTTATCCTTCGTCGCCACGCTACTTGTAGTGCACATGATCTATTTGTAGGATAATCAATCCCTATCACTTTAGGACATAATTCCAAGAACGAAGCAATCCTTCATCAACATGATCCATGAAATTGATCATTTGAATCGTATACAACTAAATGTAGATCTCGAATCCACCCAGTGTCAGACCAATCGTCTGTGCAGACTCATCGTAGACCATCCATACCACTAAGGCTAGGACCACTCCCAAGTGAGTGTTATACTACACTATCTACACTTATGTGTAGGAATACCCTTCCAAGCAAGAGTATTGTCTACAGAGCATACTTCAACCGCATACACAATGTTGACCCATCGTAGAACATCCATACCACACATGTTTGGACCACTCCCAAGTGAGTTTTATACTACGACGTCCGTGAGGACTCATCATAGAGCATCCATACCACACAAGCTAGGACCACTCCCAAGTGAGTATTATTCTATGGTATCTACATATGAATGTAGGCATACTCTCCATACAAGAGTATTGTCCTTACATAATATCTCAACTGTATTGTCATGTACCCATACCCCATTATCATGCAAAATTTAAAAATTTCATCGAGAACCTTTACTTTTCATCGAAACATAGGGCATGGTCGCGAACCACTTCTCGACATTTCCAACACTATCACGCTCCCTCCCGTCTTCCATTGATCAGTTCGATGATCTGCAAAGAAAGATATCAGAGGAGATCGAACGATGGAGAGAAAATGCGACAAAAATCAACGATCCCAAACGATCCCGCAGACTGGAACCAAATCAATGGTTCAGAACCCACATGCAAAAATCAACGGTGTGAAAATTCCAAGTTGCAGGGTCGAAAAGTTACAAAAATCGCAATCTCACTTCCCACAACCCGCATCCTGCATCAGAAACAGATCAACGGCAGAGAATCATCTTGTGAAGATCGACGGCATGGAGAATTCAATTGCAGGATTGGGAATTATGGAAATCACGACACCGCGATCCTGCATCCCGCAAATTGCAAAGAGGAAGTTGTGGAAAGGAAATTTGCAGAAACCAAAATATGTGAAACGACATTCTACATCCCACAAACCTACAAATTTGCGCAAAGGAGGGTTTCTAGGAGGAAACTTAGCTTTTCCACTGAATTCTTGGATCAATCTGATCATTCAAGCCGTTACCGATCTGGCCAATCTACCCTGTAGCTTAGTTCAAAATGCATTGATGGGAAAACATACATAGATGCCTATAATTGCAGTTATTCAAAGGAACAATGCATCAATTCAAAACAACAACATGTTCATCACATTCCATCAAGCAATTTACAATACAAGAAATACAATTGCAGAGAATAATATAGATGAGAACACTTATCTTGAACAAAACTTGTTCCGCAACCAGCTATGTCACGGCAACGTTCCACCCAACCATAGTCTAGTGCGCTCATCAATCTCTTAGTGACACCACCACCCCCGAGCTGGGCATGATTTCCTCAAGGAATAAGGGAACAATAGTTGACTCATACATAGCCAAGGTGCAATAACACTCAGCCAATCCAACATCATTGGGTTTATCAGGATGCAGGGTAAAAAATTCCAACAAATGGGCTTCACAAGCCACTCAACCAAGCCATCTCACAGTTGGGAATCACAGACTGAATAGAGTCAAGCCAACATTTACCTTTAAGGACCAGTCAAGCCAACAGATGGGTTTATCAAACTGTAGTGAGCTCATCTACCCTCCGATACCACAATGTAGTGTACTACAAGTTGGTATCAGAGGGTACTCTTGATTACTTTTCGGCCCATCCAGGCCCAATGCTACAACCCTCGGCTCTGATACCACAATTTCATGTACCCATACCCCATTATCATTCAAATTAAAAATTTCATCGCGAACCTTTACTGTTCATCGAAACACAAGGCATGGTCATGAACAACTTCTTAACATTTCCAACACTGTCATGCTCCCTCATGTCTTCCATTGATCAGTTCAACGATCTGGAAGGAAATATATCATAGGATATTGGATGGCGAAGAGAAAACGTGATAGAAATCACAGATCCCAAACGATCCCGTATACTAGAACCAAATCAACAGTTCAGAATCCACCCACAAAAATCAATGGTGTAGAAATCTTGAGTTGTAGGGTCAAAAAGTTACAAAAATTGCAATCTCACTTCCTACAACCCGCATCGCATATCGCATCAGAAACAGATCGACGATGGAGAATCATCTCACGAAGATCAACGATGGAGAGAATTGAATCGTGGGATTGGGAATTATGGAAATCACAACACCGCGATCCTAGATCCCACAAGTTACGGAGAGGAAGTTGCAGAGGAAATCTGTGCAAACCCAAATCTATGAAATGCAATTCCGTATCCCTCATCCTGCAAACCTGCAAATTTACGCAAAGGAGGATTTCTAGCAGGAAACTCAGCTTTTCCACTGAATTCTTGGATCGATATGATCATTCATGCCATTACCAATCTAGCCAATCTACCCTACAACACAGTTATAAATGCATTGATGGGAAAACGTACATAGATGCCTATAATTCCATTTATTCAAAGGAACAATGCATCAATTCAACACAAAAACATGTTCATCACATTCCATCAAGCAATTTACAATACAAGAAATACAATTGTTGAGAATAACATAGATGAGAATAATTATCTTGAATAGAACTTGTTCCGTAACTAGCTATGCCACTACAACGTTCCACCCAACCATAGTCCAGTGCGCTCATCAATCTCTCAATGACACAGCCACCCCCAAACTAGGCATGATTTCCTCAAGGAATAAGGGAACAATGGCAGACTCATACAAAGCCAAGGTGCAATAACACTCATCCAAGCCAACACAGTTGGGTTTATCAAGTTGTAGGGTTAAACATTCCAGCAAATGGGTTTCATAGGCCACTCAGCCAAGCCATCCCACAGTTGGGTATCACAGACTGAACACAGTCAAGCCAACATTCACCTTTAAGGACCAATCAAGCCAACAAATGGGTTTATCAAACTATACACAGTCAAGCCATATCACTATTGGGTTTATCAGAATAACTATCCAAGCCATCATTCGTTGTTGGGTTTATCAGACTGTCCATCCAAAGGTTACTAACCAGGTCAAACATGACAACACACATCCAAGCCAACATATGGGTTTATCAGGCTACCATCCCAGCCATCTTTCCAGTTGGGTTTATTAGGCTTCTAAGGAAATGGGCAAGAAGAACAACTAAGCTAGTGAGCTCATCTACATAGCTAAGAACACCTTCACAAGACCTATCTAGCCTGGCTTCCCCACTGCCTACACACCTAACACAGGGAAGTGTCTCCTTCTCTGCTCCACGGTCCCTTAGGCTACACCTTCCCTTCCAGTGCTCTTCAGGATGTGCATAGCAATTTTACCAGCCACTCCTATCTTATCATGAGGTTCCACACTAGGTTTATTAAGCACGTTCTACATCTCTCCCATTCCTAGTCTTGTACATGGCTCAGACCCGAACCAAGGTGCACAACACAACAACCACAGGGAGACTCCACAACACCGGATTTACTCTGAAACACAAGTAACAGGGTCTCATACACTCTCTATTTTAAGACACGCTGCAACACAACAATCACAGTCTTTCCAAGGGAAAAACACTCACAGAACGTGAAGGATACACACAAAAAGAGCTCTGCTACTACCACAATGTCACTCGCTCGAAAAACGAAGATGGTGGTGAATAATCCCCCTGAATCCAAACGTTTCACAGTTCTCAAAACATGAGAGTAAATCCAAAACATGAACACATGGGTCAAAATAGGCATATGGTTCTAGTTTTTTCTTGTCCATGCAAGCAAAACACGACATTCCAAAACTGGGTGCTCTACCCAATTCGAAATTTCCCAACTCTTCCCCTTCCAATTAATAACTACCTCAACCACCTTATGAAAAAATAAATGGTTGGAAACAGAAGACAAGAAAGAGGGTAGCTGACAGTTCCAATGGGTTCTCCCGATGACACATGGATTTTCCCCAAACTGGCTCAAGGTTAACATTCCCACCCCCTTATCCTTAAGAAAAGCATGCCCCCATCTCATTATTCATTTCATTGACATAGTTGGCTGTGAATTTTTCATTAATTTGCACATTTACATGATGTTTACAAATGTGCTTGTGCACAGAAACCATAGGCATCAACCATGATCGCCTATATACCAAACATTAATCAATGATAGGGCCTTGGCCTTGTGCTCCTTGTCATGATTCGATATAATATTTGCATCATATACATTAATGCAACGTGTTAAAAACCAAGGTGTTACATTCCCCTCCCCCTTAAATAGCACTGTCCTCAGTGCTTACAAAATTTGAACAAAATGCTACACTGTCATCGCCTCAGTGCACCGTAGATTTGAACAAAAATGGATGTGACACTCGCATGGCATCCTCCAGATCCCATGTAGCCTCTTCAGGACCATAGTGCCCCCAGTGCACCTTTACCTATCCTATGGCTCAGTTCCGGAACATGGTGACCTTCCTATCGAGGATGCGCATTGGCTCGATTTGGAACTCTCCCTCGGGTTCCACCTGAATCACATCCCAATTTATCACATAGTTAGATTCATGTATATATTTCTTAAGAAAAGAAACATGAAAAAAATTATGAGCCCTAGTGCTAGCAAGCAATGCAAGTCTATATGAAACTGACCCTATTCTTTCAAGCACTTCAAATGACCTAGAGTATCTGTGTGACATCTTGGCACAACTCTCAAGCTTCAAGTAACTCTTCCTTGCCCTCACTCTGAGGTAAAAATGATCCCCAATATTGAATTTTCTATTCACCCCATGCTTATCAGCATAGCTTTTCTGTCTATCCTGGGCTACCTTCATATTCTTCTTGATTTTTACAACCTCCTGCTCCATCTCCTTGAGAAATTCTAGACCAATCACAACTCTATTTACTAGATTATCCCAAGTCACTGGTGTCCTACACCTCCTTCCATACAAAGATTCATATGGACTCATCCCCAAAGATGGTTGCTTTCCATTATTATAAGCAAACTCTACCAAGTGTAAGTAATCTTCCCACTTGGTTGGTTTATCCATCACGTACATGTGAAGCATGTATTCAAGCACTTGATTTACCCAGGCTCAATCTTCCCATCAGTCTGAGGATGGTAGGCGGTGCTAAAGTTCAGCTTTGTACCCAAATCCGCAAACAACCCCTTCCAAAAATTGGAAGTGAACTTGACATCTCTGTCAGAGACTATTGCCTTTGGAAATCCATGCAATTTGAAAATATCCTTCATGAAGATCTTTGCAATGTCATCAGTATTATGCGTAGAATTAACTGGTATAAAATGTGTTGTCTTTGTCAACTTTTCCACCACAACCATGATGGAATCATGCTGTCTCCAAGTCATTGGAAATCCTATAATGAAATCCATGGAAATAACTTCCCATTTCCATTCGACAACTGGCAAAGGCTGTAACAAACCCGCTAGGTGTTGATGTTCAACCTTCACCTGCTGAAATTTCATGAACATGAAAATGTATTCAGCCATTTCCTTTTTTCATTCCTAGCCAAAAGTACCGCTTTCTAGTTGTAGCAATTATCTTTTGATATCCTGGGTGAGTAGAATATCGACCTTGATGGATCTCATCCATAACCATTCTCCTCAAATATGCTACATTTGGAATATAAATTCTTCCTTTATAAGTAAGGAGTCCATCTTCTTCCAATTTATATCCCTCATACCTCTTTTCAAGGCTTTGATGATGAAATTTGTCCTTAATATGCATATACAATTCATCTTCAGCAACATGATTAATAATCTGCTACCTCAACTCCGATTGGAAAACACTAATGGATGCCACATGCATTTCATTCACCTTCCTGTTGAGTGCATCAGCTACCTTATTCTCTTTCCCCTTTATGTGCTTGATCTCAAAATCAAACTCACATAAAAAATCCAACCATCTGGCTTGCCTAGCATTCAGAGTAAGCTAATCAAACAAATACTTCAGACCACAATGGTCTGTCCTTGGCTCAAATCTTTTTCCCATCAAGTAATGCCTCCACATCTTGAGAGCATGTGATATGGCTACAAGTTCCAGATCATGAGTAGCATCGTTCTTCTCATGTTCCTTCAACTTTCTGGACTCATAACATATCACATGGTTGTCTTGCACAAGGAATCCTCCAAGCCCTTGACCACATGCATGAGTACATACCACAAAATCTTTTGTTGGGTCTACAACTTTTAAAACCGATGCACTTGTGAGAAAATTCTTCAATCATTGGAATCTTTCTCCACACCTCACTATACATTCAAACTTTATGCCCTTCTTTTGCAAAGAAGTAATGGCATGTGCAACCTTGGATAACCCTTCAATGAATCTCCTGTACTATCCTGCAAGTCCCATAAAAGATCTCACGTCTATCAAATTTCTTGGAGTAGGCTAGTTCATAACGGCTTCAATCTTGTCAGGGTCCACAGATATACCCTCTTCTGAGATAATGTGACCCAAGTACTAAATTCTATCTCTATAGAAGTCACACTTGCTCAACTTTGCATACAACCGATGCTCCCTAAGCAATTGCAATGTCAATCTCAAATGCTCTTCATGTGTTTCCTCATTCTTGGAGTAAACAAGAATTTCATCAAGGAAAATAAGAACAAACTTGTCCAAATACCTACTGAATACACTATTCATAAGGCACATAAATGTAGCTGGTGCATTTGTGAGACCAAATGGTACCACTACAAACTCATAATGTCCATACCTTGTTTTGAAGGTTGTCTTATGAATTTCTTCATCCTTGATTCTCACTTGATGGTAACCCGACCTCAAGTCAATCTTGGAAAATACCTTTGTTCCTATCATTTGATCAAATAGGTCATCAATCCTAGGCAAAGGATTCTTTTTCTTTACTGTGACTTTGTTTAGCTGTCTATAATCAATACACAATCTAAGTGTACCATATTTATTCTTTACAAACAGAACTGGTTCTCCCTAAGGGGACACACTCGGCTTGATATAATTTTTCTCCAATAGCTCTTGCAGCTGCATCTTCAGCTCTAACATTTCTGGCATACTCATTCTGTACGGTGTCTTGGACACTGGTGCTACTCCTGGAAGAAGTTAAATCATGAAATCAATGCCCCTCTTTGGAGGAAGCCCTGGAATCTCATCAGGAAACACATCCCTGAATTCCTGCAACACATGAAATTCCTCCAACCTAGGAGTTTCATTCTTTGTTGCCTCATAAATATGAGTTTCATAAACTAGCAACCTTTCCTACAGAACTTCTTCAACTGCATTGCTGAAATATGCCTCATATAAATCACCTTTGGAATGCCTCTTACCACTCTCGGGTTCCCTTCTTCATCCATGCATTCAAAAGTCTTAAGGTAACAGTCTAGCTTTACCTTGTGAGCTTCTAACCAATCCATTCCAATGAGAACATTATAGAAACCAAGGGGTAGAACATTCAGATCTACACAGGTGACCAATCCATTCATCACTAATGGACACTTCTCTATCACTTCACTAACCTTTCTCTTAGTTCCAGTGGCTAGCTAAACTAACCATGATTCGCTATGTCTCTCTTTCTTGAAAGCACAAATCTCCACTACTCTAGGAGCAATGTAAATTTGGGTAGAACCAGGGTCAATCAAAATAGAAATAGGTTGCTCAGCAATCTTACCTACAACTTCAACCACAATTTACTGATGATATTCCTGGCGGTCCTCCAGCGTTGCGTAAATCCTAGGTATGGCCCTCGCTACTTAACCCACTGTTTCTGCTCTTGAAGGTTGTAAGTTGGCCTTGCACTCTCATTATCAAGTGGGAAATTCCTACTCATGTGGGGTCCTCCACATCTCCAACATTGGAGTGGTTCTTTGATTTGTTGTGGATCTCTTAGCCTTTCTCCCACCACTCTGGCCAGTTTCTTTTCATCTTGGGATGGCTGCTTCTGCTAATTTCTAAATCTAGAAGTTTTAAAACCTTTCTTCCTTTGGTCGGACTTCTCCTTCTTCTTGTCCTTCCAAGTCTTCTGATAGTCAGGTTTGCCTCTACTTTGCTCATAGAAATACTTTGCTTTCCTTATTGTTTCTTCCAAATTTCTAGGCTCATAAAACTCAATTATGTCTTTGTAAGACTGAGGCAATCCCCTCAGGAAACGTTGGATTTTCACCTTCTCATCCTTAATATATCTGACAGATATCAATAGTTCTAGAAACCTGTTTGCATGCTCTTCCATGGTCTGTTGTCCGAATCTCAACTCATGGAATTCTTTAATCTTGTCATCGTAGTACCTGTAAGAGAGGTGTTTTTGCTTGAAGTACTTCTAGAACTGTTTCCACGCAATCTTCCTTTCATTAATCTTCTTCACTTGCCTGCAATGCTCCCACCATATGGATTCCCTGCCAGTCAAATTAAAGATGGCTACTCTAGCCTTCATATTTCCTGAATAATCTTGGACTTGGAAATACTTCCTCGTCCCAAGAATCCAAGCCTCAACTTCTTGACCATTCTTTGTCTCACCATTGAAGGTAGGGGGGCTTGCCTTCTTAAACTCATCTCATGAGTTTTTCCTGTAATGTCTCCTTCTCTTTTCCCTGTGAGACAAAGAGCTAGAATCTTCAGTGGATACTTTGGATTCAGATGACTCACTATCAGACATCTTCCTTCTTCTAGAACTACTCTTACTACCTTCTATATTTGTTGGATGTTGTCCCAAGCTCATCCATCATTGGATGTTTGACAAACTTTGCAACATGGCAGCATTCAGTTGATGTTGCTCTTCCTGGGATTTAATCATGCTTCTCATAGTGGTTGCAATTTCCAGCAGCATCTCTTGAAATCTCCTTCCATTATATTCTATATGATCATTTCCTGCTTGGACATTTTCTCCCATGGTGTCTTGCACACACTCATAGGAATCCAGTGCCTCATATTTGTCATAGGTTCTCATGGCTGAGCCAACAACCCACTTTTTCCAAAATGTACTATGACTCTACAAAATGTCTTATCAACACCTTTTGTTAGATGCACCATAATTCAAAATCAAAACCATTTTATTTACTATCACTTGGCCTATCTAGGCCCAATGTTGTAATCGACATCTTTGTGAACTAATTTTTGGCCCATCTAGGCCCAATGCTGCAACCTGTAGCTCTGATACCACAATGTAGTGTACTACAAGTTTGTATCAGAGGGTACTCTTGAATGCTTTTCGGCCCATCAAGGCCCAATGCTACAACCCACAGCTCTGATACCACATTTTCACGTACCCATACCCCATTATAATTCAAATTAAAATTTCATCGAG
The DNA here is from genome assembly GCA_001517045.1 of Pseudotsuga menziesii. Classification (NCBI taxonomy): domain Eukaryota; kingdom Viridiplantae; phylum Streptophyta; class Pinopsida; order Pinales; family Pinaceae; genus Pseudotsuga; species Pseudotsuga menziesii. The sequence goes on from LPNX010962331.1 coordinate 160,070, forward strand.
AACCTTTACTGTTCATCGAAACACAGGGCATGGTCGTGAACCACTTCTCGACATTTCCAACACTGTCATGCTCCCTCCCATCTTCCATTGATCAATTCGATGATCTGCAAGGAAATATCTCATAGGAGATCAGATGGCAGAGAGAAAACGTGATGAAAATCAACGATCCCAAACAATCCCGCAGACTGGAACCAAATAAAAGGTTCAGAATCCACCCACAAAAATCAATGGTGTAGAAATCCCGAGTTACGGGGTCGAAAAGTTACAAAAATTGCAATCTCACTTCCCACAACCCACATCTCGCATCCCGCATCGGAAAAAGATCGATGGCGGAGAATCATCTCACGAGCATCGACAGCACGGAGAATTGAATTACGGGATTGGAAATTATGGAAATCCCAACACCACAATCCCAGATCCCGCAAGTTGCGGAGAGGAAGTTGCAGAAGGAAAATCTGTGGAAACCAAAATCTATGAAATGGCATTCCGCATCCTGCATCCTACAAACCTGCAAATTTACACAAAGGAGGATTTCTAGCAGGAAACTCAGCTTTTCCACTGAATTCTTGGATCGATATGACCATTCAAGCCATTATTGATCTGGCCAATCTACCCTGCAACGTAGTTAGAAATGCATTGATGGGAAAACATACATAGATGCCTATAATTGCAGTTATTCAAAGGACCAATGCATCAATTCAACACAACAACATGTTCATCACATTCCATCAAGCAATTTACAATACAAGAAATATAATTCTAGAGAATAACATAGACGAGAACACTTATCTTGAATAGAACTTGTTCCACAACCAACTATGTCCTCATAACGTTCCACCCAACCATAGGCCAGTGCGCTCATCAATCTCTCAACGACACTGCCACCCCCGAGCTGGGCATGATTTCCTCAAGTAATAAGGGAACACTAGTAGACTCATACAAATCCAAGGTGCAATAACACTCATCCAGGCCAACACAGTTGGGTTTATCAGGTTGCAGGGTTAAACATTCCAACAAATGGGTTTCACAGGCCACTCAGCCAAGCCATCCCACAGTTGGGTATCACAGACTGAACACAGTCAAGCCAACATTCACCTTTAAGGACCAGTTAAGCCAACAAATGGGTTTATCAGAATTTACACAGTCAAGCCATCTCACTACCAGGTTTATCAAGATGACTATCCAAGCCAACATTCGCAGTTGGATTTATCAGATTGTCCAGTAAAAGGTTACTAACCAGGTCAAACATGACAAGACACATCCAATCCAACATATGGGTTTATCAGGCTACCAACCAAGCCATCATTCCAGTTGGGTTTATTAGGATTCCAAGCAAATGGGTAGGAAGAACTGATAAGAAAGTGAGCTCATATACAGAGCTAAGAACACCTTCACAAGACCTATCTGGCCTGGCTTTCCCACTGCCTACAAACCCAACAAAAGGAAGTGTCCCCTTCTCTGCTCCACAGTCCCTTGGGCTACACCTTCCTTTCCAGTGCTCTTCAAGATGTGCATAGCAATTTTACTAGCCACTCTTATCTTATCGTGAGGTTCCACACTAGATTTATCAAGGACGTTCTACATCTCTCCCATTCATATTCTTGTACATAGCTCAGACCCAAACCAAGGTGCACAACACAACAACCATAGGGAGACTCCACAACAACGGATTTACTTTGAAACACGAGTAACAGGGTCTCATACACTCTTTATTTCAAGACATGCTGCAACACAGCAATCATAGTCTTTCCAAGGGAAAAACACTCGCAGAACACGAAGGATACACGCAAAAAGAGCTCCGCTGCTATCACAATGTCGCTCTCTCGAAAAACGAAGATGGTGGTGAATAATCCCCCTGAATCCAAACGTTTCACAGTTCTCAAAACATGAGAGTAAATCCAAAATGTGAATGCGTGGGTCAAAACTAGCATACAGTTCTGGTGTTTTCTTGTCCATGCAAGTAAAACATGACATTCCAAAACTAGGTGCTCTACCCAATTCAAAATTTGGCCCAACTCTTCCCCTACCAAGCAATAACTACCTCAATCACCTTCTGGCAGAATAAATGGTTGGGAAGAGAAGACAAGAAAGAGGATAGTTGACAGTTCTGATGGGTTCTCCCCATGACACATGGATTTTCCCCAAACTGGCTCAAGCTTAACATTCCCACCCCCTTATCCTTAAGAAAATCATGCCCCCATCTCATTAGTCGTTGCATTGGCATAGCTTGCTGTGAGTTTTTCATTAATTTGCATATTTACATTATGTTTACAAATGTTCTTGACTTAGCACATAAACCATAGGCATCAACCATGATCGCCTATATACCAAACATTAATCAATGACAGGGCCTTGGCCTTGAACTCCTTGTCATGATTTGATATAATATTTACATCATATACATTAATGTAACGGGTTCAAAACCGGGGTGTTACATTCCCCTCCCCCTTAAATAGCATTGTCCTCAGTGGTTACAAAATTTGAACAAAATGCTACACTGGCATCGCCTCAGTGCTCGACAGATTTGAACAAAAATGGATGTGCCAATTACATGGCATCCTCCAGCTCCCATGTAGCCTCTTCAGCACCATAGTGCTTCCACTGCACCTTTACCTGTCTTATGGCTCAGTTCCAGAGCATGGTGACCTTCCTGTCAAGGATGCACATTGGCTTGATTCGGAACTCTCCCTCGGGTTCCACCTGAATCACATCCCAATTTATCACATGGTTAGGGTCATGTATATATTTATTAAGAAAAGAAACATGAAAAAAATTATGAGCCCTAGTGCTATCAGGAAATGCAAGTCTATATGCAACTGGCCCTATTATTTCAAGCACTTCGAATGGCCCAAATTATCTAGGTGACATCTTGGAAAAACTCCCAAGCTTCAAGGAACTCTTGCTTGCCCTCACTTTGAGGTAAACATGATCCCCAATATTGAATTATCTGTTCACCCTATGCTTATCAGCATAACTTTTCTGTCTATCATGGGCTGCCTTCATATTCTTCTTGATCTTTACAACCTCTTGCTCCATCTCCTTTAGCAATTCTGGACCAATCACAACTCGGTTCAATGGATTATCCCAAGTCACTAGTGTCCTACACCTCCTTCCATACAAATTAGCTTTAGATGGACTCATCCCAAAGGATGCTTGTTGTCCATTGTTATAAGCACTCTCTACCAAGTGTAAGTAATCTTCCCACTTTGTTGGTTTATCCATCATGTACATGTGAAGCATGTCTTCAAGCACTTGATTTACCCTCTCAGTCTTCCCATCAGTCTGAGGATGGTAGGTAGTGCTAATGTTAAGATTTGTACCCAAATCCGCAAACAACCCCTTCCAAAAATTGGAAGTGAACTTGACATCTCTGTCAGAGACTACTGCCTTTGGTAATCCATGCAATTCGAAAATATCCTTCATGAAGATATTTGCAATGTCATCAGTCTTATGCATAGACTTAACCGGTATAAAATGTGTTGTCTTTGTCAACTTGTCCACCACAACCATGATGGAATTATGTTGTCTCCAACTCATTGGAAATCCTGTAATGAAATCCAGGAAATAACTTCCCATTTCCATTCGGGAACTGGCAAAGGCTGTAACAAACCCGCTGGGTGCTAATGTTCAACCTTACCTGCTAACATTTCATGCACATGAAAATGTATTCAGCCATGTCTTTTTTTCATTCCTAGCCAAAAGTACTACTTTCTAGCTGTAGCAATTGTCTTTTGATATCTTGGGTGACTAGAATATGGAGCTTGATGGATCTCATCCATAACCATTCTCCTCAAATTTGCTACATTTGGAATATAAATTCTTCCTTTATAAGTAAGGAGTCCATCTTCTTCCAATTTATATCCCTCATACCTCTTTTCAAGGCTTTGCTGATGAAATTTGTCCTTAATATGCATATAGAATTCATCTTCAACAACATGATTAACAATCTGCTACCTCAACTTGGATTGGAAAACACTAACAGGTGCCACGTGCATTTCATGCACCTTTCCGTTGAGTGCATCAGCTACCTTATTCTCTTTCCCCTTTATGTGCTTGAGCTCAAAATCAAACTCACATAAAAAATCCAGCCATCTAGCTTTCCTAGCATTCAGAGTAGGCTGATCAAACAAATACTTCAGACCACAATGGTATGTCCTTAGCTCAAATCTTTTTCCCATCAATTAATGCCTCCACATATTGAGAACATGTAATATGGTTGCAAGTTCCAGATCATGAGTAGCATAGTTCTTCTCATGTTCCTTCAACTTTCTGGACTCATAACATATTACATGGTTGTCTTGCATAAGGAATCCTCCAAGCCCTTGAACACATGCATCAGTACACACCACAAAATATTTCGTTGGGTCTACAACTTTTAAAACCGATGCACTTGTGAGAAGATCCTTCAATCACTGGAATCTTTCTTCACACCTCACTATCCATTCAAACTTTATGCCTTTCTTTTGCAAAGAAGTAATGGCATGTGCAACCTTGGATAATCCTTCAATGAATCTCCTGTAGTATCTTGCAAGTCCCATAAAATATCTCACATCTGTCACATGTCTTGGAGTAGGCCAGTTCATAATGGCTTCAATCTTGTCAGGGTCCATAGATATACCCTCTTTTGAGATAATCTGACCCAAGTATTGAATTCTATCTCTATAGAATTCACACTTGCTCAACTTTGCATACAACCGATGCTTCCTAAGAAATTGCAATGTCAATCTCAAATGCTCTTCATGTGCTTCCTCATTCTTGGAGTAAACAAGAATTTCATCAAGGAAAACAAGAACAAACTTGTCCAAATACTTGCTAAAGACACTATTCATAAGGCACATAAATGTAGCTGGTGCATTTGTGAGACCAAATGGTACCACTACAAACTCATAATATCCATACCTTGTTTTGAAGGTTGTCTTATGAATGTCTTCATCCTTTATTCTCACCTGATGGTAACCCGACCTCAAGTCAATCTTGGAAAATACCTTTGTTCCTATCATTTGACCAAAGAGGTCATCAATCCTAGACAAAGGATACTTTTTCTTTACTGTGACTTTGTTCAGCTGTCTATAATCAATACACAATCTGAGTGTACCATCTTTCTTCTTTACAAATAGAACTGGTTCTCCCTAAGGGGACACACTCAGCTTGATATACTTTTTCTCCAACAACTCTTGCAGCTGCATATTCAGCTCTAACATTTCTGGCATACTCATTCTGTAGGGTATCTTGGACACTGGTGCTGCTCCTGGAACACATTCAATCGTGAAATCAATGCCCCTCTTTGGAGGAATCCTTGGAATCTCATCAGGAAACACATTCCTGAATTCCTGCAACACATGAAAGTCCTCCAACCCAAGAGTTTCATTCTCTGTTGCCTCCAAAATATGAGTTGCATACAACTGGTAACCTTTCCTACATAACTTCTTCAACTGCATTGCTGAAATATGCCTCATATAAATCACCTTTGGAATTCCTCTTACCACTCTCGGGTTCCCTTCTTCATCCATGCTTTCGAAAGTCTTATGGTAATAGTCTAGCTTTACCTTGTGAGCTTATAACCAATCCATTCCAATGAGAACATCATAGGAACCAAGGGGTAGAACATTCATATCTACACAGGCGACCAATCCATTCATCACTAATGGACACTTCTCTACCACTTCACTAACCTTTCTCTTATTTCTAGTGGCTAGTTGAACTAACCACTATTTGCTATGCCTCACTTTCTTGAAAGCACAAATCTCCACTACTCTAGGAGCAATGTAACATTGGGTAGAACCAGGGTCAATCAAAATAGAAACAGGTTGCTAAGCAATCTTACCTGCAACTTCAACCACAATTGATTGGTGATCTTCCTGGCGGTCCTTCAGCACTGCGTAAATACTAGGGACAACCCTCGCTACTTGACCCACTATTTCTGCTCTTGAAGGTTGTAAGCTGGCCTTGCACTCTCATTATCGAGTGGGAAATTCCTGCACATGTAGGGTCCTCCACATATCCAACATTGGAGTGGTTCTCTGATCTATTGTGGATCTATTGGCTTTTCTCCCACCACTCTAGCTGGTTGCTATTCAGCTTGGGATGGCTGCTTCTGCTGATTCCTATAGCTAGAAGGCTTAAAACCTTTCTTCCTTTGGTCAGGCTTCTCCTTCTTCTTGTCCTTGCAATTCTTCTGATAGTCAAGTTTGCCTCTGCTTTGCTCATAGCAATACTTAGCTTTCCTTATTGTTTCTTCTAGAGTTCTAGGCTCATAAAACTCAATTCTGTCTTTGTAAGACTGAGGCAATCCTCTCAAGAAATGCTAGATTTTCACCTTCTCATCCTTGATATACCTGACAGATATCAACAGTTCTAGGAACCTGTTCGCATACTCTTCCATGGTTTGTTGTCCCAATATTAGCTCATGGAATTATTTAATCTTGTCATCGTAGTACCTATCAGAGAGGTGTTCCTGCTTGAAGTACTTCTGGAACTATTTCCACACAATCTTCCTTTCATTAATCTTCTTCACTTACTTGCAATGCTCCCACCATATTGATTCCCTGCCAATCAAATTGAAGATGGCTACTCTAGCCTTCATATTTCCTGAATAGTCTTGGACATGGAAATACTTCCTCATCCCAAGAAGCCAAGCCTTAGCTTCTTGACCATTCTTTGTCTCAACATTGAAGGTAGGCGGCCTTGCCTTCTTAAACTCATCTCGTGAGTTGTTCCTGTAACATCTCCTTCTCTTTTCCCCATGAGACAAAGAGCTAGAATCCTCAGTGGATCATTTGGATTCATATGACTCACTATGAGGCCTCTTCCTTCTTCTGGCACTACTCTTACTACCTCCCTGATTTTTTGGATGTCGTCCCAAGCTCATCCATCGTTGGATGTCTATCAAACTTTGCAACATGGTAGCATTCAACTGATGCTAGTCTTCCTGGGCTTTAATAAGGATTCTCCTAGTGGCTACAATGTCTAGCGGCATCTCTTGAAATCTCCTTCCATTAGATTCTATATCATCATTTCTTGCTTGGACGTTTTCTCCCATGGCGTCTTACACATGCTTGTAGGAATCCCATGCCTCATATCTGTCATAGGTTCTCATGGCTGAGCCAACAATCCCACTTTTTCCAAAATGTACTATGACTCTGCAAAATTTGTTATCAACACCTTTTGTTAGATACACCATAATTCAAAATCAAAACCATTTTACTTACTATCACCTGGCCTATCTAGGCCCAATGTTGTAACCGACACCTTTGTGAACTAATTTCCGGCCCATCCAGGCCCAATGCTGCAACCTGCAGCTCTGATACCACAATGTAGTGTACTACAAGTTGGTATCAAAGGGTACTCTTAACTGCTTTCTAGCCCATCTAGGCCCAATGCGTCAACCTGTAGCTCTGATACCACAATTTCACGTACCCGTACCCCATTATCATTCAAATTAAAAATTTCATCAAGAACCTTTACTGTTCATCGAAACATAGGGCATGGTCGTGAACCACTTCTCGGCATTTCCAATAGTATCACACTCCCTCCCATATTCCATTGATCAGTTTGATGATATGCAAGGAAATATATCATAGGAGATCGGACGACGGAGAGAAAACACGACGAAAATCAATGATCCCGCAGACTGGAACCAAATCAACGATTCAGAATCCACCCACAAAAATCAACGGTGTAGAAATCCTGAGTTGCGGGGTCAAAAAGTTACAAAAATTGCAATCTCACTTCCCGTAACCCGCATCCCGCATCCCACATCGAAAATAGATTGACGACGGAGAATCATCTCGTGAAGATCGACGACACGGGGAATTGAATTGTGGGATTGGGAAGTATGGAAATTGCAACACCACGATCCCACATCCCACAAGTTGCAGAGAGGAAGTTGCAGAAGGGAAATCTATAGAAACCAAAATCTATGAAATGGCATTCTGCATCCTGCATCCCGCAAACCTGCAAATTTACGCAAAGGAGGATTTCTAGCAGGAAACTCAGTTTTTCCACTGAATTCTTGGATCGATATGATCATTCAGGCCATTACCGATCTATCCAATCTACCCAGCAACATAGTTAGAAATGCATTGATGGGAAAACATACATACATTCCTATAATTGCAGTTATTCAAAGGAACAATGCATCAATTCAACACAACAACATGTTCATCACATTCCATCAAGAAATTTACAATACAATAAATACAATTGTAGAGAATAACATAGACGAGAACACTTATCTTGAACAGAACTTGTTCCACAACCAGCTATGTCGCTGCAACCTTCCATGCAACCATAGGCCAGTGCGCTCATCAATCTCTCAATGACACCACCACCCCCGAGATGGGCATGATTTCCTCAAGGAATAAGGGAACACTAGCATACTCATACATATCCAAGGTGCAATAACACTCAGCCAAGCCAAAACAGATGGGTTTATCAGGTTGCGGGGTTAAACATTCCAACAAATGGGTTTTACAGGCCACTAAGCCAAGCCATCCTACAGTTGGGTATCACAGACTAAAGACAGTCAAGCCAACATTCACCTTTAAGGACCAATCAAGTCAACAGATGGGTTTATCATACTGTACACAATCAAGCGATCTCACTACTAGGTTTATCAGGATAACTAGCCAATCCAGCATTCACAGTTGGGTTTATCAGACTGTCCATCCAAAGGTTACTCACTAGGTCAAACACGATAAGACACAACCAAGCTAATAGATGGGTTTATCAGGCTACTATCCAAGCCATCTTTCTAGTCGGGTTTATCAGGATTCCAAGGAAATGGGTAGTAAGAACTGCTAATCTAGTGAGCTCCTTACAAAGCGAAGAACACCTTCACAAGACTTATCTAGCATGGCTTCCCTACCTTTTACACACCCAACATAAGGAAGTGTCCCCTTCTCTGATCCACAGTCCCTCGGGCTACACCTTCCCTTCCAGTGCTCTTTAGGATGTGCACAGCAAGTTTACCATCCACTCTTATCTTATCGTGAGGCTCCACACTAATTTTATCAAGCCGGTTCTACATCTCTCCCATTTCTAGTCTTGTACATAGCTCAGACACGAACCAAGGGCACAACACAACAACCACAGGGAGACTCCACTACACCAACTTTACTATGAAACACGAGTAATAGGGTCTCATACACTCTGTAGTTTAATACATGCTACAACACAGAAATCATAGTCTTTCCAATGGAAAAACACTCACAGAATGCAAAGGATACACACAGAAAGATCTATGTTTCTACCACAATGTCGCTCTCTGGTAAAATGAAGATGGTCGTGAATAATCCCCCCTGAATCCGAATGTTTCGTAGTTCTCAAAACATAAGAGTAAATCCAAAACGTGAACGCATGGGTCAAAACTAGCATATGGTTCTGGTGTTTTCTTGTCCATTCAAGCAAAACACGACATTCAAAAATTGGGTGATCTACCCAATTTGAAATTGCGCATACTCTTCCCCTTCCAAGCAATAACTACCTCAACCACCTTCTGGCAGAATAAAAGGTTGGGAAGAGAAGACAAGGAATAGGGTAGTTGATAGTTTTGATGGGTTCTCCCCATGACACATGGATTTTCCCCAAACTGGCTCAAGGTTAACATTTCCACCCCCTTATCCTTAGGAAAATCATGCCCCCATCTCAATATTAGTTGCATTGGCATAGCTAGCTATGATTTTTTCATTAATTTTCATATTTACATGATGTTTACAAACATGCTTGACTTAGCACAGAAACCATAGGCATCAACCATGATCACCTATATACCAAACATTAATCAATGATAGGGCCTTGGCCTTGAGCTCCTTGTCATTATTCGATATAATATTTACATCATATACATTAATGCAATGGGGTCAAAACCAAGGTGTTACATTCATACAAAATGTTAGTCATGTTGTCCATGAGGAATCATCATAGAGAATCCATACCACTAAGGTTAGGACCACTCGTGAGCAAGTATTATTCTACGGTATCCACAACTGAATGTAGGTACTCTCCATGAGAGTAACATCTATAGGGCCATCCTTAGCTAGTAAGGACCACTCTCATGAACAAAGTGTTATACTTGCCATCCTCAAGAGAGGATACCATCGTCCACAAGTGAATGTGGGTACTCTCCATGCAATATTAATATCTACAAGGCCATCCTTAGCTAGTAAGGACCACTCTCATGAGCAGAGTGTTATACATGCCATCCTCAAGAGAGGATACTATTGTCCACAAGTGAATGTGGGTGCTCTCCATGTGAGAGTAATATCTACAAGGCCATCCTTAGCTAGTAGAGACCATTCTCATGAATAGAGTGTTTTACCTGCCATCCTAAAGAGAGGATACTATCGTCCACAACTGAATGTCAAACCTTGTTATCATATTCAGGTGCACTTGGCCTCTTTCATGTTGGAGCATCACTATCATCCCATCATCGATGTGAGCCTCATCATCACTCCCCATTTTATAGAGGATCCATATTATCAACATGCTCCCCCTTTGTCCAAGGAGGGATTATATCTTCGACCTTTTCTTCCTTTCCGAGGAGATTCCATATCTTCGAATTGTTCCTCCTTTTCGAAGAAGGTACATATCTTTGACTAGTTTTTCCTTTCTGAAGAGACTCTGTATCTTCAACCTGTTTCTTCTTTCTAAGAAGGGTCCATATCTTCAACTTGTTTCTCCTTTTCGAGAAGGGTCCATATCTTCGACCTGTTTCTCCTTTTTGAGAAAGGTCCATATAATCATTGTTCCTCCTTGCGATAAAATTATATAGTATCATCATCATTGTTCCTCCTTGTAGGATCCATATTATCAACATGCTCCCCCTTTGTCCAAGGAGGGCTTATATCTTCGACCTTTTCTTCCTTTTCGATGAGAGTCCATATCTTCGACTTGTTCCTCCTTTTCGAAGAAGGTCCATATCTTTGACTAGTTCTTCCTTTCCGAAGAGAATCTATATCTTCAACCTGTTTCTCCTTTCTGAGAAGGGTCCATATCTTCGACCCGTTTATCCTTTTCGAGAAGGGTCCATATCTTGGACATGTTTCTCCTTTTTGAGAAAGGTCCATATAATCAATGTTCCTCCTTGCGAGAAAAGTTTGTAGTATCATCATCATTGTTCCTCCTTGCGAGGAAAGTATTTTCGAAACACACCAAGCTTGTCATGGAAGCTTAATCAACAAATCAACAACTTGCTCATCGATACTCACATACCTAGAGTTGTATATCTCCCTTTAGTACCATATCCCATAGGATTATCTATCATCTTTATGCAACTATGGTTGTCACAAAGAATCACTGTGGTATCCAACTTCATCTAAAATAGTCCTGAAATCATTTTTCCTAAGCCACATGGCTTCCCAAATAGCGTAGCAAGTTGCAATGTACTCTTCTTCAGTTGTACTAAGAGAAACACTGTATTGTTTCTTACTAAGCCATGAGATCATGGCAGATCCCAAATAATAAATCCACTTGAGGTTCTCTTCCTGTCTGCAGCACTTCCTACCCAATATGAATCTGTATATCCATATAATATGTAGTCATGATCTCTACCATAGTAAATTTCCGAATCTATCGTACCATTAAGGTACCTCATCATGCTTTGTAATTATCAAGTGAACACATCTAGGTTTAACTAGATGCTAACTCAAGGTGTTCACAACAAATCATATATCCATCCTTGTATTCGTCAGATATATCAATGACCCAATAATCTATTTGTACTGAGTCATATCCACTAACTCTGATTGTCTCATCATACAATAGCTTTAGGTTGGTGTCCATGGGTGTGGCCATGTCTTTACAATACAACATATCAAATCTTCTTAAGATTTCCATATCATACATTCCTTGGTTCGGAAATATTCCTTCTGATCTCTGCCACACTTCCAGCCCTAGGAAATAACACACCAATACAAGATCTTTCATCTCTATTTATTCAGCTAGATTCTTCTTGTGATTTGTTTCTCATTTCCAATAAGAAATAGATCATCCACATACAACAATAGTATTTCAAGTTCATCATCCATAACCTTAAGGTAAAGGTTAGGATCAGATTTATTCTTGGTAAATACCAAGCTTGTCAATAAGCTATCTATTCTTCCATACCAAGCTCTAGGATCTTGCTTCAGTCCATACAAAGTCTTTTTCAACTTACATACATGAGTCACTCTGTCTTCGACTTTTTAAAACCTTATGGTTGTTTGATGTAAACCTCTTCCTCAATCATACCATTAAGTAAGGTTGTATTTACATCCATCTGGTGTAGATCCCACTTCATCATGGAAGAAAGTACCATGATGGTTTTGATGGAAGTGTACCTTTCTCTTGGAGAAAATTTCTCTTCATAATCAATTCCCTTTCTCTGAGAGAATCCTCCTTCCATCAATAGCATATGTTATCTTGTAGATCCACTTGGAAGATACCACACTCTTGCTTTCTGGTTTGGGTACTATATCCCAAACATGTTTTTGGTATTATTCCATCATTTCTTCTACCATGAGTTCATTCTATTAGGTCATTGAGATATCCCAGTCTTCCACATTCAAACTTGAAGGTTGGAACCCACTTTACTATTGGTAAATCCTTAGTCCATCTAGAAGTTGTCCATCCTATCGTACCATGTCGAACTCAGAGATCTTCTGTAGTCACTCCCCCTGAAGCAGAGCATCATCCTCCCTCTGCATTTTGTACTCTATGTATCAAAACATTTTGTATTGGAGTGACAAGTAGCATCCTCTACTACTATGTATCCATATCAGGTTACTAGATACCAAGATCCCCTTCTCTTGAACTCTTTTTAAAAGTTCCTTTTGCACCCAACTGTGAGCTTCTTGTCTTCTATAGGTTTTCATATTCAACCTTGTATAAAAGGTCAATATATTCATCACTCTAGGTGATATTAAATCTCCTTATGTAAGTGGATGTGCATATCTATGAGTACCTTCTGAGCTCGTACAAATCCTATTCTGCACAGGTGGTTCTTTGCTCGATATATACTTCTACTGGAGAAGTGTGGCTGGTCAATAGAGTATTTCATGCCATAGTTTATTATTTATGAGACAAACCATGAACCTTTCTTTGTATACTTGTTCTTGTAGATCCATGTGGAAGACACTATGGACTTCCCTTCAGGTCTCAGAATCATATCCTAGACATCATTCCCCGTGATCAACTGTTACTCTTTGATCATAGCTTCTTCCATAGTTGAAAGGGTTTGCACCAACGATGTCACCCAACTGTGTCACACAACTAGAGTGTGTATGAGGCCTCTTACTTTGGTTTGGAAGTCCCTTCATACTTTTATTCATCTTGAATTATCTCTTGTGTCCAAGATGGTCTTCATCTCTCAAGGTCGATCTGCCACTCTCTTATATTCTTCTGAGTCTCTTTCTTTTGTCACAGTGTCTCTGACCCTAGGAGCCTCAGGTTCATGTTTATTGGAGTGAATCTTGAATTTTCATCACTTTTTCTTTAGAACAAGTCTCATCCTCCTTTTATTGTAGGCGGTTGTACATGACCTTTCCTATAATTCAAATACATCAGTTGCATGGTTATAACCATTTCATAGGACATATGGATAAAGAAAAATTCTTATGCATCATACAATTATTTTAGCCAATACAACATTCATCCATATCTCATGGAAACTTTCCAAATGCCTTCCATCTCTACCATAACATCATTCATATTGTGCACTAATCAAATATGTCAACAAAGAGGTTTCATTCTAGATAAGTAGCATGGAGAGTTGTATAGCACCATGGGCTACTTGCCCATAACATGCATATTAGTAGTATACTGTCATTAATGCAAACATTATATCATGTATAATACACATCATATACATGAAATACAATTCAAATACTTATCCCTGTTTGCTTTGTCTTCATCTCCTTCTGGATTTGCAGCTTCTTCTTTGACCAATGAGATTACTTCAATCTGATGCTTGCTTGAAACCTTTTATGGAATGATGCTTTTGGTGGACCTAAGGTTTGACAAAAAAAACCCTAATTTTTCAACTTAGGTATCTTTCAGATCTGATTGGATAGAAATATGCACCTCCTCAATGAGAGCTGAGAAGCATACTCATTTTTCCAAAACTATGATCAGAACTGCAAAATATATGATGCCTAATATTGTTTTTGTAGTATGTCTGAAATTAGTGCTCCTCTATGTCTGAAACTTGGCACTGAGGTATGATTTTCTATCTTCTTTCCAACCCAATAAGTTAGAGTAGAATTGGTTTTACAATTGGGACTTGCGTGAATTTTCCCAATGTGACTTATTTCTAGACTGTTCAACATAGAGAACTTGTACAGACTACCACGTGTCATTGTTTCATCTTCGAGGTATGAAACATTCACCATAGAAATTATAGTCTGTTCCCTATTTGGAACATCTTGTGAAATTACATTTGGACCTTCCTAGCCCGAGATATAGCAATTCTCCCTAGGTCACTTCTTTAAGGATAAACGCTGGAAGAGGATGGAACCTTGATTTGGAGGAATCATATCTCCTAGATTATAGTGAATATGAGGCTAAAAATTTTACACATGGTACATAAGGAATTTATTTTCATCCTGTAAACGTTTTGGCTCCTGATCCTTCTCCAATCTCTAGATATAGCGAATTTAACAAAATGACTAGTTTTAGTCTTTTAGGGTTTTCATGCATGAAACCATAATCTTCAATAACTGTAGTTGTAGCACTATTTCGGCTGCACAAAGACTTATTTTAGGGTAGATATGATACCATGTTAATTTTTTCATGATTATATCAAATCTTATAACATTTATCATCATTACAGCATAACCATAAGAAAAAATATCACTGAAATATAGACAAGCACAACCACACAAAAGAACACAAAGATTTATCCTGGGAAACCCTCATGGGGAAGAAAACTGAGCAAAAAATCCTCTGTATAAGATGTATAAAAATTACAAGACAAGACCCCAAACATGTGTGCCTCCCTCCAACATATATATATATCTCTCTCTCCTATGCGCTATACACGTGTGTGTGTGTGTGTTCAAATGAGGAACACATCTCCTCTATTTATACTCTTTTCATCACTTGACTTTTAAACTAACAAGTCGGCCCCACTTAACTAAGTGGGACAACTTCACTTAGGAAGACTCAATGCAATATTATATTATATTCATTAGGGTACTATTGACCTGACCTACAATAGAGGCTTTACCTCATGACTCTATGATGACCAATTACAATAGTAACAACCCATCGGAGGAATAATAACATCTCCCTTGGGTTACATCTGTAAAATACATTTAGAATATCACTAGTACATGTGGACATTTTTCTCACGAAAAATCATTGCTATAGCGACGAACATGGCCCCTTATTTTTGTGGAAAAATTTTCGTCGCTATAGCCACACTTGCCCCAGTTCATCGCAATAGCGACAGAAAGGACATGGGATTTGTTTTATTCAAAACATCAAGTTTCGTCACAATAGAAACGGTTTAGTCATGGAATTTCCTTGGTGTGGCAATGAATTTATCATCGCAATATCGAAGAAATGCATGTTTTTTTAGAAAAGAACAAATGTGTAGTGCTAAAACCTTCATTGCTTTAGCGACGAGCCTTCGTTGGTGTAGCAAAGAAGTTGGAGTCGCAAGAACGACGAAGTTGGAGTTGCAATAGTGACGAAGTTGGCATCATCATAGCGAGGAAAAGCATGTTTTTTTTTAAATGAACAAAGGTTTAACGATGAAACCTATGTTGGTGTAGCGACAAATTTTTCGTCGCTATAGCGATGGACATCAATCTTTTAAAAAACAAATTCCAATGAACTTTCTATACTAGCGACGAAAATTTCTGTCACTAGTATAGAAAGTTCGTCGACACCTAAATTGTCGCTAGTATAGCTACCAAGTCGCACCCAAATTGTGCTCAATCCTATCGCCAAAACCTTTGAATGCCTACACACTGATATACAAGTAAGAATCTTGAAATATAGTAATTCTCTGCATACTGAAAGAAGGTTAAATGCACTAAGATGCATCAATCTATTTTGGAATTTTGTAGTGTTTCGGGCATTGCAAAGAAGCCCTAAGATGCATGGATATGTTTGATAAACAAACACCAATGTTCTACAAATACATCATGAGCTTCTGGTTTTCAAATTACATATCATAGATCTGATCAAACAGAAACGTTAACCTGTACGAAGAAACAAAATAGACTATAACTTCTATAGCTAGCAGGCCTGTTGGAAATAATCCAGTTCGGGATAGAATATAAAGGTTTTACAAAGAATGGCTATAAGAATTTCTGGATATTCACAATATTCATGCATCCCATAGGTTCCTTGCAAAGAGAGAAGTGTCAAAGGAAAACAATAAAAATACAATAAGGGTCCTTTCATATGTCTATCTCATAAACTTAACGGGACTGGCCACCAGAAAAAAACCCTCTAAGCAAATTGGAAGCTTTCGCACCCAATTTTGTCTTGATTAAGTGACCTATTATTTCACATAGCACATGAGTTGATTCTCTAATGACTCTATCCTCTCCAAGATAAAGATACCTACTTTGATCATCCTCTCCTGTTGTCTGTGAGCCACCATCAATAACAACAATTATAGAGTCTCTTTTTTTCTAGAGCTGATAGATACTTTTGGATGTTATTCCTTTGCACCTTTTCACCTTTAATTTTATGAGGTTAGGGAAGCCACCAACAATTGTCACAAGACCATCATCAAATATTGGGAAATGTTTTATGCATAGCTTTTTCAGTGCTATGAACTTAGCTAAAATACAAGGCATATCCAAGCCCCCAACACCATCACTGTTGCATAGTGCCATTATTTCCAACACAGGACAATTGGAAGCCAAGGAATTCAAACTGACAATCGAAGGTCCTAGAGTTGATTCTCTAATTACTCTATCCTCTCCAATCCAAAGAGACCTACTCTGATCATCCGCTCTTGTTGTCTGTGAGACACCATAAACAACAACAATGAGAGAGGCTCTTTTTTTCTAGAGGTGATCGATACTTTTGGATGTTATTCCTTTTCACCTTTTCACCTTTAATTTTATGAGGTTAGGGCAGCCACCAACAATTGTCACAAGACCATCATCATATATTGGGCAATTTTTTATGCATAGCTTCTTCAGTGCTATGAACTTAGCTAAAATACAAGACATATCCAAGTCCCCAACACCATCACTGTTGCATAGTGCCATTCTTTCTAGCACAGAACAATTGGAAGCCAAGGCATTCAAACTGACAACCGAAGGCCCTAGACCCTTCAGCTCCTGAACCAATGTTGTTTTAGCACCAAACTGCTTGACTTCTTGGACTTGTCTTCTTTGATTTTTCTTGGACTCTTTCTTCTTGTATTCTTCCTTTTGGAGACCTTGGCCTTTATTTTATTTGGAGGCACATGCAAGTAATACTTGATTCTTTCTTCTTTGAATTGTTTGATTTTTGCAATTTTTCTTGGTCTTCTTTTTCTTTTTAATCTGGTAAAGTTTTGATTTTTCACCAGCTCTTGGTACAAGGATTCTTGGATTGGTAGTTGCTTTCAAATGCCCTTTTTGATCCATTGTAGCTTGATAGCCTTTCTTGTTTTAGGTCTTGGAAGAAGCTTTACTCAATGGCAACTCTTCATTGATAACCAGTCAACCCCAGGGATTTACAAGGAATCCTCCTGAACTGTCTCAAGATTCGTCACAACACAAGCGTGCCTGAGACACAGGGGAGAACAAGGAATCCTTCATGGTGAAGGGGTCATGAAGAGGAGGTCAAGAATCTATCAATCTCTAGCCAAATAATGTAGACCAATCTACGAGGTAATGATGAATTATGCATATGTGGCCAAAGGTGAACCCAAAGAAGGGGGGAAATTTCCATGCAAAGACCAAGAATTTCCTTGGTTCAATGGTACATAAGTAAATCAAGAATATACTACGCTTGTCAACCTATGGGTGGTACTACCAACTATATGCATCAAATGATCAATACATCTAATGTAGTAGCAATAATATAAAATACAAAATCACTTAATATATCATCATGGCATGACATGGCATAGCAATAGGAGAATAGAATATCTCACATGATCATCACATCATCTCATCAAAAGGATGCCCTATAGCAGCAGAGGTGGGCCTCAATACTCTTGAATGTATAATTCTCTGAAGCAAAAATAAGTGTGAAAAAGTATTCCTGCAAAATGTGGCATGACAGGTACCCCATGTACAAAGGTATAAATATTTACAGATAATAAAGACAAGTTGAAAATCCATAGATGCACGGAAAAGGAACCATGTATGGGAATTTATGCAAGCTACAAGTCATTAATTGCATGTGTAGTGGTGAAATTCTTCAAAAATGTTGATCGTTCCTCATAATTGCGAAAACATCAATACCATTGTGAAAACATCAATACCACTATGTACATGTCTCTACTAATATGTCACAGGATTGTAGTGTGTACTATTTTGGTTGTTAAGGTATGTATTCCACCAACTTTTCCCATGACTTGCACCATGCCTCATTCATTGTGAGATGCTGCATCTATAGGCCAATAAGGTCACTAGGAATTCTACCCAATTGAGATATGCCACATACGTGGGTTGATAAGGTCAGTGGGACTTCCGCCCGGTCTAGGGTATGTATTTCTCTTTCTTGGCTACATTAATAGAAGCATGCCTTCAGGGGGTATGGAAGTGGATCCTAGAACTAAAAACGATTTGATTTAGCCACTTGACTACAATGACTTACATTAACCAAGTAGGACAGTTGGAATTATGTGCAAATGTTAATGACTGGAAATTGAGTATCACTAGTTGAAGGACACAAAATATTATGAAGGTGACCCATGGACAAGTATATGAACGCAAATACAATGAGTCGCATACCTAGTGTAAGCAAAGAAGTTTGTGTAAGACAGTAGTCTTTGGCTTGTCTCAAAGGCTACACTTAATTTTCATTTACTTTCATATATTTCATGAAAATACCAGCAAATAAATTGCTCTTTTATTTTGTTTATTGATTATCTTGATCTATTTCATGTTATATGAGTTTTTCTTGCAAGTTTGTTTACCAATAAGGTTAACTTGAGTTGACAAAGTTTTTTTATGGTTTTGTTTTTCTAGAAGGCATCTGGGGAAGGGTGGGATAAGTAAACCCCTTTTGTTGACCAGAGACGGTTGCAAATTCTCAAGCATATTGATTTAGTGGTTCTCATGTAGAACTCTTTGTTGGGAGAGAGCACACTGAAAATCGAACCTAGGATAGCTTCTATAAACCTCCACTAATTTACCACTAGAGGCAACCCAACGGACAATAGAGTACTTCAATGCTAATTCAAATAGTAGGCTAAAGGAGAGGGGTGGTTATATACAAGCAATTTGAAATGGTGCATACCAAGGATTCCAAATTTACATATCTGTGATAAGCCTATTTCTGGGATTTATATTTTAAAAATCCCATAAGCATATAAATGGAATACAGACCAAACTTTGTGTTAAATGTTTCCTTTGTTGCATCTCTTGCACATTGTCATGAATAGATTGAACTTATATTTCAGACTGTGGAATAAGTATGGTGCTTACTATAATTTACTTCAAAATACTAAACAACTTTTGGAGTCATCCATCTAAATTCTATCAATAGAAAAAATATCATAATCTCCTTATTCTTAAAGAGGCTAGAAAATACACAAGTTAATTTCCAACTCAAGTCCAAGGACTTAAAAAAATGCACGTAGTAAGAATAATGGACAAATATATGATCAAATAATTCATTTTTCATCAATATGGTACCACGCTGGTGTAAATTCAAACAAAGCATTTATACAAAAAAAATAGCTGAGGTAGATAATGAATTTACCGTTCATGAATACAAAACAAAATAACTAAGGTAGATAATGAATTTACCTTTCATGAATACAAAGTCGCATCCTAGGTATATTTCAATAGGATAGAAAAGCGATTATATCATAAACATAAAACAGGAATGACACAAGAAACAGGGCTAGAGGAATTTGAGGGATAAGAAATGTGAAACAACATCATATTATGCATACGAAATTGATTAGGGTATTATGCATATAAAATTGCTTAGTGATGTTTTAATGGGAATGGGAATAAGAACTAGAGTGGGAATGGAATGAAAAATCGGGTCTCCTTGTCAAGCTTATGATAACATAGTATAAAAGTACAGCAGTCATTCACACTGATCTTTAAAGTATTAAATTATTATATTTCTTTCAAGAGAGAGAATCTTTCCAGTAGTGGACAAAGAAAAGAAACGATCAATGGAAGTAGACAAGAAATCCTCAATGTCCAGGAGTGTTTTGTACCCATACATATTTTTCCAAAAAAAGCATCAAGATTGAGGTTTATGCATGCCACTTGCCCATAGTAGCAATAATATGCTTGTCAATATAGGGATTCCGATCATAAAAAGAGCTTGGAAAAGACTTGGCCTTGTAATGCCTGGAAGAAAGACGTTGCCATATTTGATGACAATACCACCAGCAATACATCCTAATGCTAGTTTCAAAACGTATGATATATCCTCCTAAAACATTTCAAGAAGAAAATAGAGAATTAGTTATAAATATCCTGGTTAACTTTATGTGCAGGAGAAAAAGTACATCCTTAAATTGATGTTAGAATGAAATATAACCAAATGGAAGTAGTCAAGTTCTCCTCTCTTTCATATTGATGATTGCAGCATCCTTGATTTTGATTGGAAACCAATTAATTTTTCTACGTATCTAAGGTCTTGACCTCAGTTAAATAGTGGAAAAAAAATCCCAAGGACTATGTTACCAGAAACGGGAAACAGAAATGGAAATAAAAACAAGGCTAAAGGGATTTGAGGAATAAGAAACGTGAACCTAACACCTGCCAATGTATATTATGCATATATTGTTGATTCGTAATGTATTAATGTAGTGTCAAGACAGGAAAGGGAATGAGAATGGGAATATTATGAGAAATGGATCTCCCGGTCAAATTTCTAGTACCATAGCACCTTCGTGAATGCTATTTAAGCTTTTGAAGTAAGGGAATTACTTTTTATTTCATGAAACCAAAAATTCAAACTGGTTTAACCTTGTCTTCACTTTCAATTAGATAATTATTCTTAAAGCATATCCGGAGTTGCATAAAATTGGTCAAAGGGATGTATCAAACATATTCTCTTTTTGACATGATTGTATGGGCCAGGGATGGAGTGAGGTGAGCATAACATAATAGAAATCCTATAGTCAGCCTAAATACATAAAATCTGGTTGGATGTACCACTGACAGAATGAATATTTGCCTCAACAATATTAAACACTAGCATAATATGACATTATTTGGAGCCTAAAAGCTTGATATAAGTACAAAGTGGAAACAACAGACAGAAAGAGAAAATATGTCCTTCAAAACTGCAGTTGTGTTTGCATTACCCCTGAGTATATATATTTATAATACAAATTTGTGACAAATTAGAATTTGAGGATGAAATTTATCCTAAATGTTATAACTAGATCTTGTTCTTAGTTTATCTGTTCTTTTTGTCCTAATTTTCAAACATTGGTTTAAAATGATTTTACATTTTATGTTGATTTTAAGAATTTTTGACAATCAGTTATTTTTGTTGGATTTAATGCTTTTAATGGTTGAATTATTTCATTATTTTAGTTTTAAGGTTTGTCTTTTGGGATTATTAGTTAATATGTTTATCTTTAATATTTCAAAAAATTATAATAAAAGTTTATTCCAAGTTTTTCTTTATAATCTAACCTTCATTTTTTATTCCTTTGTCAAATATTTTCATGAGGAAATTCCTGTAGCAGCTCTGTTTTTCCTGTTTTTGTCATTATCATTGGGAGCAGTTTACAAGGTGATGGAAACAAATTATGGAAAACCAAAAGAGGTTTTTTTCCAAAACAGACTCATTCACAAAAACCTCTCTCAGTTTTACAACAGCTATTATCGTTTGAGATATTTGAATTCATCTTTGTGGCTTATTTTCAGAGTTTGAATTATTTAATAATTTCCTGTTTTAGTCACAAATTTCCAGCACATATTCCGATCAATTGAAGGGGATTTTTAAAAACCAAGAGGGGCTTTTGTTCATAATAGACTCATTTAAAAAAAAATTCTCAGTTTTTGCATAGGTGTCTCGGATTGAGATATATGAAGGATTCTTTGAGAACCAAATTTTCAGAAATTTGCCAAATTTCCCCAAATCTAATTTGCTATTTTTGGGTTAATTGTCTTTATATATTTTGAGTTATCATGTAATTAATTCATATAACTATTTCAAATTTTGAATTAGAAGGTAGTTATGGAACTAATTTACCTTTGTAATGATAAAAGGAAGACAAACATACAATTTTGAGATTGGATTTTTCACTCAAGGAGAGGCTTTAGGAGCTTTGATTTCTCAAGCTAGCACTTATAAATCTTATGTAAGTGAATGAATGTTATTCATTATATATAAACTGATAATCCCTTTCTACCTGTCATCATGTTTCATTTCTGATCTAGTTGATTGCTCAGTCTACAATTTCATTTCTTGTTTAAAGGTCTTATTCATGTAAATGCTTGTAGCCTATGGGTGGAATTAGTATTTCATGTGTAATGTTTATGACTTATTGGGATGTGTTTGATCCCTAGTTTATCTAACTTGTGCATGTTTCAGTTCTGTATTAGCTTGTGAATGTTTATTACCTCCTTCCTGATGAAGTTTTAAACCAAAACCCTAAAAAACCAATTTTATTCCATTTTCTTTTTGAGATTGTGTTAGCTTGTTCTTGTGGTAGTCTAGGAACAATTTCTAGCACTAACATATTTGGTGCCATTGCCGGAATGGAAATCAAGATTATCTTCCCTGGAAAGAACAACAATGACATAGATCTAACTCTTGATGGAAGACAAGAGAAGGACATAGAGATAGACTGCAATCATCTTCCTAGCGACTCCACGATTAAAGATTTCACTGCAAGGAGAATTTTGTTGACAGAAAAATGAAGAAGCCAAATGGAAAGACTGGGTATCACCTTGTTACTTTCCTCCATGAGGTTTTGTTCTTATTCATTAGTTCTTTCCTGTCTTTTCCATTGCATGTCAAAAGAATTATTTTTTGTTTTGTCTATTCCGATGATCATAAACCTTCAAGCACATATCCCTCTTTGGAAGAAGAAAGTATGCATTCTTCTTGTTTTATTGATGTTGATCATATTCCTTCATTTGAAATACATGTGCAACATGATATGCATATACCCATATCTCTTGAACCTGATTATTCTGGTCATCTTGTAGAGAATAAAGATGATCCATTACCTTCTACCATCACTGCTGAAACTTGCGAACAATTTGTTGAGCCTCATTTTCAACTCATAGATTTTCAGTCTAGACTCAGACATAAGATGTTTAAATCTCTTAGGCTTCCATCTCTCTTACATCCTTACCCTTCCTACTTTGTTGAATATCTTCCCCATTTTACTAGAAAATACCATATTAGAACAAAGAGGCATTTAGGATCTTTTCATAATTTCATTCATAATTTTGAAATCATGCATGAGGATGTTTTCATGAGGTTATTTTCGAAATCCTTTGATGGAGATGCTGGGTTTTGGTTCTGAAATTTAAAAGCTGATTCAATTGGATCGTGGGAAGAGTTACATGATGTCTTTTTGAAGTATTGGGGTAAGAATAAATCTTATGATCAATTTCTTTCCTAATTTTATGGCTTGAAAAGGGAGAATGATGAGCCAATTACTATATTTAATTGGAGGTTTCAAAGTTTTTATATCAGTATGCCTACGGAGATCAGACCTTCGGAAAAACTTGCTATGGTATATTATGTTATGGTTCAACCTTTAGATCTTGTATTTTTCCTGTTAGAAAGAAAATCATCATATTTAAGACAATTGTTTGAGGATGCAAAAGGAGTGGAGGGGAACATATGAGCTTGCAAAATGCTTCAAGATCAGGCTCATGTTGAAGATATACAAGCTTATGAATAGGAAGAAGAACATAGGTATCATTCAGATTTAAGACAGTTTTCTTCATCATTTTCATATTTTCATATGACCAAGGATATAAATGACACTTGTGTTTATTCTTCATATCAGTTTATTGATGTTTTAGATGATAATATACTTTCAGTGGATTATAGTAGAAATTTCCTAGCTCTTGCTATGAGATTACCATGTTATGAAGAAGAAGTTGTTGCTCTTCAACCTCTTACTATTGATATAAGAAATAAGCTGCCATTCTTGACTTATGGTCCCTTTTAGAATTTTATTTGTTCAAGTTTTGGTCAAGGTTTTTATTTAAAGGTCGAGAAGCAGTTTGAAGAGCCCTTGGTTTCCATTCTTGAGCCAAATTTTAAAAAGAATGACAATGGAGAGGAAGAGAATGCTTCACTTTATGATGAATATAATGAAGACATTGAAGTTTTAAATCATAAATTTCATGATCAGCAGAAACTGATCGTAGGTGAATTATATTCCAAACTTTTTACAGAACAAGAAAAAATTATGAATTGCTTTGACTCTCAAATTGATAGTAGCCAAACTATAGATACTTTGAATGTAATATTAGATGTGTCTAATATCCATGGCTGTGATAAATTTGTTGCTCAAAACCATTATGAAAAAATGCGAATTTTTTATGGATTTTAAGAAATACTACAACCATTCTTTCAGTCCTCATTAGTTAAGCAACACTTTTCAGAAATCAGTCAGCTTGGGTTAGTGGAAGATATAAAACAGGATGAGCTCAATAGAGTTGAAGATTTTATATATTTTTCTCTTATTGCATTATTTCATGGAGTATTGAGAATTGAGGACACCCATTTGCAGTCCATTCTTTTTTAACAACATGAAGGAATAATTTTCCATGAGTTTCATGATCCCGTGGCTTCTTGGATGGAGTTGTATTTTTCAAAGGTTTCTAATGCTCCATCTTTTCGCATACTTCCTATTTCTAGTCATAAGTATCGGTTGTCTACAGACTCTTTATTGCATTTATCACATCTTTTGTGGGTCTTCTCAAACAGTAGCATGCATGGAATTATGATTCTCAATCAAATGATTTATTGTCTTCACAGGAAGTATGATTACACTTGATTGGGTTGTTTCCTCCGATTAGAAGTAGGAGTAAATAGCCGAATAAGCTCGCTATACGAGCATGTAGATTCTTTTCAGTATGCTGGTTTGTAGCAGTATTTTTCCATTTCATAGGTATGTGTTCATAGTTTGAGAAAGTTGCAGAGCTTTGGTAAATGACTCCATCACCCAATGAATAAGTCACAAGGTCTACATGTTCTTGAAGCCTCACAAGGAGGACTTCATCCCACAACAAGAGCCAGATGTTATAACCAGATCTTGTTCTTAGTTTATCTATTATTTTTGTCCTAATTTTCAATCATTGGTTTAAAATGATTTTACATTTTATGTTGATTTTTAGAATTTTTTACATTCAGTCATTTTTGTTGGATTTAATGCTTTTAATGGTTGAATTATTTCATTATTTTAGTTGTAAGGTATGTCTTTTGGGATTATTAGTTAATATGTATATCTTTAAGCTTTCAAAACTTATAATAAAATTTTATTACAAGTTTTGATTTATAATCTAACCCTCATTTTTTAGTCCTTTGTCAAATATTTTCTTGAGGAGATTCCTGTAGCAGCTCTGTTTTTCCTGTTTTTTTCATTATCATTGGGAGCATATTATGAGGTGATGGAAACGAATTATGGAAAACCAAAAGAGGGTTTTTTACACAACATACTCATTCACAAAAAACTCTTTCATTTTTGTAATAGTTGTTATCGTTTGAAAGATTTGAATTCATCTTTGTGGCTTATTTTCAGGGTTTGAATGATTTAATAATTTCCTGTTTTAGTCACAAATTTCCAGCACGTATTTAGATCAATTGAAGGGTAATTTTTAAAAACCAAGAGAGGTTTTTGTTAATAATAAACTAATTTAAAAAAACCTCTCTCAGGTTTTGTACAGGTGTCTCATATCGAGAGATATGAAGGAGTCTTTAAGACCCAATTTTTCAGAAATTCACCAAATTTTCCCAAATCCGATTTGCTATTTTTGGTTTAATTGTCTTTAAAGATTTTGAGTTATCATGTAACTAATTAATGTAATTGTTTTAAATTTAGACTTAGAAGGTAGTTATGGAACTACTTTACCTTTGTAATGATAAAAGGAAGACAAACATACAGTTTTGAGGTTGGATTTTTCACTCAAGGAGAGGCTTTTGGAGCTTTGATTTCTCAAGCTAGCACTTATAACTCTTATGTAAGTGGATGACTGTTATTGATTATATATAAAATGATAATCCCTTTTTACCTGTCATGTTCTTTCATTTCTAATCTGGTTGATTGCTCAATCTACAATTTCATTTCTTGTTTAAAGGTCTTATTCATGTAAATGCTTGTAGCCTATCGGTGGAATTAGTATTTCATGTGTAATGTTTATGGCTTATTGGGATGTGTTTGATCCGCAGTTTATCTAAATTGTGCATGATTCAGTTCTGTATTAGCTTGTGAATTTTTATTACCTCCTTGCTGATGAAGTTTTAAACCAAAACCCTAAAAACCAATTTTATTCCATTTTTTTTTTAGATTGTGTTAGCTTGTTCTTGTGGTAGTCTAGGAACAATTTCTAGAACTAACACTAAATATAAACATTACCATAATGATAAACCTTGAAGATCAAGCTTATTTTCAACTCCTGAAATAGACTTATTTTATAATACAATAATTTGTACGTGAGGACATTCAAAATAATCATTGTGTAAAAATCAGTGTTATCAAGACCAGTTGGTCTAGAGTCCTAGACCCTTCAGCTCCTGAACGAGTGTTGGTTTAGTACCAAACTGCTTAACGTGATAACATGAGGTTACAGCCTTGGATTCAGACCACATAATGATCAAGAGACACAAAGATGAATCTGATGCATAACACTAACAAGAAGAAATGAGAGGAAAATATACATAATATTTTGCTAAAGCATGATCACTGGTTGATGTTAAGTATGATAGTTAGGAGAAACAAATGCACAATTTACAGTCAAACTTAGAAATTTTATGAACCATTGGTAGCATATATTGATTCCATAAAGTTACTGTGCAAGGCACATTCTTACAACAGATTTTCCAATATGGCTTAGGAGCATTTGCTGATATATGCTTTGGTACTTACTTTTGGATACAACAGACTTATGGGATAATTTAGATGTTCAAGTGAAAAAATCCATTACATAATCAATTGCAAATAAATTTGTGAGCATCTTCAGCCAGCCCTTAGTAAGAAAAAAAATACCCAACATTGATACAATTCCTAAATTCAATTTGGTTTATGGTAACCCTAGTACATTGACAACACTTAATGTTGGGAGAAATTCGCCAAAACTCTTCTAATAAACTACCTGTGGATTAGTGAACATGGCAGAGATATGATATGCACTATCTCACTCCCTTTATGTGACTTTTAGGAGAATTTTAGTTGTTTTTACTTGGTACCTCAACCCCAGCATAATTGATTACTATTTGGATCTGCTCATAGACAGATTGGCAATGACAGGAAAGGAACTACTACAGAACAGTTTTAGAGCTACTTTAGCTTTCAATCAGCCAACAGTTAGGGGAGTTACAGTATGTTCCTCCATAACATGAGGGGCATCCTAGTTATAAAATATCCTAGGCTAGTTATTAGTCTGAAAAACACTATCAAAGTGTTTGAAATGGAAGCATCCAAGGCACTATCTAAGATAGAAATGGCACACAGTCCTACTACATTCCATCCAAGAGAGGTGTTTTGGCATAGTCTAAACCCTCAATGCATCAAGAAGAGAAAAAGCGTTCCACCTATTGAAGTATCTATGATGGAAATTGAGGTTGATTTAGGAGGAGCATTCCATTGTTTTGGCATATTTTAAGGAAATATGGTTGCTTGGTACATGGATCAAATACTATCTTGCACATTTATCCATACTGAATCCACCATTTAAGGGCTTAGTTGGATTAACCCCTTGATTCGAGGAATTTCCTAGATTTAGGGAAAGCATCTAATAGTCAATTCATGTTCCAACGCTTGGGGAAGTTATTATTTGAAGAGTTTTGAGGAGGCTTTGCCATTATAGAGATTCCTTTGATGAATTTTATTAGCATGAATGGAGAATGCCCTATTCTTAGTGAATACACTTGACATTCAAAGGAGGGAGAGATGTCCATCTTTTAGAGGTACTTAATTGTCATGTACACCTAAATGTGTAGATCTAGTAAATCTTCATCCCTAGTTTTGTTGCATTCCCTCATGATATTATAGTAAATAATGGTATTCATGCTTTTCTCTTTGAAGTTGTATTCAGAAAGGATGGTATGATGAAACATGAAAAGGAATCACAAAACATCTGAGCATAGTGAATTCCATTCCATGCAAAAGTCCACTCCTCTCCTCTTAAGTATGGATAAGAGAAGGATGACCCATTTAGAGAGAAAAATTTAATAAGGTTAAGGAGATGATGGCACTAAATACTAGTACATGATGGATGTATATGATAATCATCTCTATATCTTAGCCAATCCAAGTTTGAAATGTGTGCAAGATATATTGCCTCCAATAATGCACATGATCTTTTAGCAATTCATCCAACTTTGAAATCATAAGGGAGATGGTGATCCAATCTACAATCACACCATTACAGAGGAGCCTGCAAATAGTACAGGAAAAGCAGTTCAAGGAGTCATTACCTTTAATAGGACCTACATTTAGGGTGGCATAGAGACCAGAAAGTTCCCAAAGAGAAAGAGTTTACAAGAGAGCCTAGGTGATTAGGATCCTATAAAAAAATAAGTGAATGATATGTCAGTATTATAGTAAATCCATTTTCTTTCATGTTGTAGTGTCAAAGATACATACGAGTAATAGTGGTTCACTATTATATCATGCCTAAGATGAACAGTTAGTAGGAAGGTCATGATAAATAAGGTCTTGTTAGAATGTTTTGTGTGTGAGAGAAAGATAACAATGAAAGCATATTATAAATAAATCTAATTATAACAATTAAAATTTTAATATTGAAAGTCATCACTATTCTTACCAAAATCCAAATACATATGATAACATGTTTATATATGAAAACCACAATGTAAGATGATAAATATAAGCAAAGGGACACACTCATCCATTGGTTTTCATTACTATGTTACTCTGAGATCAACAAAGAAAAAAAGCAAAAGTGGGTTGTTACAGACGTACTAAACTATAGCCTGTTATTTTTTACTTATCATATACTAAAAGTTGTGTGCAATTCAGGGACATCTAGAGCATCATCCAAATTAAAGTTTTATTTGTAATTTGTATTTTACTTGAATAAATTAGAGTAACTCAATATTTATAGAAACTTTGTTTTACTGTGTGTTAGCACTCAGAATGTACTCAGGTTGTAAGAAGTAAATCCCAAGAGTAACAGTAAAACCACTTTTAGAAAGAAACTGGCTTTTCTTTCTAGAGAGGGATCTCTCAGATACAGATTTAACAAGGCCAGAAATATATGTCAACACTCAAAGATTGTAAAGGTGGTTGAAACAATACACAGAACCATTGGGCATGGAGTCACATATAGATAAAAATATCACAAAGTCGCATGTCCAGGAATTTGTCAAAGGCAAGGTAACCATTTAATCACAGTCATTCATTGATTCATTTGGAATGGAAGAAAAGAGAACAGTCCATCAATACAGAGCATCATATGACGAATTCTATATTGAATTTAGCAGAAGGATTTATAAAATATTTGAAATAATGATTAGAGCATGACCAGCATGAGTTCTAATCATTCAACGCTATATTTCAAATATGAAGGAAAACAGAATGGAGTGTAAAACTGGAAAAAATAATCACAGAGAAGAGAAGCACAGACTGTAATATAAACGACGCATGAATCTCTGATAATTCATTCACATTCAACTTTGTTCTTCAAAAATATATGTTTTCCAAAACTCTCAACAACAGGACGGGTTCCAACCCCCATCTCCTAAAATAGATGCAAATATATACATAAAATAATTTGATCTTCCAAGAAGATTCATAACTGAATGATCGGCTTAATTAAAGTCTTGTAACTGAATTCCTAACTCTTAGGAATAAACTACAGCTTCAATCCTAACAAATCATTAAGCTAAAATCGTCTTGATAATATGTCTTCGTCTAGTCAGCTCCTTGGCGCGTAACACCTGTCTCTATGAATGAAGGATGTATTTTGTCTTCCCGAACCTTTCCACGGCCTTCCATTGCTCCGAGCTTGGGGTATCACATTCCATAATTTCTCGAATGGCCACTTCCAGCTCCATGTACGCTTCATATGACACCTTGGGCAATCCTCTTCTGACAAGCAGGAACTTTTGTAAAATTTCAAAATCCTCTGTCAATTTATCCACAATAGCTTTCCCTGTTAGGCTTTTTTCCAGATCATCGAATTTGGAGTGGTCCATGCGGCTCTGAACTAACAAGCTGTGATAGTTCTCCTGAGAGAACATCCATCCCTCCTCATCCCAAAAGGAAGGCAGGTCGTCCTCAAATAGCTCCTTGAAAACCTGCTTGAAGTTATTAACCTGTAAAACCATTTCATCAGCTCTGTCCTAAACCATTTTCATTAAATGATGCTTGTGGATAAACTTCTTAGCCCATAGCACTATTGATATCCTGTCCTTTATTCCCATGTCATGTAATTTCTGATATGTTAATGAATTTAAAAAATTCAATGTGTTCTGGGCTATGGTAAGGGGTCTTCTTTCCATATGTTCATTCACTAACTTTAGTCTTTGGTAGGCCAAATCGATCAAAATGCATAGATCATCGATAAAATTCAGATGGTGCCGAAATTTGGTAATCTCTATAGACAAGGTGTCCCAAATGATGTGCTTTTCCCCCTAGAGAGGACCTTTCCCAATGTTCTTTTCTTTTAGTTCATTGAATTTCTTTTGCAGCTGATTTCGTTCTTGTAATATTTTGTTTTTACTTTCACTCACTTTGGCCAACTCAGACTTGATCTTTTCATTCTCCGCTTTTAACTCTTTTATTTCTTCCTCCTTTAAGCTGACCTAGGACATAGGTATTGACAAGTCATCTACAGAAAAGTCATTCAATGGTTTATCAATATTCACAATAGATAAGTCTTCATCAATAGGAGTCTGACTCATCAACTCCTCCATGATCTCCTTTTCCTCGTTCTGGTCTTTTTTCAGCAAAGAAATTTGAGAGATCAGTTCATTCCTCTCGGCTTCCCATCTGTATTTTTCTTCTTGTAGCTCAACAGATTTTCCTTTATGTTCCATCATCTCTTGATGCATCTTATCTTTCTCTTCTTGCAGAGCCAATAACTCAGAGGACTAAACATGTTCAGTGCTCGGGATCTTCAATTTTTTCTTTAAAACTTGGAGCGCATTGTCCTTTTCTTCTAGCATTCTTCTGACCGCCTGGGTGTTATCTTTCTCATTTCCTGAACTGACAATATCTGCTTGTAGTTTCTTAATCTGAATGGCATTGGCCTTATTTTCGACTCTTTCATGCTTCAATTGAATTTCTAATTTATCTACCAAAATTTGTAGTTTGTTTATTCTCACCATAGCTTGTAACAGGTCTGAATAGATGATGTCACTCGTTTGCTTGTGAAGCTGTATCTTGTCCGGCACACTAATTTTATCCAACCGGATTTCCATCTCTGACATCTTTTTGTCATTCACCATGGCCATCTTGAAGGTATTTCTCTCGGCATCTCTGGCAGAGATCAAAGAAGTTTTTGGATTGTTTAAATTTCTTACTCGCGGGAGCAAATTTCTTGTTTCTTCCAGAGACTGTTTCCTTTTCTCCATATAACTGGCCTTGAGCTCTTCTTTTGACTTGAAGGTTGGGCTTGACTCTGAACCATCTACACTTTTAAATGAAAACTGATTTATTTGTATAGCTTTCGTTGGGACTAGAGCAACTCTCTTGAAATCATCAGAAATTTCTTCACTTGAAATTCCACCATCTTGAATCAATTTGGCTCTTTTATGTGATCCGTCTTCATCTAATTCCATGCTCTCGACCTCAGAAAGACTTCTTTTAATTACAATACTAGTATTCTCTGTTATTTGGGATACTACAACTGGAACGGTACTTGTGTCTCCATCAGACCTGGGAATCTCTCTAAACTGCAACAGATTGGATGTTTAAGCCAAACCTTCAATTGACTGGTGATCAAACGGTTTGTTCTTGTTGGCCTGCTTCCTCAAGGAGATTACATGGTGGGGATCATAATTTATCCTTGGTTCCTTTTTGAATTCCATGCCTGCCAATAAATTCTCAATAAACACCAAGGCACCTTTATTTTTAAAAATGAAAGAGCCAACCTTGAGGGGGAATTTAATATTTGAAGACTTTTTAAAAGCTCCAAAATACTCTTCCTTAGACTGCAACCTTTGCCTCATGAATTCCAAAGAAAAAATTCTCAGGGTCAAAAAAGCGGGTAACTTATAAGGCTGCCCGGTAAATCCGTATACTCTTAAAACAGTGGAATCTTTGTGCAGAAACCAGTCTCCAACTCGGTCCTCGGGTGAGGACTGCATCAGACATTTCATCTCGTCTAGCACACAGGGCAATTCTTCATCGAACAACAATTTATACATCTCAGACATGATTGAATTGGCAAACTCAAACATACTGATTTGCTTGGGCAAATCAGAAAATAAAATAGTACTAAAAAATTGTAACTCAGTGACATTTGAACATAGCAGCATGTTCAACAGGTAAGTCTGAAAT
Organism: Pseudotsuga menziesii; assembly: GCA_001517045.1. Classification (NCBI taxonomy): domain Eukaryota; kingdom Viridiplantae; phylum Streptophyta; class Pinopsida; order Pinales; family Pinaceae; genus Pseudotsuga; species Pseudotsuga menziesii. The sequence continues at coordinate 192,870 of LPNX010962331.1, forward strand.
TTAAAGAACCTGAATTTTGGAAATTCACTTAGCTGAAGATGAATTGCTTCTGCTAAGTACTCATCTAGACTAAACACAGGAACCGATTGGGATTCAGAACGTAAGGAACTTATTTTCAATAAAAAACCAATGATTACTTCACTCACGCGACAATCATCATCAAGACCAAATATTTGACAAACCAGGGATACCACTAACTAAACTTCATTTTTAAAAATATGCACAAGGTAAGGTAAGAAAATACCATCTAAAGATTGACCTTCTTTCAAAATATTGGAGAGGAATTGGCAACGGATTTCAATTTCACAACTCTTGAACAATTCAACAAGGATTAATTCATTCACAGGTTCACGTTGGTCAGGGTAACTGTCAGGCAAATTGAGATTTTCATGGATAACTTTGGCACTGATTTTACAGAGGATTCGAGACGTAGAGTGGCTTACAATGATTCTCTGAGAAGGGGAGTAATTTACAGCACACCATTTCGTGAATTCTAGAAAATGGAGGGTTTGTTCAATGGTGAAATAGTATAAAAAGGATTTACAGACATTCAAGACATCATTTCCTTGTGAGTTATAGTGCCATAACATTTCCTTACTGACTGATACGCTTCCTATAGACAGAAAGGGGTCGCACACGCCTCTGTCTCTGTCAACTAAATAATCTTCCCTGTCATCTACAATATGACCAGACCCTTGCAATTCCTTCCCCTAGTCCATAATCTAGTTGACAATAGCAATTCAGATGGATGAATTATAGGTGTTTAAGCCTTACCTGTTAACTGTAGCGGCGTGTGCTCGAACTAACAGTCGAAGGTTGACGAATCCCCAAGTCTTTTTCACCTGTCCGGCGCCAATAAAATAACCACGAGACAAGTCAACTTCCCTTTTATAGGACCCCACTCCGGAACATTCCTTTGGTGGTTTCCACTAAACCATTTTCACCTCCAGAGTACACCACGATTTTCCACATGGACAGCAGTTTATATTCCGCGACCACCCTTTACTTTTATCTACCGCACACTTTCCCGCTTCGGATCCATTCGTGACCATTGATCTATTTCTCCTTTAATTTTCAACCATCGGATCAAATTCCACGTACCTCATTCCGCCGGGCGTCCAGATCGTATCCATCGTGCAAGTTTCCGCTCCAGAATCATCCACAACCGTTGATGTAATCTACCTTTATTTTTCCCCCGTTAGATTAGGTGGCACGTATCCAATTCCGCGAAGCGTCATGGTTTTATCTATTGCGCAGGTTTACAAAGCGGAGCTTATACAAACTGTGGATCTCATCCGGATGGGTCAATGACCGTTGATCCATACATCACATTAACCGCCAGCATACGCTTATTCTCCTCGCATCTTTGAAGAGAGAACACAATATAGGCCGTTGATCTTCTCCTTTCCGCTTCGCACCGTAGGATTTTGATAATTCCTCGCTTTTTGCATCTTGCGCTACCCTCATACCATAAAATTTAACCAAAGTATTATGAATGACCATTATTTTCTCCTCACCATGGTCTTTCTGCTCTCTACTAAATAATGGTGTTAACACTATGTATTGATAATCTATAGGAAAAGTATTACAATAGCCCTTACGAAACATCATTCACCATATGCAGGTATGTACAACATTTTGATCACAAAAAACAATTACCACAAGTGATTTGTAGGTCTTTCACAATGCTCTCAAGTATACAACACCCAGTTTGGGACAAGATATTTAGAAATATCTGAGGTATGAAAAAATAATTTGGCATTAACTTGCATTTAACAAAAGTGCAAATCATTGCACTGATCAATTATTCTTTATCTTCCCTTAAATGAATAAAAAGATAAACTAAGCATTATAAGTGGGCTTGAATCTAACCCACTTAAATTGGTAAACCTACACTCTCATATGTCAGTTGTCTATAGAAAATAGTCAAATGGGGAATATTTGTTGTTTTCTTCATAAGAATTTGTTGATGTAATTGTAACTTCAGAATGTATTCACTTGTATTTCTTATGTATTGTACCTTGATGTTTATTCCAGGAAGTGTTTGTAATGTAATTGAGTCATGTCATGCCCCGATGTTCCGATCGGTATTTTCTATAATGTAAACAAGTCATGTCAAGTCAATGTGGGTAACCCTCCTATTGTTCAAGGGTTAAAGTCCCTGCAGTTCCGGGGCCCTAGGGTTGTTAGACTCACCTAGTGAAGTCTCCCCTAGTGAGTCATTGTCAAGTCGAAAATTAGTATAATTAGAGAGTGAGTCTCTCTATTTAACACACTCACTCACACTCAGTTGTAGCGCATAACTGAGGGAGAAGAAGTTGTTGGGGCCAAAGGAAGAAAGAGGCTACTGCTGTCGGGAGATCATCTTACTGTTTTGGGTTTTACTTTTGGTGCTGATTCTATCTCTGAGGAAGTTGCAAGGTTTTCTCCATTTATGGTTTCCCCAAGGAAAAACATTTTGTTCATTGTCTCTTGTGTTTGATTGCTGTGCTTGTTATTCTCTCAGTTAAGGATCCTAATATAATGCTAGCTTAATGTTAAAAATCTAACATGGTATCAGAGCTAACCTGAGAAGAAGACACTGTGCAGCTGCAGGAACTAGGGATTCCTACTTTTTGGATCTCTCTCCACATATTTTCGTCAAAACAAGGTTGGGTTGACTCTCCTCCCTAGGGCACATCTTTTTGTCGAAGCATAATCTGATTCTGAGCTTTTTCAATTTTGGACCCAACACTGTTGTCAGAAATTAAGGCTTTCCATAGAAGTGGAATTTTTGAGTGAGCCCAAGCCTGGATTTATCTCCTCCCCAAAATCAAAATTTATAGATCAAGATCAAAGCATTTGATTGGACAGAACTCTGGGAAAGTCAAACCCTAATATGCTCCTGAACCATTACCGCAGAAATTCAGCTCCAAATCCAGATCCGACATCTTGAACTGGTAATATCTAAATCTTTTGCATTTCCATTTGAGGTTCTCAGTTAAGATGTCTCATCATACCAAGCTTGATGAAAATCTTGAGGGAGCTGATAACTTCTGAGCCTGGAAGTATAGGATCTCCTTGGTCCTGGAAGAAAATGAGTTGGACTCCTACATCAATGAGGAGGTTACAGTTCTAGAGGAAGATGAGGCTAAGGCCTTACATAAGAAGAAGTTGGTTATGGAAAAGAGGATTATTGTTGATTCAATCAAGGATCACCTCATACCACAGGTGTCCTCCCTCAAGACACCTAAAGCTATGTTTGATGCCCTAACCAAACTGTTTGAAGGGAAGAACATAAACCAGAAGATGACTCTAAGGAACCAGTTGAAGAATGTAAAGATCCAGAATGAGGAGACCATCCAGTCATACTTCACAAGGGTCTCCCAGATCAAAGAACAACTTGAAGCAGTAGATGAAGAAGTGGAGAATGCAGAAATTGTGATGACAACCTTTCTCCCTAGGTCATGGGATTCTTTCATCCAAGGAATCTGTGCTAGGAATAAGCTAATCAAGTTCAGTAGACTGTGGGAAGAATGTTCACAAGAAGAAGCTCGAATAGCAGCTCGAGAAGAAAAGATGGGAAGTGAATATCAAGCTCTCATAGCACACTCCAAGAAAGGCAGAAGGGAAAATCATCATCACCAAGGTAAGCATTCTCATCAGAAAAATAATTTTGTAAGAAGGGATCCATCCAAACTCAGATGATATACATGTGATGAAAGAGGACACTTTGCCAAAAGTTGTCCCATGAATAAGAGTGTATCCAAGAAGAAGAAGAACTCCAAAAGAATACATCATGCTCACACTACTGAGGATGATGATCCTCCCATGAAGAAAGTAAAACAATAAAGTGAAGACTCTTCAAGTGATGAAGAATGTGTTATGATCTCCGCTCTCATGGGAACTGTCACTCATGGAAGTAAATATTGGCTTATTGACAATGGGGCTTCCAAACACATGACAGGATTCAAGGAATATTTTGAGAAACTATCCGAACACAATTCACCCCATAAGGTGAAACTTGGGGATGACTACCAATATCCCATAAAAGGTAGTGGTGAATCCTCCTACAAGCTAGACTCTGGAAAGTCTATGAAAATGAAGGATGTCTTGTTTGTACCAGGACTAAAGAAGAATCTTCTCTCCATATCAGCACTAGATGCAAAAGGCACGAGGGTTGCATTTGTAGATGGTCAAGTCCTCATGTGGCCAAGAGGAAATACTATTGACGATGCAATAGTAATTGGAGAACAAGAAGGAGGATTATATAAATTGAAGGGCCATCCAGAACAAGCTTTGGTCGATGACACAGTAGAGCCAAATGAACTTTGGCATACAAGGCTTGCACATGTGCACTACAGAGCACTACCACTTGCAAGCAAAGTTGTTGAAGGTATTCCAGAAATTCGAGCAAAACATGAAGGAGTCTGCAAAGGATGTGCGAAAGGAAAGAACACAAAGAAGACATTTCCAAGTAGCGAAAGCAAAGGAAAATGAATCTTGCAAATCATTCACTACGATGTATGCAGTCCAATGTCATCCAGTTCTTTAAGCGGGTATGTATACTATGTTTCTTTTATTGATGATTATTCTAGGAAGACATGGATATACTTTATGAAGAACAAAGATGAAATTTTCAGCAAGTTCAAGGAATTCAAAGCCTTGATCGAGAACCACACAGAAAAGAAGATCAAGACCTTTCGATCAGATAATGGTGGAGAATTCACATCAAATGAATTCAAAGAGTTATGCAAAGATTCAAGGATTAAGAGGGAGTTATCCACTCCATATAATACACAATAGAATGGGGTTGCAGAAAGGAATAATAGAACTATCATGGAAGTTGCAAGAGCAATGCTTCATGATCAAGATCTTCCCATGCATATATGGGCAGAAGCTGCCAGAACAGCGGTGTATGTACAGAACCGTACTCCACATAGAGTACTCGAGAACAAGACACTTGAAGAATTCTTTTCCAGCAAGAAACAAGAAGTTATCCATCTCAGAATATTTGGCTGTCTAATGTACATACACATTCTGAAATAAAAGAGGACAAAGTTAGATCCTTTAGGAAAGAAGGGTATATTTGTGGGATACTTTGAAAGCTCGAAGGCTTACAGAATATACTTCCCAGGATTCAAGAAGATTGACATCAGCAAGGATGTAACATTTGATGAAGACTCAGCTTACAAAAAATCTAGAAAGAGACCTGCTAAAGATCCTAAAGAATCAGAAGCACCTAGAATTTATGACACAACCATGAACGAAGAAACTCAAGAAGAAGATCGAGAATTTGAAGAACCTCAAGAACCTGTAGATCCACCTCAGGAGAAAAATCATTACAAGAGGAAACCTGCTTGGGTATGAGAAGCTATCCAAGGTGCGGAAATATATGGGGCTCCAGAAGAGAATCATAGAGAAAGAAATAGGACCAGGTCCTACTTCAGGATTCAAGAAGATTGACATCAGCAAGGATGTAACATTTGATGAAGACTCAGCTTACAAAAAATCTAGAAAGAGACCTACTAAAGATCCTAAAGAATCAGAAGCACCTAGAATTTATGACACAACCATGAACGAAGAAACTCAAGAAGAAGATCGAGAATTTGAAGAACCTCAAGAACCTGTAGATCCACCTCAGGAGAAAAATCATTACAAGAGGAAACCTGCTTGGGTATGAGAAGCTATCCAAGGTGCGGAAATATATGGGGCTCCAGAAGAGAATC